>OY813002.1:66960874-67445874 GCA_963681545.1 Germaria angustata
ATTGATTTTCGTGTTTTAAAATTAATTTTCCAATACAAAAATATTTCTCTGAATGTAGACGATTTTTTCCTCTTTAGAAAAAAAAATTATGTTTTACGCTTATCTGGAAAATTTAATTCAAACACCAAAGGTGGCTTTTGACAATGACCCATATACTAAAGAGTTGAATTTTCAACAAATTTTCTTCTTACCAAGAACAAAAGTCTCACGTCAAACTAGTTATAGGTATACACATATTCCTATATTATTTCATTTAATTAATGGAGCTTCAAACCTTTTTAAGTTTGCAGTTGAGGACGAAGTTATAGTTTAGCATTAAAAATTTTCTTAATCGAAATCGTCAACAAATTCGATAAAATAAAGTCAACAAATTTACATGTATGTGTGTATATACATACATGTATATATACTGCGGTCAATATATATATATATATATATATATATATATATATATATATATATATATATATATATATATATATATATATACGAGGTTTGTTCAATAGAAAGGGAGAATTTCGAAATTTCTCGCGCAATACATTAGCGATTTTTTTATGTTGCCACACTTGTCTCGAAGATATGATCTTAGTTAAGTTTGTTTGTGTTTAGTTTAGTTTGTTTGTGAGAGGCATAGCAGTTGGAAGTATTTCGCTTGTTCGGCGATTTTCTGCTGTGGAAAAAATGGATCAAAGAATTTGCATACAATTTTGTGTAAAAAAAATGTTAAAATGTTGAGAGTGAGTGTCATATGGTTGGTGATTGTAGTCTGAGTCAGAAAAATGTTTACAAGTGGTACAAGTTTTTCAATGAAGGTCGAGAAGATGTGAATGACGGCGCTCGTCCTGGAATATCCATCACATTAAAAACCGATGAAAATGTTGAGAAAGTGAGGAAAATTGTTATCGCATGGGAATCTCTCAGGAAATGTTGAATGACGTTAACGACGATCCAGATTTGCCTAAAAGGGCCATAACTAATGACGAATCATGGGTATATGGTTATGACATCGAAACCAAAGTCCAATCGTGCCGATGGAAGACCCAAGGAGAGCCAAGACCAAAAAAAGTACGCCAAGTTCGATCAAATGTCAAGGTTCTGCTCACTGTTTTCTTCGATTACCGTGGCGTGGTGCATCAAGAGTTCTTGCCACATGATCGTGCGGTTAATAAGCAGTGTTATCTTGAAGTTATGCGCCGCTTGAAAAAAATGGCCGAAAACGATAATGCCCACTCGTCATAGCTTGTTCGTAATTTTTTGGCCGAAAAGAATACCGTAATCATGCCTCAGCCACCGTATTCACCAAATTTGGCCCCCTGCGACTTTTTCCTTTTCCCAAAATTAAAGAGACCCCTGAAAGGACATCGTTTTGCGACGATTGAGGAGATAAAAACTGAATCGCTAAAAGAGCTCAAGGCCATACCAAGAAGTGAATGTCAGAACTGCTTCGACGATTGTAAAATACGCTGGCACAAGTGTATTATATCTATGGGGGAATACTTTGAAAAGGGACAAAATAAAAATTGATGAATAAATAAATATTTTTTAAGAAAAATTTAAATTCACCTTTTCTATTGAACAGGTCTCGTATTTGATTTGCAGTAATAACCTTTTTAAAAATCAATAAAGGAAATCGTATACAATATAAAAATTATTTCATAACTTGTCAAATTAAGTGCCAAACTTTTTGCAAAACGCACCACTATTGTTTGGACTAATTATGGTCAGATTTTTCTTTTTACGAGATCTAAATAAATAAAATTATGTACTTCATCGGTTTTCCCAACTCTTCATCGGTTTTTTCCGAAGTCTTCAGGAGATTGTTATTTATAAACTCTTGCAACAAATTACAAAATCGGTAGTTTCATGCATGTCTAGATTTATATTCAACTTCGTGTTACTAAATCAATTATAAAAAAGTGGACGACACGATACACTTCATTGTATAATTTAAATGATAATAAATAAGGGAAAATGTCATAATCAAACATAAAATCTCCACAGAATTATTCAGGTTATACCAATAGAGTATTGCAATTGGATATTGTCTTTGACTTTTTTTGTGGCCATAGACCTGTCTGTACTTTGTTGTATATCCTTTGTTCTCCTTCTCCTCCATGTCAAGCATTCGCACTCTCTCGTAACCTATCGATATGTCCGTTGAAATTGGATATTATCTTTGACCTTCCTTGTGCCCATAGACCTGTCTGTACTTTGTTGTACATATATCCTTTGTTCTCCTTCTCCTCCATGTCAAGTATTCGCACTCTCTCGTAACCTATCGATATGTCCGTTGAAATTGGATATTGTGCCAAAGCTGTTGCCTCCTTTCCTCCGATTATGTTCGCTCCATGAGTCGAAATTCAAGTGCCAAGTTTTGCTGTTGTCCTTCCATTCCATTTTCCGGACAAGTTATCCCATACACAATATTATCTTTATTAAATTTGTCCAATTTCCTTCCTTTGGTCGCTGTTGTTTTCTAATTGTTCGCCGTATGGTTTTGTTTTCAGTCAGTTTTGGCATATATGGACGATTAATGTGATACTTGACTTCATTCCGTTTATATTGCGGTATTGATTGACATCATAAATTACAATTATGACTTTCAATTCAAATTATGACATTACTTTTGCACCATCTTGTATAAACACTTGAACGAACAAACGAAATTTACATAAACAGGTAGTAAATAAAAATTATTAATAGTATATACACATACTTATATGTATGTATGTGTGTACATAGATGTATGCTCGCAATTAAAATTTACTTTAAGCTTAAAACCGTATATTTATATGCAATTAAAACTGTTTCTCCCCTTCCATTGTTTCTTGTAGGACTCCGAGGCCAGACGTTTGAAACGTGGTCATGTTCTTAGTGAACTTTTAGAAACGGAAAGAATCTACGTCAGCGAAATGAGTTCAATATTAAAGGTGAGTTTCAAAGTGGTCTGTGGGTATATGCAATCTGTTTTAAATGAATTAAGCAAATTTCTAAAACGTATTCTTTGCACATGATTAAAATTAATAACAGAGAACCTGTAAATTAATTGCAAATTATAATTCGCTATAAACAAATCATCAAACCATGAAAAAAATTTATTCAAAGAAACAAACAAAATCTAAAATTAGAAGAAGAAAAAAATGCTCTATTGTCTTAACAACGCAACAATTTGAAAAGATTATTATTACAGTGGTCAGTGAACTACTTATGGCACTCGTAATACTCGTAGTAAAGGGGGAAATAAAGTTAAAAAAGATTTTTAAATAAAATTCTAAACGGTAAAAAATGCAAGTTAAATAAAATTTGTAAAATACAGTATGGGGAAAGAATGCTACCAAAGAGACTACAAATGGAGAAATATTTTACAATTAAATTCGCAAATATGGGAGAAATTTTTCGTGACTTAGAAGAGGTGTAGTTAAAACAGAAATGGAACTACATTGGAATAAATTTAAGCAAGTCGTCTGTGAGAAACTTCTCGGGTCCAGTAAGTGTCGAACTTCATAGATTTTTATAAATCCTACTAAGAAAGTTACATATGCGACTTGCACTCTAAAACAAGCAATAGCTTTCGAGTACAAAAACATCATCGTTTTCGAAAGCGACCATGAAAATCAGTAACTGCCACTTGCTTGCCATATACACTTCGACTGTTACCGATTTCAGCAAGATCCGAATTGAAAGATATAAATACGAGCAACATGCATCCAGCAGGACAGGATATTAGGGCATCAAAAACCCTGATATGTAGTTTGCATGAAATATTTAAGGGTATAGCTAACACTCGCGCAGGTAACACCAAGATTTGCAGGACCTTACCCCGACAGCTGTTCTCTTAGGGGGGTTTTTGAAATCGCATACTTATGCCAATAAGCTGCAATGTACGAATGATCTTCAATTTCCGAAATTAAATCACACTTATATGGCAGTCATTAAAAATTTTAAACCTCAGGTCCATGGCATCATACGAGGCCATAGTGGATACCCTTTACTTCTGCTTACAACTACTTGGCACTTCTACCTGAATTTAGAATCATAAAAATAATTTGTCTGAAGCGATAATTTATTTCAACAAATTAACTACCATCTCTACCAATTGTGTGCTTGTCTAGGAGTGGAACTGTGTCGAAATGGTTGCATTAAACTTTAAATCTAACTATAAATAATTCTAGGAGAGCTGGTTATCAATTAATTCGAAGTGATTTTTTAACCTTTATCAGACTTAGAAAGATGGTTCAGTTATTAAGCACTTTAGAAGATCTAGAAAAGTAATTCACTTAGAACTGGCATATATCCTTAACTGTCAAAATAACTTCGTAGGACGCTGGATGCGTACAAAAAGCTCTTTCGTTCAATTTGAAACCTTTAAATGACGATAAAACACTTGTTGTTGTCCGTTACATCAAGGCAGCCAATCAAAAGCACTGGATTCTTATATTAGAGAGGTACTTCAATGTCCTTATACTGAAACTTGAGACAAACTCGTTCAGTAGCCCAGGTTATACACAAATCTGTATGATTTAAATGAATGGGACGCAAGTTTATTTATTCTTGTCAAAAGCCAATAATCGAATCAAATGAAATGAACTCAAAGAAGATGGCGGCAAAAGATAAAAACTTATGGGTCTAGAGGACCGTTTTCTTAGCCAAATAACAAATGACCTTTCAGGAAATAATTTATGCCACCGAAATACCCACTTGCCAGCATTTGCAAATAGCCATACAGGATTAAAGACGCTAGTCCAAAATAAAGTAAGGCAAGCGTTACAACTGTCAATGGATCTGGAACTCATAATAAGACAACATTAGTATGTGTGGGTAATCATAAGGACCACATGCAGAAAACTTATGTGAGACTATTTGGTCAACTGTGTGGAACCCTTTTTTGGCAGCTCTCATTAATATTACACAAAAAGAATATTGTTTCCTAAATGGACATGAAGTCTACTGGTCACTTTGAAACTACATTTGTATTTTTTGGATAAACAAAATGATTTATTTACCTGTCACGGTCTCCGAGACCTAGGAAAGGGGTAATAAAATAAGACATCAGTTTCTTTACGATTGTCTACCTTTAATGACTGATAAAATCAGAATTCTTTGAAGTCTTTTCTTGGTCTTTTATAACTCCAAGGATAATGACATATATAATGCTTGGAGCCATCAAAATCCTTTCAAGAATCTTCACATTCTGTGGTTATACAAGCAATATAATACCTTTGGCTTGCAACGTTCCGTATCAATAGTGCAAGTCTAGAAAAGAGTTTCATGTTCGTGGGGCTACATTTAACACACTGTAACGCCAAACTGCTGATCCTTTATTAATATTTCTAGTTTCGGACAAATTCAATCAGTAAGTTTCCACTCTTCTATGGACGTCGAGAGAACATTACTTGGCGCTTTTGCAAATCTGGTGTACACGAATAAATTAACGCATGATTAATCTGTCACTCCTTGACAGAAGTAGTCATCGTGTTATCCTTAATAATACTTCTTGCTATAACTTCGATTCAGCGTTAGATATGGCTTTGATTTTTTTAAATAACTATATAAAGAGGATATTGGCCAACATCTTTCCTCAGTGAGTAAAAATTTTTATTTTTTGAAATATGACTATGTTGCATAAAAGGACTGAAATGTTTTGGAAATTCTTCTTTATATAGCAGCAGTGAAAATAGACCTTCTAAAAAAGTTATGAAAATGTTGAGATTAGGATCCAGAAATAGTAATTTCCAATGATTTTTACATTGACTTGTCATTGACGGATGTTCTCTTTTTCGATTCCTATTCAACGTTTTGGAAGCTGTCTGTCTTCAGTATGGGGAGAAAAAAAATAACTTTTTATAATTTGTTTTTTGTATAGAAACTAATTTTATATTAAATTAGGAAAAGAGTTTCTTAAATTTCCAAAAGTAATTCCTGTTTGAAATTAAAATTTTCTCAATTGGATCGTAGGATGTTGAAAATATGTGCTTAAAGACACTTTGGAAGCAATGAAAATGTCATTGTCTTGAGAATGATTTAAATTTTTTCACAGGGAAAAGGTGTGCTCTAAAGGTGTTCCAGTTTTTAAGAATGTGTGATGGTTGCATCTGATCAGCTATAGTAGTAAAATTCCTCCAACCTTGGAGTGGGTTGTGTCGCAGTCTACTTGTGTAGTCTAACGAAAACCGGACTTTATAGAAGTACGGGGAGTAGTTCCTTTCATAAAAATGAATACCTAATTCCGTATATCTAACTGACAAAAAATACTATGAGAAAGTAACAAAATAGGAACGGTTGAAGGGGGCTACCTCTCATGCAAACTTTATATAAAAGAAAATTTAAAGTTTAAAATGAAATCTCTTTAATAAAATATTTAACCGATTCCTAAAATGTTGTGGCACCTCCAAATTATATGTGGTACCTACAGAGATGATTAAAGCCGGTCTCAAATAAGGTAAAACAAACGCAAAATTTAATGAACCAGTAGACCTTTCAGTCATTTAGTACCGACCGGTCTCAGCTCTTGCCTCGTAAGACTCAGTAAAGTTTTTCGAACTACTGAAACTTGGACTTTTCAATAATGCAACAGTGGAAGGTGAGGCCTGTGTTTAAATTTCAATGGAACCGGAGCATTACAGCGAAGTTTGTGGCGGCACCGAAAATACGTTGCCTTAGAAAAGCGTAACAGTTAGAAAAAATAAACGTTTTGCAATTGCAACTTTTTCCAAAGAAAATAAATTTAATTTAAATGATTATAAATATCTTCCAATGGTTAACCTTCCCACAAGCAAAAGCTCATTTTTTCATTTAGAGAAATACTCTGCACATGAATGCCTACCGATAATAATTAGTGCATTAAATACTTTTAATAAAACAAAATACAAATACAAAAACAATACAGAATTCATTTGTTGAATTGAAAAAAACACAAAAACTTTTCAAAAATAATCAAGATGATTTATTAAAAGACAGTTAAAGAAAGACGGACTTGTTGAGAGTTGGTGTATAAGAAAGTTTTGCATTCGCGAATTTTCATTCAAGGCAAACGGACGTCGGTTGCGTTGTAAAATTTCAAATAGTCACAGCTCGGGCGAGAATAATGCGTTATGGTGGCTATGATTTGCAGAAAGCTTCGAAAGCTTCAGCTCCCACTCATCAAGGATCATTTCGTTTGAAAAAAGTTCAAAACACGGCCTGTCAAATAATGGGAAAGTTCAATACGAAACTACATGATTCGATAAAAAAATTATACCTCAATAAGGCGGCCAATTTAGAGGCGTCGCGTAACTCTCCTCTATCGTTTAGGGGCTCTTTATTCGATTCGGAAAACTCGTCGGGTTGTATACGACGTATCGGTTCCGTGCGCTATGATGAAAATGATTTTCGTCCTCATTTCGATATGAAAGAGTGTAAGGATTATCATAATTATATATTCGGCACGAATGCGTATAATTTTTCAGCTCGTAACATTTTGAATGGCAAGTCGACCATTAAGATCTTAAATACTTTTAAGGAAATAGAGGAAAGTAATTCTTTAGAATCGATAAAGTCGGCCAAAAATAGCTTGCAACGTTTGAAGGAGGAAAGAAAAACTATATTTAAAGAGTTATTAGAGCTCTCAAGCTGTGACGAGTCCTTGGAATACCGTTTAGTTAAAGACTATTTGGAGTGCAATTCATATTCAGAAATTGAAAACGATATAGAATTCAAGGACTATTTGCAAAGAAAAAATTATACGGATATATTGTCGTACCTAAATGAGTGTCAGGAACCAAAAAGCTTCACATCCATATCATCCTCGGTGGCAAGAGCTCAGTCCGCTTTAGGTAAAGGCTCTTTGAATAGCTTGAAACTGTTGTCCACACCCAAGTCGCTGAAAGAGCCCAAAAAAACACCCGAAGTTGAATCACATGTTTGCCACGCCTGCCGCTCTTCAATGCAAACGTGCACAGCTTCCACCAATCCCACAACTTTAAAAGCTCCCAAGCTTAGAGACATGGAAGAGAAACCCAAGACGAACATATTTTCCACCTCATATAGAGAAATTTTGAAATTTTGTCATGAGTTCTTTGAGGAAAGTTTTAAGGAGAATAATTTCGAAATGCCCAAATTCACGTTTAACAAGTTCAAGGAGCAAAAGTATGAACAAATCCTTAAGGAATTTGTGAGCCAACAGGGCTACGAAACAGTAGAGGAGTATGTCGAAGATAAATTTGGCAAATTCATCGAATATGAATTGGGCGTCTATTGTAAAGACTTGAAATCGGCCGCCAACTCTACCGATACTTGTGATGAAAATGTTTCAGATTGTGTAAAGTTTAAATTATTTAAAATAAAAATTATGCATACATATTTTTAATTTCATTAAATTACTATTGTGTAAATTTTTAGGGCTACTGCGATCAAATGCATTCGGAAGAAATGATCCATTTAGTGCCGGCCAGCCTTCAAGGCAAAGAAGATATTTTATTTGGCAACCTACATGAACTCTATACGTTTCATAATGACGTTTTTCTTAAGGACTTGGAAAACTGTATATCGACCACGGAATTGGTGGCTCTATGTTTTGTACAAAGGGTAAGTGTGCTCAGATACTGGAAGCGAATTTCTTTAGTTTTCTTTTTATTTTATTTTTAATTAAAAAAAACTCTTTTCAGCGTGATACTTTTTATCGTTTGTATTCTTTTTACTGCCAAAATATACCACGTTCGGACCGTTTGCGTGAAACTCTAGTTGATACTCATCTCTTTTTACAAGAATGCCAAAAACGTCTAGGTCACAAGCTGCCACTGGCGGCCTATTTATTAAAACCCGTGCAGCGCATTACCAAATACCAATTGTTACTTAAAGATCTTTTACGTTTTAGTGATAGTGGCAGTTGTACCAAAGAATTACAAAAGGCTTTGGACTGTATGCTGATTGTTTTGAAGTGCGTCAATGATTCTATGCACCAAGTGGCTATAACGGGTTTTCCGGTAAGTTAAAAAATATATATTTTTGATTTATATTTTCCTAATTTTGAATTCTTGCTTTCCCCAGACCGATTTATCTCAACAAGGCGAGCTATTGTTGCAAGACTCATTTCAGGTTTGGTCTGAATCGAAAAAAGACATACGTCTGCGCATAAAACCTCAACAAAGACATATATTTTTATATCAAAAATCTATGTTGTTTTGTAAGCAAACTTCGAAGCCAGGCCACAATAAGAGCACCTATCAGTTCAAGCATTATTTAAAGGTAAGTTGGATTTGTTTTTTTTTTCTTTTTTTGCAAATAACAAAAAATTAATAGTGGGAATTCGATTAAAAAGATTTTTCATCTGTCGACCTCCTTTGTAACAGAAATTTTGCCATTACATGCACCACATGGCTGCTAGTAATAATATTTTGGGGGGGCAAGTAACAAAGGTTCCTTGTAAGTAGGATATCCGTTACAACGTTGACCGTCTGGCAAGGACTTAGCAAAATCGGTTAATAAATGGCAGATATAGATCGAAAAATTGTTTCGAAAAATATAAGAAAAGATTTTGCAAACTCTTGAACAAAACCATAACTGAACAATGACGTCTACGAGGTGGCGCAATAGTGATGCCATAATTTGAATTGGCTGCCATTTTTGCAGATTGCATTAAATGTCACTGTACTTTGGCATTTATTATATATGTAGATATATAAGGAATTAGTTGTCAAAAAGTCATGGAGCGATACACACATGGAATTATTGTTACTGCTTATTTAAAAAAAAATCAGTCCGTTGTTTTAATGCAGCATGTATTTCAACGTCGTTATCCTCGTCGTGCCCATTTCTGTTAACAAACAAACCTGGCATTTCTGGGGCACAGATGGCACCACCGCGGTGCACCGTAACCGTAAATGGTGAGCGTTAAGGTGAATTCACCCATTCGTTTTGAACGTTCCGAACGCTGTTTTTATATGTAATTTGAAGTTTCTATATTTTGAGAGAGAGAAAGAGAGTAAATTTAATGCGGAAAAATTTTTGCTTGAATTGGTTTTTACTCTCTCTCTCTCTCTCTCAATCAAAAATGGAGACTTCAAACTACATATAAAAAAGCGTTCGGAACGTTCAAAACGAATGGGTGAATTCACCTTTACAGGCACATGCTCAACAAGTTTTTTTTTTTTTTGCTGCAAGTTGATGATTTTTTCTCAATCATTGTTGGTTGCAACAGGGCGAGGAACGAGTATATGCTCACACAGCTCTGGCAACGATGGAGATTTTGAGACAATTTCCAGTGCGACTGACCTCCCGTCTTGGCCATTTGAACTGGCCGTACAGATCGCCATGTCTAACAGCACGAGACTTCTTCCTCTGGGGTTTTTTAAATCTCGCGTTTACCACAACAAACCACGAAGATTGCAAAGTTTTATGAAAAAATCCCTAATTTGGATCCAAATGTTTTGCGAGCAACAATTCAAAATGCCATAAAATGAGCGCGATTATGCATCAACTCGGGAGTTATATAATTTTTTTTTCAAATAATGTCATAAACTTTCAAAATAACCGCTTTCTAAAAACAGAACTCTTTTTCATTTATATAAAAATGGCAGCCAATAAAAATTATGACATTGCGCCACCTTGTAGTATAACAAATTTAAATATTATCTAGAATTCAAGCGTAAAACATATTTTGTGATTTGTAAGACAGTTTCATGGATCATATTCACGGTATGCATTACAATACGTATGACCGAAAAGAACTATCGATTTATGCGGCTTATTGAAGCAGAAAGTTCGTACTCTATTTGAATAATTAAACTTTGATAGCGAAGAAAGACTAATATATTACTTTCATATTGCAGTTTTCTTAAAAAGTAAAAATTTTAAAATCAATTTGAGATCTATTTTAACGGACCGATCTATAAATATTTGAATAAAATTAACCTAAACTGTGCAAAGAGATTGAAAAATGAAATAGTGAAAAAAGCTGAATCTCAAAAAATATATTTCTAAAATCGTGCAACAACAAAAATAATTTGAATGCAATAAGAAATTGCAATGGATTTTAATATCATACTTAATTGAAGGGTATGATAGATTCGGCACAGCCGAATTGTCACACGATATTAAATTTGCATGAATAGATGTTTGCAAAATAATTTTGAAATACATGAGGTTGAAATGTTTTCAAACTGCTTATAGTTTACTGACGATTTGGGTTAGCAACCCATGAAATGTCGTCATATGAACACCTAAAGCCACAGCAAACAACACAGTTTTCTAAAAACTGTTTAACTGTTGTTTTAACAATTATTTGGAGAGAATATCCCAAAATAATAAATTTCAATATTAAGCACATATGTATATAAAATTAAATAATTTCAACAAAGAAATTGGGCGTTAGTTCACAATGCAGTCAATAATTTGTGAAAGTTTTTGGAGTTATTTCATTTTGATTTTTTAGCTTTATTTCATGCAGAAATAACTTTAGAAATGCTTGGGTCTTATTTAATTTTTCAATTATAATTTCTATTATAATTATCTTGCAAATTATTTCAAATGTATTTTGGGAGCATATTTCATTTCTTAAATTGGAGCCATACTTCGTAAATAATAAATTCCTTATAATGAGCTTTTATATAATTTCCGATTTTGTTGGTCTCATATTTTGTATTGAAAATTGTGTTATTATTGCATATGAAATCATGTCCTCATTTTTATTGGCTTATGTTATATTTCTTTTGAAGAATTACTTATTGGAAAGTGAACGTGAAAGTGATTTTTTGTCTCTCCCTTTCCCAATAGTGATTTTTGAAGAGTAACCAATTCTATTTTATAATATTTTTACATTATAATTTTTACTTGTTCATTCGTTAGATGTCACAAATTGGTTTAACCGAATCCGTACGCGGTGATACAAAACGTTTTGAGGTTTGGTTACAAGGACGCCAAGAAGTTCACACCTTGCAAGCACCAACAATTGAAATCAAAAACAAATGGGTGGCGGAAATCAAACGAGTGCTACTCAATCAATTGGAAGAATTGAAAGGTGAAAAAATCAAACAATACGGTTTAAATCACAGGGGACTACGACAAACCACCTCTTGGGATACGCCCAATATAATTACAGCACAACGAACGATCAGTTGTGATGCCTCATCCGAATCCTCCAATCGCAATTCGAACTGTAGTAGTAGTGATGATAATTGCATAACATCTGTCCTGCCCATTAGTAGTAACATGTCGATGACTTCGGCCACAAGCACCACAGAAAAAGAACACAATGAGGCCTGTGGCTGGAGCTCAGATTATTCGAATAGTGAAGATGAAATGTCCATGATTGAAGACAATAGCACACCGGTAAGTTAGTAATACAGTTTAGCTTTTAAAGAATATTTTTTTTATTATTTATAACTGAAATATTATCCAAATAATTGGTATTGGTTGTTTATAGTCTTTATTTAATTTTTTGTTTTTTGTCTAAATTTGTTTTCTTTGTGTCCTATTTGACCAGTTTTTGTTTCGTTTTGTTTTTATATCAATTCCTTATTTTTATTTATTTTAAATGTTTTAATTCATTTGTCTTATTTTTCCATATTTTTTGGGTTTCTTCTTTTATTTCCATGCACCAAATCAATTAAAATATTAAAAAATAATAATAAAACACATCATATCAATAATTTAAACAAAACCTTTATTGTTTAAATTCTATTGAAAAAAACTGTTAAAACCAAATGTCCTTTATTTCCGAATTTCGAAAACATAACAAACAAACAAAATCACAAAAAACCATAACAAAATACCGTTATAAAAATAATAATAATGGTGTCGTGTGTGAAATATGACTACTGGGTGTTAAATCATGTGTAAACTATCAAAAATGAAAATTAAAAATTTAGCGTTTCATAAATTTCCTAGCACCATGGTCCACCACCATTACTACTACAACTAGCAGTCATCATCATAATCATCAACATCACGACAGTGGTTCTTCTTATCCACGTAACAGCAAATCAAATTCCAAATTTTATGTTTCGGTTGAGCACTAAATTAATCCAAAAGCAAAAACAAACAAAAAAGCGAACAACTAAAAAAAAACCACAAGTCTCTACAATTAATTAAGCCAAAACTCTTCCCCAGTGCAATAAGTAATAATTAAAACATTCAATAAAATAGTATAGAAAATTAAGTTGACGGAAAATAAAAAAAGAAAAATCAAGTACAATTTTACTTTAAAAAGGGCGAATTCACTTACCAGCTGGGATCCTTTTTTTCCAATAGTTGGATGCTCATGTGTCAAAAACTATTTATGTAAAATCAAAATATTTTCTATATTAAATTTTAAATTTGAAGAAACTTTAAAAAATAGTGCAGAGTGAAAAAATTTCTCGAATATAAATTTTAAAAAAATTTTTTATGAATTGAATATTCAAACTGTTTAATAAAAAAAGACGTACATATGAAATTGATTTGAATTTAAAAAAGAAAAACTGACATATGAGCAAACCAAATAACGATATTGTTATATTTATTATTGAATTAAGGTCACCTTGTGGTCAATTCGCCTTGATAGATATTAAATTAAAAAAAAGAGTTGCAAATCCAATTAAACCTGCACCGAAAAGTAGTTAAAATTAATGTATAAATTTCTTAGCAGTATTTATTGAAATAATATTAAAAAAAAAAAAAAAAACTGAAATTAGTCAAGGCATTTGAAAATGTTATACGAGAATTAAAATGCTCAGATTTGTATATACATATTCACATACATAACATATTAATTTGTTTAGGCAATTTTTTAACGCTAAAATAAAGTATTTTTAAGGTTTAAGGAATAAATCGTAAAAAAAAGCCAAACTGATTTTTTTATATTGAAAATAAATTTAGGAGCTTTCTTCACACACTGAGAGAAATTAATAATGATAGGCAAATATTTTATTCAATTCAAAGAAAAGCTACTACTGTATTATTTAATATTTTTGCAATATTGTAGATGAAGTTGCTTTATGTTTTGAAATTGTATGAGCTTTTTTTTCAAAGACCTTAACAATTATGATTTGGAAAAACAATATTTCTTTTGCTAAAATAATTGAGATTTTTTGATTTTTTTTTCACAAAAAATTATTTTTTCGAGCAAGTTATTTTTAATTATTATTCTTTTTTTAAAGCACAAATAATAATTTTTTCTGTATCTTTTTTGATGGTTGCTTATAAGACTAAAGCCGATATATTTGCCATAAAATATCATATGGGCAATTCCACAGAAAGTTCTACTGAAACCGAAAATTAAAATGCCAAGAACTAATGTATGTTTTGGGTTATAACAAAAAAGTTTCAAAATTTCTGGAATATGAGTACATCTATCTTATCTCAGTTATTATTTTAAGAAAATGTGTCTTATAGCGGTTGGCGGATTTCGAGATCGATATTATATACTAAATGAAATGATTTTTGCCATTAATATTTTCCGTAAATTATTTAAGCTTTCAAGATCGAATAAAAAGTAATTACAATCTTTATTTTTTTCCAATATTTCGCTCTCCCAACTTTTCTATTGTTAAAATAATTTTAAAATATTATCCCTGAAGAAGATGTCTATCCATTGAGGTAGTGAAATACTGGACAAAAATAAATATTGTAATTGTTAATTTTTTACAGTTATTGGATCTGGAGCTCAAATAATTTGCTAAAAATGTTACTAAATTAAAGAAAAATGTTGTCTACTGCCTTTAATCTAGTACAAAGTGTCGAAGTTAAAGTCGAAAGTCGTCAACCGAAATAGGACCGATTTTTTAATAAATTTGTTGCAGCCAATAAATTGGTGTTGCTAGATTTTTTGCTAGTCCTAAAAGAATACAAGCTGTCACAATTTCAGGGTTTCAAATGCCATTCAATAGGATTCAACGAATATGCCATTTTCTGTAGCTATAAACGCACAATACGCCATTTCCATTTATATTTCGACTTGTAAAAACTTCCAGAACTTACATACATACATACAAACTTGTATAAATTACATTTAGAAACTTTTCAATGGGATTTAAAAATTAACAAATCTATAGTTTTTTATTGTATATCAAACATTTTTCGTAAATTATGAAATTTACAATCATTAATAGCGTTTTCTTTTCAAAAAAAGCACGTAAAACTTGCTGCCCTTTCAAAGAGAAGAAAAGGATTTAAATGTTCATTAGTAAGTGCAAATTTACTAAGTAAGAGCGTTTTTTTGTTTTTAAAACTTTCTAAACGAGAACGTTATACTAATTTTTTATTTTTTTATTATTATTTTTTTTTTTTGTCAAATGAAAATAAAAATGTTACACTTTTTTCAGCAGAAAAAGCAGAAAATTTCAAATTGTTGCATAAATCTTAAATAACTTATTTGCTCATCTCAAAAATTGCAAAAATTCTTTTTAAAAAAATCATATTATTTCAACCAATAATTACAGCGTGCTTCCTGCCAGTCAAAATATTTTCTGTCTCAGTGTGTGTAGGATTAGGAAGCACATATACTTGGAAATTTAATTGAGATTTCTCTTTATATATTTTGAAGCACACTTACTGCAATTTATGTCCCCCCAAAAATTAATATTTTTCTTGCATTTGTTTTAAAAGTTTTTTTTATTTCTAATTGTCTTTTGTTTTCAAATTGCTGTTGTTAATCAAAACGAAAATAACTAAATTTTTCCTAGATCTGTTAAAAAAGTTTTGTTAAAATTCCTTAACCTTTTCGTGATAACTAAAGTACATACATATTTCGTTTTAACCAAATGGAAAAATGAATTTTATAATTTCACTGCTTTTCCTCTATAAATTTTACAATCAAATTGCTATTCATTGCTACCGCTACCTCCTACTTCTATTAAATGCTTTTTTCTAATTGTCATCACTGGTGTCATCAAAACAATCACCTTTGCATCAAAAATGATTAAGTTTTGCGAAAATCAATTAAAGCCATAATTTAAGCAAATAATCAAACAAGCAAAAATACAATTAAAGAATATCATTATCTTAAATGTCATCGTTATTATTTGATTTCATGGAGTCCAGTCAATTAATCATTTGTCTTCTACGTAAGTCATAGTTTTTAGCCAAATATTAAACAAATAATAATTAGTTAATTAGTTTAATGTTAAATGTTGACTGTTGTTTATAAGCAAACTGACACTAATAAATTAATTAATCCAGCAAACAAGGAAATCAAACAGTCTATCAAACAATTAATCAATCACTAATCTTTCTCACTCTCTCTACCTCTTTCTCTCTCACGATCACTTCAACTTTCTACAAGTTTTTATAATTTTTGTTTGTTTAGAACTAAAATAAAATTATATAAATTAATCTTGTAAAATAAATAACAAATTTTTTAATCTTAACAAACTCCAACAATAAATTATAAAATAATAATTTAAACACATAAGAAAAATTAACAAATTCAATCAATAGAAATGTGGGCTGGTATATACTATAAGTATGTGAAGGTACAAAAATGTTTCGAAAAGTGCAAAAGTGGTACTAATAGATGATATATTTTTTAAGGACTGACTTTAAATGAGAAACTTTTCAATCAATAAGAAAAACAACTGTTGTCGAAGAGCCGTGCTTCCTTTGGCCCTCTAGGCTCAAATATATTCGCATTTGAGTTGATGTTATATGTAGCTTTCAGCTCAATGCGTCCTAAAAGACTGCTTTGAATGCTAAAAGGGAAATGTATACACTAATAGATATAGATCTTAATTTTTTCCATATTGATTATTTTCATACTAGAAAAAAGTAATTTTTTCTGATTTTGTACAGTTGATGTGCAGTTTTAGTAATTTTCTATGAATTTTTAAATAAAGGGAGTAACAAAACTGCAAATATGTACAGAAGCCAACGTCTGCCATATGGGTGACAGAAACGTTGACAGAAAATTCAGAATCATATACGAGTTGTGTCAAACTGCTGACTCAAAAATGTGTTAAGTGGTTGACATGAACTCTGACAGATATGTCGTAGGAAAGTCGTAGTTTTTTATTGATATTCCGATAGAAATCTGATGAAAAAGTTATGGGAAATTCGGATGTGTTAGTCGATATCCGTAATTTGTAAATACCCCCGGCTAGCAAATTAGATGCAACTTGGGCATATGGTATGACAAAAATGTCGACATAAAATTCAGAATCCAAAAATGTGTGAAGTGTCTCACAGAAATTTGATGAAAAAGGCATGAAAATACGTTGCCGACTTCAAAGGATAAATTATGTTCGAATTGAAAAAGTATGACTGTGTTAGTAAAAGATTGTGGGTGTACTGCAACTTGAAAGCAAGAAATGTGTAGGACCCTTGTTAAGGTAGAATTAGTAAAGACGTATCGTTGTGGAAATAATAAATGAAATTACGAACTTATTATTTCCATTAGAAAAAAGAAAGGTTTTAGCACAACTCGAGGAGTTAACCCATAATTAAGAAAAATTTATTATATTAAAAGAATTAACAAACTGGAAATAACAATTGTAAATAATAACATTTTATATATAACATTTAAACCCTAACCTGGCAACACGGTTTTGTATACACTTTAAATAAAATATTAAATGTCACATAAAAGCACTTAACAAATTCACCACTTTTCCCCTTTAGTGAGCCGCATAAACACCAAAAACCCACCAGTCCAACCACTGTTAGAGCCCTTTCAACATATCAGCATACTTGTCCCAACCATAATATTATTAGTTTCATTATTCTATATGCTTGTTTTTGAATATTGATTTTAAAATTTTGCTTGAGTTGTTCAAATTAAATCAACCTTTTTAGTTTAATATACGAGTAAATAAAAAATTAATTTACTAACACCAACTTAAGGAAACTACATGCATTTAAATTACTTGAAGCTTATAAAAAAATACTAATAGCTTGTTAATTAAATTAATATACTTATAATGAAATTAATTTGAAAAAAAAATCTAAATTAAGGCTTAAGCTTTTACTAATAAACGCCATCAATACTTTTTTCTTCACATCTTTATGTAAAAACAAAATCAATAAATAAACATTATGGTGCGAATTGACAAAATAATTCACAAAATAATTAACATCATGTCTCACATGTATTTCACCATTAAAACAACAACAACACCGACAAAAAACCCATTAAACTGAATATATATTCATACATACGTATAGGGTAGTAAATTTGTGGCCCTAGCCGATTATGTGGCTGTGGGGCATTCGGAGGTCTCAATGCGCGAAGGAGACAATGTTGAATTGCTTAAGGTGGGCTGTGCGGGATGGTGGTATGTGCGTATATTAGGTAAACTATATTTAACATACATATTAATAACTCCTCTTATTTACTTAATTATTTCTTAATACTAATGCCTGTTACATATATTTTATCATTTAATCTAGATACCAATTCAGAAGGTTGGACCCCTGCAGCATATTTGGAATCGATCAATCGAAAATCTTCACGATCATCGAGCCGCAATCAAGAACACATAAATCTAAATAATTAATTATTTATTATATACTCGTAAACGATTAAATTTATCGTATTCATAATAATATTTGTAACCAACAACATGAAAAAATGATTACAAAACCAAATCCTTCATAAAACTAAATGTTTAGATTTGTATACCGCACGCTTTAACGTTGATCCTTGCCTTAATGGACAGGATCATACAAATATTTATGAAATTAACACTCGTATTTGCCTTCCTTGAAATCTATTAAAAGAGCCTAAAATTTTTACTCTATTACAAACAAAAAACACCAAATTAAAGAAAAACAAAAACGACCATGGCCTTAAAATTGGTTGGGGAAGAATTTTCTTTTAATTAAATTATTATATTTATACTAAGGACACATGGTATTTAAGATCTCAGGGATTCTTTTCCTTTAAATTAATTTTTTTTTATAAATCTAATTTATAATACTTTGTTCAAGCATGCACCTTAATTGTGCAATTAATTGAGCTCAATTTGCCATACAATAACACAATTAATTAATTGTACAGCGAATTAAATTCAATTCCCCATAAAACCCGTGTGAAGTCGGTTCAGTGAGAGGACAAAATTATGTACAATAACAAAATTAAGGGCGTGAGGTGTCGCATTATTTCGAAGTAAATTTACAAGAGTTTCCGAAGAATGTATGTTAATGTCATACATTCTTCGAGTATAATTTACGAAAAAGGAATACAAAACAAGGATATCATTTTGATTTTATTATAATAAATGATTGGATCCCTTTGGAAAACACTCTTCCAAATTTCAATAAATTTTAATCCTCAACAATTAATCACTTCTTACGATCTACAGTTTACTGATCATTTATTACTTGATAAATAGCTCAATAGATATAAGTATGTTGCCACGATATATTAAAGGTTTTTAGATTAGCTGTTAGAGACCACAAACCCATATTGATCGATATTATATTTATAAATAAACATCGATAATATCGATTAGCACTATAAATTTGGAGGCGAAGTGACAAATGGACACCATAAATTTTTCTAAAATAAAATGTATAAAAAATATGAACTCAAAAATTATAGTTTATTTAATAAAAAAAAAAAAATAATCAAGACATCTTCGAACTTTTTTTTTTTGTAAAAATTTAAAAATAATTGAGTTGTAGTTCAAATATTAAATCTTGTTTTATTCTTCATTATTTCTGCCGCGGCCTTAACTGATATATAGGAAATAAAATAATAATATATAAATATTTTAAAATATGTTATACACGCAATAAACAAATATTTTATTTCCCATCTACCGAAGGTGTAGGGAAATATCAAGGAAAACAATAAATAAAATTCACAATTTAACCCCGAACTTGATTAACAGGCACACACTCGTATGTGATGGAAACCGATTTTAAAAACAAAACGATTTAAGAACTACAAAAGCTGTGATGAAATTAATATTAATTATTTCTCCTCTTGCGTCATCGTTTTTCTGATTGGCCCAAAAATAATTCTTGAACTTAATCAAAAATCATCACACGTTTATTTTTAAATATATCGATTTTCATCGCACACCAATTTTAGAATAGTTTAACCAAATACGCTCTAGTTTTATTAACAGATGTTTTATTTTATTAAAATTTTTATTATAATATCTCTTTCGATAGTCATCGATAATTTTCCATCATTAATTTAGACATTTTGTGGTCGTTTAATACCAATTTCACTGAACTAATTCGTTGCAAATTGGCCGAAGTGAAGAACTAAGTTTTTCGCCAACGTCGCTCCCTGATCTATAGCAAAAATGGTTTATAGTTCAGGGGGTTATTCTGCTAGCGGTGTGTAGGCCAGTTTGATGCGTTCGATATTTTGTTAGCGCAAAATATTTAGTTTTAACGAACGATTTTAACATACGCTTTTGTATTACAAAGTATACTGATGCCAGGTTTGCGAAAGTGAAAAAATTATATGCGAAAGGAAAACGCAATAAAGGGTACCAATTATCCGATTAGGTACCATTTTTCTTACGCATCGCAATAGACAGTAATCCCCAGAGTCTTCCGATTTTTTTTTACCTATTTCCTTTTCGGATCATTAGTGAACACAATTTCAAATACCGTGATTAATAAAGGCATTCATAAAACTGTTGTTTTTAGAATCAACTTTGAGAGTCCACATAGGCGTAGTTAAAAAAAAGTCTAGGAAGATCTATAACAGTCTTAAAATTTTTTAGAAGTGTTTATAACCCTTTAACAAAGAGGAAATTTTTACCATTTAATAGAAATTTCATAAGGGAAAAAATCCCTGGGGAGCCTACAGTTCTTCTGCTCTATCTATCATGACTGTCCATAACTAATACCGATGATAAAAATTTTTCTCAACTGCTTTAAGGCCTCTAATACTATTATTACATTTAAATTAACCAAATAATCATCCTTATCGTGAATGAAAGGCCAATAAATTTATCACGTGAATTACTTTCCATGAACAAGAAAATTATGAAAAATTTCACCAAACACGAACACTAAAACTCCCGATCCAAACTTTAGGAAAAGAGAACAGATTTCACATGAAATTTCATTCACGCTAAGATTGAATATATATTTCTATCTCGAAATTTTTCTAATTGCTTATATTTATAATGAAAAATATGAATAGTTAATTATAAAAATAATATATATTAATTATTATTAAAAAAAATTATACATGTATGTATGTGTGTATATATAAAATATGTAAATATCAGCTTCATGAAGAACTTGTTTTATGGAAAATGATCTTAAAAACTTTAAAATGACATCAAAATATCATTTCCTTTGTAGTCTTAAGTCTCTAATTAAAACTAATATTTTGATTTATTTTTGACAGCAACCGAACATCAATCGAGTTGTCAATTTCTGAAAATTTGTGACAGCTGCCAGCTGGTGTTTGCTAATAGACCCATTAGGGATTTCAGAAATTATTAAATTCTAAATTAAGCACATAAAATAAATTAGATTTTTGAAGACTTCTTCTAAATCTTAAAAAATATATGTATATCCGAGATTCACCAGTTTAGATCTCATAACAATTTACAAAAATAATAACGTGAACCCAGCAAACAAAAAAAAAAAAAAAAATTAATTGAAATCGACTTGAATTTTAAGGATTTCACATGGTTCGCATTTGGGTGAATATAATAGCGGAATTCACTCTGGGTAGTAAAGTACTCTTGCAAACCTTGTTAACGTTGCAAATGTAATTGAAGTACTAATATTTACACCATACCACACATTAAGTATTGAACCATAATATACCATTTTGTGGTTAGAAAACAATCATGTAGTAAACCGCCATGTTAAACTAACCAAAGAATTTCAATCAGGGATGGAATTTACAGTTACGTACAGTTAAATAATTTAATTGTTAGAACACAATTAAAGTGTCAATAACAAATAACAAGTTGTACGAGTATGTATGTATATGTATTAAAACAATTTTAATTTTGTGTATATTATACATATATGCTTTCTTTACATTTAATCACATGTTGCTGTCAGTTTCATGCTTTTTCTCTGACTTTGTAATGGTAAATGAAGTTTCTTTTCACAACTTGTCATGGTTTTCAAAAAATTTATTTATTTTTAGTTCTAGATATTCGCTAATATTTGAATTTTTGCTAAACTTTAATATTTTAACATCTGGAACACCTTTAAATTTTTAATACACATATGCAATCAAAATTTTGACGTTTGAATAGTAACAAAAAAAGGTGCAATTGTACTAGTTTTGCCATCCCTGATTAGAATTGATAAATGCTGAATGAAAATCAGTTGATTTATTTCTTGCAATATGTAAGGAAAGTTACTGGCGCCTTGAAGTGAAAAACCGAAGGATTTCTGTTAAAATTTTATAAGAATTAAATTTTTTGATTTTTATATTGTTGTCTCAGTTCCCTCTTAATCGATTAAAAAAATTCAGTGAAATGAAAAATCGGTGCTCAAATAACCCAAACTAGTCGTACGGAGGCTATTTTGCAAAGGTGGAAGGAAAGCTAATGATCAAACATGGTCCCTTTATAAAATTTGTAATCTTACCGCTTGTTCGTGAAGAAAAATCGCTTTAAAGTTTAAAGGCATTATTTTCTAAAATTTAATTCCAACTCGAAAGTGATTTTCATAACAAGGTGGTGTGTAAAGTGAATACCCCTTTTTCTAATGTTTCTAAAAAGTTCTATTAAAGTGTATTGATATTTCGACGAATAAGACTACTACTGTAATATTGCTTTCATAAGCGATAGAATACGTATTAAATAACTTTTAGCATTACGTTATATCCTAAATATCATCTAGTCTGTAAAATAAAGTGCATAAGAACGATCTGAACGATTGTAATAAAATACGAAAATCAAAATTTCAATATATTATATTTAAAATTCGAATACGATACATATGAAATCTAATACAAATTGAAAAATAATAATAATAATAATTGTTATACTTTATATAGTTTGTATAAAATAGTTGCAAATTTCGTTTTAATTTCTATTAAATTTAAGTAAAACGGCAAAGAGTGGGCAGAGTGAGTGAACTTGTACTTATTACTATTTAATATTGTTATGATTATTATTAATATTGCACACATTAAACTTAATTATTATGGGCTTTATTTTGAATTAAATATTGTAGCTGTTACTGTAATTTTAAGAACGCATAGTTGGAGCTTTTTTAAAAGGATTGAATCTTTCTTTTTTTGTAATATTAAAAAAATATATTGGAAATAAATCATAATGAAGATATCAATTATTAAAAAAAAAAATAGTTTACGTTTAATTTAAATATGCGAATCATTTGTTTTAATTATGAAGAACAGCAATAGCACTAGTATAGTATTTATATACGCATTGGATATACAATAAATCAAATAATAATAATTTTAATAAACAAATTGTTTGTGAAAATATGTTCGTGATTCCTACAACAACAATGGATAAAAATTATATAACGTGTTATAACCCTAAAAGGCTTTACATGGAGATCTATTAAAAATCCGATGTGTAACTTTTTTGCTCGAGCGTTTCTGAAACTTTTTGGCACCAGAGGTATGAAATCGCATTTCGCCTTTTAGTTTGCTGCAAACAGGCAACTTTTAGTGTCCCTTACTTTACTCGCGGAATCCCCTAGGGAAATTTTATAACATATGAATTATTTCGGTTAAGGGAAATTGAAATATTTAGACTATGTTTAAAAGCGCAGTTAATCTTTTAGTATTTTATTTATTTTTTGGTAATCTATTATAATTTTTATTAAAATTGCGAAAAATACCTGCAAAAACGATCCAAATAATTTTAGGAAATTCGCCAATTTAATAATTTTCACTTCTATTACCGAAACTCCACCCACTAGGTCCAAATTTCATATTAATTATTATTACACCACCAAATGCTTAAAACCCGCTTTTGTCTTCTTTTAATGTAAATTTTTTCAAAGCATACTCGAGGGCGCAACTATTTGCTTTAAATTGTTTTTTCAACTTCACGCTTGTCGCTTCAGTCTTTCAATTTGCATTCAACGTAGTGCTACTTAAAGACTTAAGACACATACACGAAATTTTTGGGATTTTCGCAAATTTTAACCTTTTTTGCTCAAATTTGAGAATTTGTGATCGGAAATGAATGAAATTCCAAAATACGTGATAATTGTAGCTGCTGAATCCGAAAATCGGTAATAAAACTTAATATCTAAAAATATTAAAAAAATATTTTCAAAATTGTGTATATTAATTCGAATTTTAAGACAAAGAATTGACAAATTTTGAAATTTCGTAAAGTAAGCATTTAAATCAAACTAAGTGATAATTCCTAAGCTTATAAGGTGCCACTAAAGCTTGAAATATTTATTTCTTAATATATGAAGGAAAACCAATAATTATTTTTAGACTAACATATTTCTTATTTTTCATAAGAAAAATATTTTGTAATATATACTGGAAATATGTATTGTTTCTGTTAAGAAAAATATAAATAAGTCGCAGTTACCTTTGTTTTGATAATCAAAAAATATTGCGAAAATTGCTGAAATATCTTAAGAGTTATTATATGGAGGCTTAGTACTCATAATTAGATATATTTCGCATTTTACTACGAAAATTTGCGAACTGTTATCGCCAGTAAGCGCTGTTTCCAGCCACTGGGTCCTAATATCATCAGTAAGATATTAATAGCTTAACAAATGCCTTTTGAGCGTTTGTTTATTAAGGACCTATGTAACTTTGTATATCACCAAGATGAAACGTTGCGTTATATCAATACAATAGTTTTTTTTTTCTTCTTTTCCTAATAAAACAAATTTCATTTAAAACAATCTCGCAGCGCCATACTCACGTGAAAAACAAAACTAAAATCAAAGTATTGCATTGTATTGTTTTTTATAATCCAAATTTTTCAAAGCATACTCGAGGGCGTAACTATTTGCTTTTAAAAAAATTTAAATCACGCTTGCCTCTTAAATCTTTCAATTTGCATTCAAGGAAGTGCTACTTGAAGACTTAAGACACATACACGAATTTTTTTGGGATTTTTGCAAATTTTAAGCTTTTTTGTTCAAATTCGAGAATTTGTGATCGGGTATGACTTTATAGTCTATACCATAAAATATAGGAATATAAAAGGTTCTTGCTATTTATTGCATTTGGGCTATTTTTGAAATACAGCTCGCCCTATACGGGGCATATTTTGTTGCATGCGTGGCTGGACTGTAGAGTATTTTCTGCCTGGAAATAATTGTTAAACACTTTTTTGTTTATTTAGTTTATTGTTTATATAATATAGTTTTTATTTAATTTTTTATTTCTTATTAATGAATATACACCAGTAAGTTTATACATGATAAGTTTTTAACTATTCAACACTTAATTTAAATATAAACATCTGTCGCTGCGGAAAGGGGAAAAATTATAATTTCCTCTGAACATAAGGGATAAACAAGAAGTGATAAACATGAAGTTTTTGTTTATGGAAAAAATCCCTTTCAAGGAATTCAGTGTTCTTTAATAAGCACAAACTTCTTAGGAAAG
Organism: Germaria angustata; assembly: GCA_963681545.1. NCBI lineage: Eukaryota > Metazoa > Arthropoda > Insecta > Diptera > Tachinidae > Germaria > Germaria angustata. The sequence goes on from OY813002.1 coordinate 66,986,325, forward strand.
AGCACTGAATCCTCTAAGGCAGTCAAATTTTTGAAATTAGAACGTGAAATAGATCTTTTATATAAATTGATCAACGAAATGTTGCAACTTATTTCAAAAAAGAAAACGCCATAATTGAATTTTATTGTAAAATTTCAATCACCCACACACGCACACATACTATATGTATGTATTTAAAAAAATATATAAATAAAATTTTTAATATTTTACAATAGCTTTACAATGTTTATTTAAATGTTAAAGTTTCATAATGAATGGTGTGTATTAAATTTTAAAAACACAGTTTTGTATTCCCCTCTATTTTCATGCAACGAAAAAAAATAAAACATTATTAAGCTGTTGTATATATTTTTTGGGCCGATTGGCTTGATTCTCAAACAACAAATACTAAATTTAATTAATAAAATGAAAAATAACAAATTAAATCAAAAACAAAAAGAAAATACTTTGAAAACTGACATTTTATATATTTTGTTACATAAAAAATATAAAATGATTGTAACAAATCAATGACGATCTCAAGGAATGTAGAATTTTTCTTTTAATTTCTTTAACAAAATAGAAAATCGTTCGCATTAATTGCTTCATTTAAAACCCAACTTTTACAAAATTTTATTGTAATAAAGACATGAAAGAAAAAAATATTAAATATTAATTACGATGATCGCCATTGTTTTCTTAACAGTTTTTATTGCAAAACAAAAAACATTTTTAAACGTTTGTATTATCTTTATACTTCTTCCAACGTATGCAGAGTATAAATAAAAGAAAATGTTATTATTATTTTTTTGTAAAATGACGACTAATAATTAGAACTAATTATGAAGTTACACTGCAGGTTGGTATATGAGAAAATGATGTTCATTTTACAATATTTCTGCAGGATGTTTTATATAGCGTATTTAGTTGGCAGTTACTCTACTGTTGATATAGAATTGTTGTGCAGAGAACAACAGGGTCAAAACATAAATACAGGCAGCAATCCAGCAGTTGTAGGCATTCTGAAATAAAGTAATACAAATTTCATCTAAGCAAAGAAACTTAATAAGCTAGAATAAGTGTATATTAGTGTTGAAAGAAATACTAGTGAAATGAAATTTGTTCGATATATCGATTGCTTTTAATACATTAATAAAATTCAAAATAAGCATTAACTTGTAATCAAAAAAGATTAAATATCTTCGAAACAAAGGCACATTCATAAAGGCAAAACAACCACGTTCTGTATTTTTCCAAATTGTCTGAGTACATCTCTCTAAACAAAACACACCTATTTACCGAAGAGGAGATATCGTTGAGGTGGGAGTTATGTTGTACAATGATCCAATAAACACTTCCACGAGTAGAAGTGCGAATTCGTGGTTTCTAAAAAAATCTAGCTTTTTTAGTTGATTTCCTTTTTTAGTATAATTTCGGATAGTTCTAAAAATATTAGATTATAGCTTTTAAATCCAGAAATATGCGAAGTATATGAAATAAAGCTCGGGAAATTTGGTGATCCCCTTCTTCAAAGCATTGAAGAATTTGATTCAAATACAATTTAACATAGACTGCATTTTTTACATTAAGCATTTTTTCATGAAATTTGTTGCATGAAACTTTATCTATTTGCCAATATAAGATAGGGTAAAGCAGTTGGGGTTAAGGAATCGTATGAATAGTAGAAATTTATGTTTGCTTCAATATCCCTCCAGTGAATAAAAGATGTTACACGCAAAAAAATTTCATGAAAAAAATATATAGTGCAAATTCAGCGAAACTTAGGTTAATTTAAGCAAATGTTGAAATTGCCATCAATTTGTTAGTCATTTTTTTATTTATTAACCGATTATATATTGATCTTTTTTTGTATGCGCAGCATTATTTTCGTCATTTGTTGACCGAATGCGTCCATGCACGCCAATTCAATAAAATTTTACTGAATAGGAGTAAGAGGAATGATACTTGCCAAAGAAATCAATATGTAATTGTCGCATATCTGGTTGACTATAAGAGTGTTCAATGTTGCTGAATAATGTATGAAATCAGGGAAACTTTTACCGACTTCAAGAATAATAATGAGATCTTTGAATTCGATGCCATTAAATTCGACAACCAAATGTAAAATTCTGTTCGTAGCTTCAGTAATTTTGGCAATGGCACATTTCGGACATTTTATACTGGAAGTCGTTTGAGTTTTTTGTTAAAGAATTTTTATTGCATATATGAATTTAAATTGTAGAAAATTCGTTTGTGTCCCCTATTATTTTCTCCGACTATAATTTTGAGAACTATTTTATTAAATAATACCGATAAAATTTATGTTGTTTTCACATTGTTATAGAACTGCTTAAAGAACTGTTTGCACCATATTAATGTGCCTTGGTAATATTGACTTTATCGGCATATAGATTTTCTAATAACAACAAAACTATATAAAGTACTAAGATTTAAATACAATTTCCTCTAAGATAATCAGGTTATATTTCATCATTTGTCATTTGTGCGTTGTTTCTGATGTATCGGTTTCTCGACTAAAATCATGTTCTTCAAAAATCTGCATTTGGTAAATTATAAAAGCATTCGATTTCATAGGACAAATATATACCTCTAAAAGTTATGATGTTTTATCCATATGAGAACAGTTAGCATTAGATTAGGTAATTGGTTTATAGCCCTCAGATAATTAAACATATTTGCACTTAGCGTATCATATAACACAAATAAATACAAGGGAACAAATCTAGTTGCACCAATCGGAAAAAAGTAGCTAAGGTTATAGAAAATTATAAAAAGAGCTTTTGAAAATATTTTTCTATCTTTCGATTTCTTAATATTAACATTATTACAATATAACAAGTATGTTGTATATCATTGATACAAAAATGTGATAAAGAAGTAATAGTATGAACACTAGCTTCACTTACTAAATTTTCCCTGCATAACCGGCAGACCCAAGAATTGTCTCCTGTATGGCATGACTAATACTGGCTTTTAACTAACTAACTATCTCATGTTACATATATACATATGTCTATATCAGAAAATGTTATCAGTCCTTAATGGGTTAAATAATCAAAAATTTTGCATTTTAAAATGTATTGACAAAAACATTTAAGTGATTCCTTTAAATGACCGGATACGTTCGGAAATTTTGCGTATAATCACAATTTTTTACAAAATTCTCAGAAGTCCATGAATCGGATGATGGGTTAGCGCCAATTTGAACGGTTTACGTTTCTCTTAGTTTTTAATTTTCTATCACCGTGGCAAAGCGAATATTCATAAATATGCTTGCACCTCGCGTAAATGGAAGTTTCTAAAAATCTTTACTTTCTATGCAAGACAACATTACAGCCCTTCTCATTATTACACAAAATATTAAAACAATTCGAAATTGATTTTTTGCACTAGTCACTAAAGCTATTCAGAGCATATATGCCCTAGAATTTTGTAGGGATGTGTATGACAAAACACACACAAAAACAAAAGAAATTATGAAAACAACAAAAAACAACAAAAACAATAATACGGCTTCCATACCTGATTGTATGCAGCATTGGCATCAGCATAGAAAGCATCTAAGCTTTTATAATCATCTTCTATGGGTAAATCTTCAATCAAGGCCACACTGTGTATATAGAAGAACAATCCCATCAAAACCTAAAAATAGAGGACGCAAAATAAATATTTATGGTCTATCCAAGCGTGAATGTATTAATGATTTTACATTAAAAGAAATTATGCATTTTTTTGCTTTCGCTAGACGCTATTGCATCCCCATTTACATATGTACTTATGTGGAATTTGCGCAGAATATTATATGTAATATTTATCATACACCATTGTTCCTCCTTCACGTCACTAGTTATTTTACTTACCAATTGAATGATACCCCAAACGGAGATAATCAAACCACATAGTGATAGTTTGGGACCACAGATTTTCATTTTGATGCCTTGAATTTTACGCCAACAAATTTAGTTTAAATTTCTTGAGTTTTCCAAGCGAAAAATCTTTATTACAATCGAAGTGGTCTAATTTATTAAAGATACTTATATGTGAAAAGACGTCTGTCAGGTGAAAATCATGTGACAGTTCTTCCTTTACTAAATACAGAACGAAGTTAGTGGTGGATCATAAGTTGTATAGAATAATGGTAAAATAACTTTATTTCACCATGCGTGGAAGATAAGTCAAACAATATACTGAACAAACATACTCAAAAGAATACTAAATATATATGCAGCAGCAAAGAAAGCTGTTAGCGAGTACTGCAAGCAATTTTCAAATAATATATAAAATGTTCAAGTATATATTCCGGTATAAATTTTGCCACTTTCCAACACTATTCAGTGAATGATATAGTAGAAAAGAGATGACATGGAAAGCAGGTGATCAGCTAAATAATTTACTTGTTCTAATGTGGCTTAACATTTTACGCCAATAAAAATATCATGTAGCCAATCTAGATAACACGAACACACCAATCCATAGGATTTTGACAGCTTAGTGAAGTGGAAAGGAGCGGAACAATGGACCTTATTTTGTTTGGCGAAATTCGCCTACGACTTCAACGTTTAGTACTAGATTAAAGAAAAATGTTGCTCGGTATCTTTAGTCTATTACAAACTGTCGAATTTGCAGTCGAAAATCGCCAATCACGATAAGGGGGAATATATAATCACCTGGCGTAGTTATCCCACCTTAAAAATTATATCACCGTGACACATTGTAAGCGTTAAATTAATCATCAGATATTTATCTATATATTAAAGTGCACACTGACAGCACTGTTTATTGAAGATTTCTGCTGCGATTATTTCATTGGTAAGCTCCCTAAGAAATAAGGCTATACATGAAAATTTTGACAATCAGCTTCTCCTTAATATATCAAGGTGTTTGACAATCAAAAGAAACAAATATCCTTCTATGGAACGATTAAAAGCCCATATGCAACGTCTATGCAACATCACAGGTGATATATCAGATGTGTGTGAAAAAGGTATTTATAATGCATTTGTTATAGGTCTTTAATGGGATGTATACATAAACTTGGAACGATTCATATTCTAAAAGTATGTTAATCAGCTGTTTTAATGCAACTGTGATATAAGTTTGCATTAATATTACCTTTAGAATATTTGGCTCAATTTTAGTACCAAATTTTTGTTAATAATGAAGGTCAGTTGTACGTACATAACAAAAATAGCTTTACTTTTCCACTTGTTTTATTTATACATTGAAGTTGTCACAGTATAAAATAAAAAAATATCTCGTTTACTAAATTATTTATATTGCGGAATTGCTCAAATATTCTAAATGATCTAATGGTAGGCCCAAATATGTCAACCACAAATCCCAATGTTTATCATGAAAGACAAACCCGTCAGCTTTGTGCTCTACATACATTAAACAATCTATTTCAGTGTAAGTAGAATTTATTTGTTCGCTTTTGCAACACGTTTTCACTCAATAAATTTATATTTCTCTATTAGCTCGTCAGGCATTTACCAAAGAACAATTGGATCAGATATGTACTAATCTAAATCCCAGTGTGTGGTTAAATCCACATCGATCCATGTTGGGTTTAGGCAACTACGATATTAATGTAATTATGCAGGCACTGCAGCTTCGCAATTGTGAGGCGGCTTGGTTTGATAAACGCAAGTGCGTTATAATGTTTAAATCACACCTTTGAGAAATTTTAATTCGTATACATATTTTTATAGGGATCCTGAATGCATCGATTTAAGTGTGATTTTGGGTTTTATTTTGAATGTACCTTCGGATTATAAATTTGGCTTTATAACACTACCTTTGCACAAAAGACATTGGATAGCAATACGAGCCGTAGATGGGAAGTATTATAATTTAGATTCTAAGTTACATGCGCCTGAATGCATCGGAACGGACCAACAATTATTTACATATTTGCGTCAACAATTACAAGCCAAAGATCGTGAATTATTTGTCATAATTGAATCCAGTGCCGATGAGACGGAAACGCCAAAAAAATGGTTGAAAGATGCCAGAAATACCTCATCGCCTGATATACCATCCTGTACAATGAATGGCCATGTATCATGAGTTGGATGAATTTGGTGCTAATTAAATATATATTTTAGGTTGTAATTATCAAGCTTTTCATTGTTAAGAAAAATACTCTAGTCTGTATATAAAAAAAGCACTAGCAAAAACACGACATATTTAAAGACACGTGGCTTGTAAAGTTGCGGTTGTTAAGAGCAGTTGCTGTATGTGTATAAATTATTAGTAGTTTAGTTAAGTTTTTTTATTGAGCACAAAAGTTTATTTAAAATTATTAGGAAAATACGTAATTAATATATAATAAAAATTGTACAAAACGGAAGTAAATATCAATTTGGAATTGGACATTGCTCGTGGAATTTCTTTCAATTTCATGTGGGTGGTTGAGTATAATTTTTGCGTGCTAGTTTGTGATTTCTAAGTTTTGGATTGATTGCAAGTTTGAAAGGAAATATATTTCTGGCGAATTTTCATAGTAAACGGAAAGAATTGAGTAGCGCAGGTTGAAAATGTCCCTCATACAAGACTATTGTTGGGTCAACTGAAATCAGTTGATTAGAAGTATAAGCTGGAGTTAAGTTATTATATATCATCTTTATTTTGTAAAAATAGTAAAACTAAACAATATTAAATACGGAATAAAATACTTAATCTTAAAATGCATTAAACATTGTAATTTTATAAAATACTAAATTGGAATGAATCATTTTCATTTAAGGCCCCAAATTATTCGATATATTCTCTCAATTAAATAAACAAAAAAATTGTTTGTTGTAGGATACGCTAGTTTATACACCCGCGTTTCGTCGGTCCTAATGCCACACATGAGCAGGCCTTCAAAAGTAAGGTTATAGGAGCCTTCAACATCGTATGATAACAAAAAAAATTCTCAAATTACAATAAGATTTCTTAAATGTAGAAGCGAAATGGCAAACTACTATACTGCGCAGTGCTGCATTTACGAACGCACATATAAACAGCAGCTTCTATATATATTTTTTTTAATTTGATTTTTGAATGTTTTTATGTAAACATACGAGGTTAAACGTTTTTCAAAACAATGGTAACGGCTACTGATGAGTTGGTGTTAGCACCAAAGAAATGCAGGTTTATAGAGTAGCCTAATCATAGAACAAATACATTTTTTAGCATTTAAGTTATGTGTATTGTATATACAATTTGAGTCTAAACGAATATTCTTAAAAGCTATTTAAAACGGACAAAACAAGACTACAATATGGATATTGGACGGTTATGTTTCGAATATAATACGTCTTACTTACGTATATTTGTAAAAATTTCATTAATTGTTCATATATCAGTTTGAATCCCACCACCAACAATTGCAATCGATGGAGCAGTAGGTGTATGATGACTGGGTCGAGGGCGTCTAGGTCTACTTGTTTCTGGCGCAAAAGAAGTTGTTGGTTGTTCTTCTTGCTGTCGTTGAAGTTGTTGTTGAGCAACATGTTGGTAATAATCAACATCGCCGCCATATTCACTTATCACTTCACGATTACTAATTTCATTTAGACGTTTATAACGTTCCCGCCTGGCCTCAATCATATATAAAACTCCACCTGGCATGAGAAAAACTGCTCCTACAACTGCCAATGCAAAAGACCAGCCCATATCATTGTTTTGCCAGTGAGGCATCCAATCGCGGGTGTCGCCATAAGCTCCGAATATGACAACTGCTAAGAAACCGAAAAACGATGCTAGAACTTGACAAGAACCAATGGTCAACAGCAAAAATACGTAACGATCATCATCTCTAGATGTGCGTAAAAAAGACAAAGTGAGGGGCAGGGCGACTAAACACATTACAAAGCAAAGAGTTGCGAACATTTGAACGGCTATATAAAATCCGGGCAACAGAAAGTCATGTATAATATAGTATTCTTCTTCAAATACCCACATGCAGCCATTGAATTTTGTGTCATAGAATCTGTGTATATCCTGAAAGCCATTAAAACACACTTCCCATAGCCCCAAGTTTGTAAATCGTGGATCTTTTAGTCGCCCGTCCGTAACCAGCCAATATGGTGTTGCAAATGCAATGAGATAGAGTAAGAACGATACGGCTGAGACTCCAACAGCTATCCGTGTATTTCTATTGCTAGCTCCCATTACACTTATGAAGAATATCAGTTTCCTTCTTCACTATGCACGCGATTTCTAACAATTTTATTAAAAACTCCAAACCTTTCCACGCCCAATAGCAACAAATTACAAAATTGTTAAATGATTCGTTCCACAAAAGAGTCACATAGTTGTATTTTAAAGGCAGTTAGTACTGAAGTGTATTTAACCCTAAAGCATGGCATAAGGCCTAAAGTAAATCATTTACTTAATATTGAAATTCATTATTGGGATATTCTCCCCAACTAATCGTTATAAACAATTAGAGCTTTTTCAAAATGTATAGAAAAAATCAAAAGTTTGTTGTGGCTTTAGCTCTTCAATGATTAATATTGTAAAATAAAATTAATTTTATGTATATTACACCAGTAGGTACCACAACACATCGAATATTATCAAAAGTCTTATTAGTATATATGTGAGATGCAATATCAACCACTGAGCAGATGTAGAAAAGTTGACAGAATAATGGAAAAAAGTAATCATTATATTACTGAAGTAATAGTCTATATTAGCATTTAAGTTGGTATAAACATTGCACATATGTTGCATATAAATGTGTTCATGGTGACTGCTCATGGTCATGTTCTGTTCATGTTCATGTCTGAATACATCAACATGTATTCGCCAAATGCGAGAACATGAACACATTAATGCCCTTAGTCTGCCGATGTTATGTTCATATCATATAAAAATCGATGGCTCGTGAAGACCTGTTAAAAGTGAAGAACACACGACAAATGGGTGTCCCCATAGATTTCAAACATACGTTCGGGGAGTTGATGGTATTATAAACATATATGTGATGCAACAAGAAGCTTACATAGTTTTCTTTTTTTCAAATTATTTTTTATAATAACGACATTTTATACTAATTAAGCATATTTCGATTTACCATTATATAAGATAAATATCAGAGGAGTTGAAATATTAATTGCAACAAATATTAATTTGTTACAACATAACCATCTTTTTTGCAATATATGTTTGCACGTTACTATACAAAGAAGTCGCAACTTCTATGTATGAAACAATTGCGAATATGAAACTGGCAGAGATTGACTATAGATGTATATATTAATATACGAAAATTATAGTTAAAAATTAATAAAAATATCTGAGTTTCATATTATTCACTTAGTATCACTAAAGAGAGCTCTTAGACATGCTGAAAATTATTAACGGATCCGTTTTTTTGACTCTACAGCACAGAACTACTTTCTGATGTTGACATTTCTTTAATAAAAATTGCGTATTTAACATTATTGTGTCAATAATTTTGTGGACAATTTTATATAACATTTTTGTATCAATATTGTTATATAAATACTATTTTACAGCATGATACAAGTTTTTCACATATAAGCGTTATGTGTTGGGAACCGGGTAATCGAAACACCCAAATACTCAATACTTATACAGCTCAATTAGAAAACTTGTTTGTCTGCAAAAAATGCAAATTAAAAACGTACATTTGTAGCAAATATCCTAATAAATTTATAAATATTTAAGAGATATATATATAAAATATTTAAAAAATTGGAAAGAAATGTAATACTCAAAAAAACGTACCCATTTAATATAACAACGGAAAATATTTGAGATTCATCTTGCTGCAGCATATACAACAAAGACTTGTTTTTTACATTGTACATTGTTTGCTGAAGAAGCCTTAAATAATTGTGCGGAAGCAGCAGAAATCATGTCGGCACCAGAAATTGAAGTTGTAAATATAAATAATTTTGAAAAAATACAGAACTTTTTAAATGATTCAGCGTACAAAGAAATACTGGAAAATAGTGAAAACTATAATACTCGTTTGTGTATAGAACGACGCTTGCGAATGCCTTTCTTAGATCCGCAGACAGGCGTAGCACAGACACACTGTGCTCTGTTTGTTAAGCAAAAACAACGGATGCCTGGTTTTCGTGAGGGACAAATATATACATATCCATCGAATCGATGGCGCAAACCGAAAAGACAATATTTACTTAATCACCATCACAGCTATCGTCACTATCAATATCGCGAATCTAATAATCATCACCATCATCACTACACCGCTTCAGCAGGAGCTGGTGCATCAATCCGTGATCACAGTGAAAATGCAGGTAAGTTTTTATAAGTAAATGTTACAAAAAAATAATTTAAAATCGATATTAAAGAAGCTTGTTATCTTAAATATGTATATAGTTCATTAACTACCCCGGCCATTTACTATATAATTCGTCTTAATGTTCTGATATGGGTGGATTTTTGTTTTGTTTTATATAATTTGTTTCAGCCACCCCATATGGCTGCAACCGTGTGAGTTAGTTTACATGTGTGTGCGTGGTGATATGATAGTGGGTTGGTTGTCTTGTGCAATTTTATATTTAACTTTTGTTGTGATTTATATTCTTACGAGTGTTTTTCCTACATCATTTACCTTTTTTTGTTTCATGAAAATTCTGTATCTTTTAGTTTGCCTTACAACATTTTTATATGTATGTATGAAATGAATGTATGTTTCTGATATTCTTGCAATGTTTACTCTTTCAAATGTAAACATTATAGCAAGTACAAGCACTATGTTACTCTTGACCGCTCTAATCCTATAATTTATTCCTTCATCTTTTCCGACTTTTCAAAATAATGAATTTTTTTAATAATGTTTTCTTTTAATATAATTTTCAGCATTGACTGCCGATGGTAATTCAATGAGCGCCTCTGGGGATAATGATAGCAAAGATTCTCATGCAAACGCCGAAAAGGATGGCTGGTTTCATGAAGATATGGACATGTCCTACCACCATCATGATGACTTTGAAGATGACTTCGAATCTGACAATGACTTCGATGAATCGTACAGTACAAGGGGTAAACGTAAACGTGGTGGAGGCGGCACACGTTGGCGTAAAGGAAATATTTCGGTGGATGGAACCCCAAAAAGAGGTCGCAAAGGTGGTGGTAAGTTTATGATAAATACATTTAATGTTTATTTAAACAAAAAAGAAACTAATATAGAGTTTAAACAACATTTTTAATAAAATAAATAATGTATAACCTATGCAGCTGTTTTAAGTGTACCGTGGCGTTTCTAAATTTTAAACAGTGAATTTCCACTAATAAGAGGATTAATAATATTTCGTCGCTAAATCGAGTTTGTCATTTCAAAATTAAAATAGAGCATGGCATGGCATTGACCCAGTACTGGGAAAATATGCTACTAGTTTTGAAGATCGCTTATGGTATGCTGGGTTAAACAGCCAGAGGAGGGAACATATTATTTATCAGAAGAAAATAAATAAAAACAAACTTAATACATATGCATAATACATGGTAATGATTTTAGAATTGGTTTCTTTCTCGACGGATTATGTTTATAAACATTAAAATTAATTACTTAAAATTTCTTTAAATATATCCAATTTTCGTTGGACAATCGTCAACTTAAAATAAGAGTTCATAGCCTTAATACTTCTCTTATTTGTTTCACCCTTTAAACTTTGCAGGCACCCGACGTCGTGGCGGTTCTAATGCTGAAGGTGATGTAACTGGTGAACCAACACGTCGTAGACGTGGTGGAGGCATTGGTTCGACTTCCACCGCGGGCAATACGTCCGCTGCTGCAGCTGCTGCTGCTGCCGCAGTAGCTGCAGCCGCTAGTGCTGCAGCAACCAGCATGAATCATTCCAATTCAGCTTCACCAATAACAAACACCGATGATTCCTCTCAACCAGGCTTAACATTACCCTCAAGCAATAACCCTCCAGCTGCAACAATATCGACAACTACGTCAATACCACCACAAATAGATAACTCATCATCAAGTCATGCAACAGACGCCTCCATGGGCCTACCAACCGATAGCAATTCTTCTAGCGCAGTTGCTGCCCCACCAGCAGCAACGGCTGCAGCTGCCGCCGTTGTAGCGGCTGCAGCTGCCACTGCTTCATCAACGACCTCTGCCACCACTTCTGTTGTACCACCCGCAGCTAGCATTGCAAGCCCACATAAGACTGGTGTCAAGACTAAAGTTCGATCAAACGACCGGGAAGTTGCACAGCCATCACCATATTGTGATTTTTGTTTGGGCGATCAGAGGGAAAACAAGAAAACAAATTTGCCCGAAATCTTGGTATCGTGCTCCGACTGCGGCCGTTCCGGCCATCCTTCGTGCTTACAATTCACTCCGAATATGATAATATCCGTTAAACGTTATCGTTGGCAATGTATTGAATGCAAATATTGCTCCATTTGTGGTACTTCCGATAATGACGATCAACTGTTGTTTTGCGATGATTGTGATAGGGGTTATCACATGTATTGCTTATCGCCACCGCTCGTTACACCACCCGAAGGTTCTTGGAGCTGCAAATTGTGTTTGGAAGAGTTCCACAAAGGCGATAATAACTAATGGTTTTACTCCGCCATAGAAGTTGAAACGAAATGATATTCATTTTCCATTATAAATTTTGGTATTTTTTTTTTAGTTGTAATAAGTTAAAGAGCGTGTCTAGGCGTAACAATTTTTATACAAATTCCATGGCAGCTTTGTAAATGTATACAAGTTTAATTTTAAGCAAAAGTGTTATGTCCTCAGAAAAATGATTTCTACTTTTAGCAAAGCATAGTATTTTCTTGTAGTATTCGCATAATTTTAAATCATTGCGTGTTAATTTATTAAATATTGTCCGCATTTTAATTATTAATAGTTTATTAAAGGTATATTTAATGGTATTGCTAAACGTGAAAATATCTTCATAAATATTTTTAGTTATAGCGCTATTTGGTGTTGGAAGAACACCACGTTGGAATAAAATCGCCCTATTGGTTTAGTTACGAGCATTAAAAATCTACATTTATTTTTTGTTTCTTTTTTTGAATTTCATTCAGTAAGATGTCGCTATTAAAAGAATCTCTGTAATTTCGATTCAAATGTAATAAAGAACTAAAATATCATTTAAATACATACATATAATTATTTAATCTTTTATTAATATGTATGTAAGTACATGGGTATGTTTTTTTCAGTCTTCTAGGAGTTCCTTTCTTTTAAACGTCTTTTGGCCTAAGTTGATTGGAAGTTATTAATATAAGTATGTTTTGTCTTTTTTTTTTAAACACTTCGTATTCTTACTTGATCTTCTTCTAATCGCAGTGGACATTTTTGTACTTGCGTCTTTCCGGACTCATATATTTTAAATATAACGACATTGTTTTCAAACTTCACACATTTACCAAAATTTGAGTGCGTGGATTTTGTACCAAACTTTGTCATTTTACTTGAGCTGGTACTAATTATATTATTGCTTTTTTTCTTATCCATATGAAATAAGTTAAATTTTTATGGTTAATATTTTGGTATTTTAAATAAAATGGCGTTATATATGTATTTACTTCAAGTAGAGTTGGCAGCGCGTGGCAACAAGTACAACTAAACAAGCTGTTTGAGCTGCGATGCCACCTTGTAAAGTTAATAGTATAACCCATTCGTAGCCTGAGTGTTTTCACATCGACAATATCTGGAATTATAGTTTTCACTTTTCACGATATTATTTGTAAGGAGATTCATAAAATGATTGAAATTGTTTTAAAATTGTTTTATTTTGTTCTCCAACAAAACTTTTCAAGTCGAATAACTGTCATCCATCATAGTATGAGTATACGATAGGATGAGTACTTGTCAATATGTCTTGTGGTTAATTGATTCGTTGTTCGCTTAAGAAAAGCTGGTGTCCTGCGGTAATGTTTTGTAAAGTCAAATATGACTCTAACAGCTTCTACAATATTTGAACAAGCAAGGTAGTAAGAGAAGATGAATCTCGAAATATTGTACTCACTAAATATCCTGAATATTGAAAACTAAGGGTAAACAACCAATGATAGACATAGCCTTATAATTAGGTTATCAATTATAACTTTGATGCTTTTCATTGATGCATTCTTTTTAATTACTAAGATCTGGCAAATGACTTTACTTCCATGTACATTTTGTATAATAAGAAATTCTATGGCGTTAAGTCACATGATTTAGAGCTTAATCTGAGTGACTACACGATCATCCAGTAATTGTGTTGCTTCATGAACTCTATGGCTTTTGGTTGCATTTCATTGAAACTACATATCGACCACAGCAATATCATCCAATTTGCAAAGAAATAATTAGATTGTTATACCACAACTCTTAGTAATTTATTTGGGTAGTAGTGTTGACCAAGGCTCATAAATATTTTTTGACTTTCATTGATTATATAGCGCAGCAAAATTATTCATTTCTAAGAATTTGTCGAACAAATTTTTTTGTTATCAAAAGACAATGAACATTGCGCGAAATCTATACAAAATAAAGTATTAAAAAATAATTCTTATCTCTAAAAATCTAATTGACAGTATTCCAGTTCAAAATGTTAAAAATCAGTTAATACATACATAATAAACTTGTTATTAATGTATATTAAAAAATTCATATATGTGTTACATTCAATCTCTAATTTGAGTACACTTTAATTATTTTAATTATTTTAATAACCGAATGACCAATATAACCATTTATTTATTTTTCCTTGCAAAACTATATAGAAATAATTCCAATGTAAAAATATATTGCTGCATATATTTATGTATATGTTTACTGCTTAGTTTCCGGTCATAAATGATATGATTCCTACTCTTTTCATTTCCGTAAAAATTATTAAAGTTACTCACGCATACGAATATGTGTTCTCTATTTCTCTCCTTATTTGACAAGCATACACTAATGAGAACAACTAATCTCTCACACACTCAAGTACCAATTTTGTTAGTTAACGCGCAATTTCTTTACAGTTCGGATGTCTAGTTGAAGTCTCTGAGAAAATTTTATATTTTGTGTAAAAATATTGAAGAAAATGAATATATTTTTCCTGAAAAATATCGTTACTGTGTATATTAAAGTGCGTGTATAAAAATATCTAAAGAAAAGCTGCCGGAAAATAGAGAAAATTCTGTGCAAAGTTGATAAAATTGATGTTCGCTGATATGCCGGTCGCAGTTTTTCTTTTGTGGGGCCATTCGTAGCGGCTGTAAGAACTATGAGAGTGTGAAAGGAAATTGTTAAAATGAGAGAAGCTTCATGCGAGACAAAGCTTCGTGTATATAAGTAATGTGTAATGCTGGTGTTTATGTTTGTTAGAAAAAAATGTAAAATGATAAATATTGATTTTGGGGGAAATGAAGTGATTTTAAATAAAATTTACCTACACGTATATGTATGTGTAAAGTATATGTATAAAAAATGTAAAAGAAAATCTTTTGTTTGAAAAAAATGCCTAAAAGTATCCATACTAAAGAAAAAGAAACTAAAATAAAGTTTGCTTATAAATATTTGTGAAGCATGTCTATATAAAAAAATATAAAAGAAAATCATATAAAATAGAGGAAATGAAGTGAAATTAAATTAAATATTTTATAGACAAAAGTATATGTATGCATGTGAAAAAATATAAAGAATATTATATAAAATAGAGCAAATAATATTAAGTTGCTTCCGATTATTCGAAAAAGTTGAAAAAGTCATCAATGTTAATTAATATTGAGGAAATTGAAGTGAAATTAAAATAAAATTTGTTTATAGTAGAAAGTATACATATGTAAAAAATATAAAAGAAAATCAATAGCGCGAAAAAAATGGAAATAAGTATTAATATCAATATCGAAAGAATAGAAATGAAATTAATATAAAATTTGTTTATATGTATAAAAGTTTATAGAAATAAAAATAAAGTAAAAAATTATGACATGTTTGTCAAATGCAATTAATAAAGAGATAAATAAAGTGAAAAAGATATATAAAATATAGGAGATTATATAAAATATAATACATGCTTACAAACTAATAAATTAATATAAAAAATTACGCTGAAATGGAGGATAAGGTAAGTTTTTAGTTTTTTGTTTCCTTTGAACTACTGCTTATATAATTCAGAATTGCCATCAGTTTTACGATTTATTAAAAGAAACAAAATTTAGTTAAAAAAACTATTAATTTAATTTTTATTATTATCAGAACTCAATTTTGTTATATCATAATGAATATATGTATTTAAAAATTTGTATTTTGCATTCATACGAGTATGTGAAAAAGAATTGTCAATTTATTAAATAAAAAACTGAAAGTAATTTCAAATTAGAATTTATTAAACAAAAATTTCATACATATATTTGAAAAAGAAACATTTAAAACTATCGTAAATATATAAATATATAAATAATACCATATACATGATTAAGCATATCCAAAAAAAAAAAAAAAATTAAATAAATATCTATAGCTTTAATCTACTCCATTTGACTGACATTTCACTGACGCCTTTGCTGCTAATGAACTGCCATTAGGACGAGCGAAATGGTGAACAATATTAGATTAAAAGTCACATCAAATATTCGCCTGAAGCTTTTATTTAGTTAATGAATAATTCGAACATCAAATTTCGTGATAATTTTTAAATTGTTGTCGTAAACATTTCCTCGCTGCTAGTGAAAAAATTTAATAATATTAAAAAATTAATTTTCTAAAAAAATTTTAGGCCTTTCCCGCTAAATAAGAAAGAAAACATTTATATGTTTACAATTATGTATATATATATATATATATATATATATATATATATATATATATATATATATATATATATATATATATATATATATATATATATTAAGGTTTTTATTTTCCTTTATTTTACTTTAGTGAAAATAATTTTTTCCCGAATTCTTAATTTGTAAAAGTTTTATATATATGTACGTCTTAGTATATAAATTTTAAGTTCAAGCAATTTTTCTTTAAATCTAAGAAATCCAGATTTTATTAAACTGGTGTATTAAATCGCAATTAAGGAAAATTCATAACAGGGCAGCTGATAAATTTTTTTTCCTAAATTTGTTCGTTGCTCAATGTCAAAATTTATTAAATTGTTTTGTTTACTTACTCTACTGGTTTTGACACTGAGTAAAGATGGAGTTGTATTTGTTGTACTGGTGAGTTTACCAGATATGAATTCGTCTTGGACGCAATTCATAATATGTCCTTTTTACTTGGCTTCAAAGCATGACTTTTAAAATTGTGGGGATAGGATTTCAAAAATTTATAGTGTAGGAAAAAAGTTCAAATCATAAATTTGAGGGGATTTTTTAAAATTCTTTTTTGCCTTTTCATACTTTCAATGATATTTTGTATCAAAGGTGGCAAAATCAGTACACCTGCATTGATTTTAGTGCCATTGCATTTTCATTTGATTGTTTTTATAAATTAAGAGATTTTTTTCGTACATTCATGCTGCAAATGAATAAAAATATATTTGAGTTTTTTTATTATTGTTGTCAATATAAACGTTCGAGGGAAGTTTTATACTTAAAAGTACTTTTATTAATTCCACTCAGAATATTCTTGGACGACTACCAGAGAAATTGAGTAGTTTGCATGACCGAGTACTTTTTACGTTCATCAAATTGTTGTACATATTTCTAAATAAGGTGTTAATTACTAAACAATGATTTATTTATTCAGTGCGGCACTATTTATTTCATTTCAACCACAGAAAGAAGTTTCTTACCATGATTTGCATTCAGTCGGCGTAAGAACTTCCATCATGCTGAAAGCAACTTTTAAGATAATACTCGTGCTCTATTGTATTTTAAACGAACAGTTTTTTTGCAATTCGAAGTTATTAAGGAATAAGAGATTTTTGATATTTCCCCGGCAGGCGCCAACAAGACATCAGGTCTGTTACACAAGCACTTGTACATATTTATTTTTTAATATTATTTTATACTACGAATAAATATATGTAAATTTTCTTCAGTTTATCGGTGGTATAGGCATACCAGTCGATTTGCCATACGAGTCTCTTACTATCGGTTATGTTTTGAAGGCTGAATTTTGGTTGCCCTACAATGAGACGGTATTCCGTGAAAATCCCTATTTTCCCGAATATAAAAATGACAAACTTCATAATAATCTAAAGACAAACCAAAGTCCTAATTTTGTTAATGCAAGATCATCACAAAAGGAAGTGAATAAATCGAAATTGCGATGGGATATATACGATATTTTAATTCATCGCTTAGATGGGTGAGTTGTATTGCCGAATAACGTTTAGTATTTATATCCTCGTAATAATGTTAAAGTCAAGGATCGGTAAAAGTATACGTTACGTTCTTCCAAAAACAATTTTTTATACATTTTACTAATGTTATATCTAGTTTTTACATATATTGAAGTTAAAAGTCTATTTATTGATATTTCGCATTTTTCTTAAATTAAATTTTTAAGTTTTGTTAAGCTTTAAATCTTAGTGAATTATTGGATTTATGTATAACTAAATCTCGAACCTTTGCTGAATTTTAAAATTATATTGAGATTTAATCTCTTTCCAATTTGAGACTTTATGGCGTTTCTGTATGACATTTCGGTTATTCCAAAGTAAAACAAAAAATTAAAAATTTTTTTTTCCCACATTTTAGCCATTTTTGGGCCGGTTTAATAACCTTCGAAAATCAAGTTTGTCAGATTGTATTTATAGTACAAAAAAGAACTTTGACAATATTTATTAAAATTATTCATAGTAATTGTCACCTTTTGCGGTTTTACCTATCATTTTCACCTAAATGCCAACTTATTGTATAAATAAAAAGAAGTTTTCCAATCCTACTATGTTTTATATTTTTGTAATTTTTACTTAAGAGTATTATTAAATTTTTGAAATTCTCATAACGTTTTTGGAAATTTTTTATAAAAGCATATTATATTGAAAGATTTTTATACATGATGGTTGTAGTCTACTGATGCTTTGAAACAACGAAAATTAGCCCGCAATAAATAACAATTTCTTTAATGATTGAGGAATATCCCGAATAATTTTAATAAATACTGTTATCATTGACTTGATTTAAAATCGATTTAAACAAAATTTGTGTGCAGTACTGCATGAATATATTTTTCATATTGTGGATATATATATATATATATATATATATATATATATATATATATATATATATATATATATATATATATATATACATATATACATATATACATATATATATATATATATATATATATATATATATATATATATATATATATATATATATATATATACAAGGAAACAGATCTTTATTCTATTTTATTAACAGTTATGGGTACAAGGGACACGAATGTTTATTACGGGCAATCTGTGAGGCAAGCGCCTTACAATTTATGCGGCATTTTGATGTTTATGGTGAATTAATGCACATATTCTTTAGGTATTATACAAAAATTTTACTTAAATTTTACTTACACAAGTATCTTAACACCATAAGAGATCTAGTCCTTCTACTTCCAGCGATTCGAAATCAGCACAAGCTCAAAATTTTATACAAGCTGAAAGATTGGGTTCAACTGGCGGTTCCTGTTTATCGTACGATTGTAACTTATCAATTTTGGATTTAATTTCCAAAATATTAAAAGTTAATTAATTTTTATTTTCGAATATTTCCTTTAATAATATAATATTAATAAACAATAATGACATCAATAATATAAATGTAAAAAAAAATAAACTTAAATATATTTTATTGTCTCCTAACCAATTTCACTTTGACCTCGTTTTTTGTGCGAATAATAATCCCAGTTTTAAATTCAAAATTTTCTGGATCTACTAAGGGTAACAATTTAAATTTTTTAACGATATACACGAGCAACGTTTTCATTTCAAGCATGGCGAATTTTTGACCTAAATTGAAAATAGAAAAAAGTATTAAAAATATCACTTAAAAGGAAATAAATAATTTAAATATATTTTCTTAATATCTTATCAATTGCATTATAAATAATTTGATCATATTTACATATTTCCAACATTTAGCCATTCCTTTATGGGGCTTCGTTAGGGAAATTTTACAATTAAATTAACAAATTTTACGACAAAATTTTAAAATAAAATCTCAAGTAGACAAATTGCAAAAGTTATTAAAAACATTAATTTCCTTTTTCAATTTTCTCTAACTCTGGACAATATAGTCGTCATACGCTTTAAAATTAATCCTAAGTTTTGCGGGTAGAAATAAAAAATAATGTTCTAACGACTGATTCTGGTAGAGGGTCAAAAGAAAAATATCTTTTATTTTAAATACTAAATATTGACATTTATTATTTGGGATATTTTCTCCAACTAATCATTTAAACAATTAGAATGTCCATATTAAGTATTTAAAATAAAGATTTTATTTTTCGTATAATTATTTGTTATGCTGTTTGTACAAAAAAAATTTTAAGCCTAATATGATTATGTATTTTGTAATAATCATATAGTATAGAGAATTATCATATTGTATTTGTTTTGTTTTGGCATAAGCACATAGAGTTGAATGTTTTCAAACTCGTTAGAAATTCACTGATGATTTGGTTTAGCAGCCAATAAAATGTCGGGATATGAACAGCTAATTCCACAACAAACTAATTTTTTTAAACTCTAATTGTTTAAACGATTAGTTGAGGAGAATATTCCAAATAATAAATTTTAATATTAAGTATATGTAAATGTAAATATTTTTTCGATTAAGTTACGATTTTTAAAACTTTTTCGTCTGTTTTTGTGATTTTTCAAGTTTTTGGCAAATTTTAAAAATCTATTGAAATTTACTTTTGCGTCGTTGTAAAAGTTATAAAGACAAGCTAAGCGATGCATTGTTTTCTTTGCAGTAATGCATTTAAATGAATTCTTAAAATTTACAGGATTGCGTTTAAAAATACTTCACATAAATTGAAATTGATAAACAACTTTTTGAAAGCGATTAAAGAACTTGTTTTTTTATGAAAAAAGGATTGAAAAGGAAGTTCTAAAATCACAATCGCTTCATAAGTAATTTCCTACAATTTAGTTTCCCATAGCAATAATTGTTCTAGACTAAATTTTCTAAACTTATTTTCCACAAAACATTTGCCAAGGCTTCGGAAAAATTCAAAAACTTCATTACAAAACGCTCCATTGAGAAACTTTTAAAATGTAGCTAAAAATTAACTATTAAGGTAGAAGTTTTAAATAAACGTAACTAACTGCATAAACAACAGTAAAAAGTCTACTAGTTTCAGAAACGTTCTGAACTTGCTTCACAACGTTTCGGTTTGAACATTTGTTTTGAAAGTGACAAAAATCATCAAACAGAAATATCAGTTTGGTTGCCCCAGTCATTTAACTGAACTAGAATTATAAAAATAAATAATTCTTGTATTAAAAACCGACTTCAATGTAAAGAGCCAATCGAACAGATTAAAAACGGAAGAAATTTTCGGTTAGTTTAAATTTCGATATAATCCATTTCTAGTTTATATTTTACTCCCATTAAAGATAAAAGAAGTATTTTTAAAATCGGCCAATAAATGGGGAAGTTATGCGATAATCAATATTTGAAATTGTCCGTCCCATTTTCGAGAAAAAAACCATGGAAACAAAAAACATGCAAACCCTTTCAAGCAAAAAATATTTTTTTGAAAATCTGTTCAAAAATGAAAGTTTTTACATTGAAAAAAGGTAAAAAAATTCACACGAACTGATAATCTCGCCCTTTTGAAAGTCGGTTAAAAATTTGAAACAACTCACCAATACAATTCCTTTGACCAGCACTAAAAGGAGAATACGCATATGGATGCCTACCAGCCGAATTTTCTGATGTAAATCTTTCTGGATCAAAAGTATTGGGATTTGTAAAATATTTGGGATTGCGATGAATATCAAAGAAATGTATTGATAAATTTGTGTTGGCTGGTAATATTAAACCATTTCCCAATTGGGTTTCCTTTACAACTTCACGCATTATAACAGGCACTGAAGGATATAAACGCAAAGTTTCTTTGAGGAAACATTCCATGTACTTAAGTTTATTCAATTTGGAAACATCCAAATTATCAAGATCATCTATATTTTCTATGATCTCCTGGTAACAGCGTTCTTGCATTTCTGGATACAAGGATAGATTCATAAGGCTGAAAGTTAAGCCCATCGAAGTGGTGTCGAAACCTTCGAACATAAATGTATCAACTTCTTCGCATATACCGGTATGATCTATTAAACCTTCTTTTTCGGCTCGAAGAAGCGTATCCAACATGGCGTAGCGTTTTTTCTTTGAACTTAATAAAAAAAATTATTAGAATAATTTTAAATGAAAAAAAAAAACAAAATTTAATTCGCAGCAAGTAATAGATCTTACCAAGCTTCATCATTTTCTTTTGCTTCTTCCTTTATTTGTTTTATCAATTCATTTTCAAATAGTTGTCTTCTTTTTTCAATTATATCACTGGAAAAATCGTGAGCTATTTTCAAGGCCGATGTATATTTATGTTCTTCCAGGAGCTTGAATATAGGATATATCAATAAATATGCTGTATTCACTCGTCTACTGAAACAATCTTCGAAAACTTTGAAATTCTCACGGTACTCGTCACCATTCAAGCACTCATCTAATTTAACGCCCAAAGCAGTTTCTACAAATTTAAAGCAATTTCAATCTTTATTAAGTTATTATTATTATTATTATTATTATTATTATTATTATTATTATTATTATTATTATTATTATTATTATTATTATTATTATTATTATTATTATTATTATTATTATTATTATTATTATTATTATTATTATTTTATTTTTTATTATTCCTGCATATTGTCCCAGATTTTCACGAATATCTAAAAATTTACATTCATTACATGACTAATACATATTTACATATGTATGTACGTTCATATGCGAATGTAAAATTTAAATTTGTATTTGCGATTATCAAAAAATTCACTTTTGTTGGTTGCATCACTAATACATACATACATATTTACATATATGAATACTATTACTCACCACATACAACATTTAAGGTAAATTTTGGTATTATTTCATCTAGTAAAAGGATCTCAGTGCCCGATTTTTCCAACTCTTCTACAAATTTTTGACTTTCTTCCCTGGACAAAAGAAGATTCGTCTTTGCATGATATTTATAGTATATTAAATAATTACATATTATAAGTTTTTACTTGAATATTTGCTCAAATTCTGCCAAAATATTGAAATGAAAAGCGGTTGTTAACATTTTACGTCTAGCATGCCACTTCTGATCCGTTGATATTAATAGACCTTCGCCGAGAGCCGGTTTCAAAAAGTCATAGACAAAACCTTTTTTAATAAAGTTTGTATCAGTAGCAATTATTTCCCAAAATTCGGCTTCGATGACATTGAGAACAGTTTTTCCCAAGCCATATTGTACGTAATTTGTCTTCATCTGGGCAGCATTTTTGCGATGATATTTAAAGTTTCCCACTAAAAAACATATTTTTGTTAACTAATTTTAAAATGCTCTCCTTTTTAATACTTGCCGTGGTCTAAGCCAGCCATATCGAAGGTATTACCAAATATAGTATTTCCCGGCAATGTGGGCGTAATATTCTCCACTGGACTTCCATCTATAGTTTTTAGTTTTGGTGCGAAAAATGCTAAAATATGATAACATTTGTTCAATTTCAACAATAAAATTAATAAAATTAAGCCCACAACTAAAGTGCAAAATATCATTTTTATTTGATAATGAACTTAGACCAGGACAAATAAATTTCAATTTAAATTTCAATAACTAAGAATTTTATTCTGCCGAGTAATTTCACGTTTCG
This sequence comes from Germaria angustata, assembly GCA_963681545.1. Classification (NCBI taxonomy): domain Eukaryota; kingdom Metazoa; phylum Arthropoda; class Insecta; order Diptera; family Tachinidae; genus Germaria; species Germaria angustata. The sequence goes on from OY813002.1 coordinate 67,010,165, forward strand.
ACAGATAAGAACAATTTTCGTATCTGATTGACTATACTCGTTTAACAATCTGCTTAGACTAACATAAAATCACAGATACAGAAAGTATATTATAGAATATCTGTCAGAAATATACACTCGAATATATTTTGTTGTTAATGAATTTCGAATTTGCTTTTGTGGTAGATAATTTCAACCATGAACGGCGGTTTTGATCTTTTTTTCACACACTTTATTTACAATCTATAAATTTTAGGATAATAAGCAAAATTTGATAAATTAAGGAACTAAAAATGAAAAAAACCACGAATTTTTATTTTACAGTTTCCAACTTGTAGTTCTAAAAGTTTTCGACACAGCCTGATTTTCCAACCACATCAATTTGTTTTAAGAACAAATAAGCATATTCTCCTCTTGTCTTATTCGTATACTTCCAGAGTTATAGCCTTCCGAACTTGGTCATATCGAGCATTTTGGTGAAGAAATTAATTATGTCAATTAATCAATCAATTCATATAATCTACTTTCTTGTTGAAAGGACCACTAAGATAAGAAAATATTCTTTATTCTAAAATATCCTGAAAAACGATTTTACATTATTTTTTACCAAAAATTTTAAAAATATGATATCATTATTTGTTGAAAATTTCAATGGACTCAAAAGTTATGACTGTTTTTTTATATTTTTAATGAACTTAATGCGAAATTTATCGCGATTGTACCCAAGAGAAATGAAATAGGCTCATGTTGAGAATATATGTAAATGTTTGCTATGTTTGTTTGTATGACAGCATTCCAAGCCAGTATTTTGTAATAATCATATACGATAGAGAATTCTCATATTGGTTTTCAATATTTTAGCAATATTTTCAAATTCGCTTAAAATTCACTAACGAGTTGGCTTAGCGATCAATGAAATGTCGACATATGAACAGCTAAAGCCATAACAAACAAATTTTAATTGTTAAATTTTTTTATAAACTGTTGGATTCAATTAGGGTATTCACAAAGTATGCTATCAGTAGTATTGTCATAATATTGTAAATTTTTTCAGAACAAATTTTCAGGAAATAAATACGATAAGATTGATAGCATACTTTGTGCATACCCTAAATATTTCTTTTGAAAACAACATTCGCAACGTCGATATTGAAAAAGTGCAGATTTGCTGTGAAATATGAATCACAAATTGCATTTGAAATTTCAAAATAAAGTATGGACTAGAAGAGATCGTTTTTAGTAAAAATCAAAATTGTAAAAAATTTCAAATTGTATTTTTAGTTTGAAAAAATTGGAATTACTCGCTAAAGAGAAATATCTAGTTAATATTTATGGTACTTAGTTATGAATTTAACGAGATTTCTCAAGAGATTGAGGTATTGCCGACTTTGATATACATATATATGTATGTACTCGTAACTACTTGTTGCATTGTAAATACGGTTTTTACAATTGAGGCTTCTTCCGAAGGGGTTTGTTTGAATTTTGAATGATCTTCCGTCATTCAAAGTCATATTTATAAAAAGGTTAAAGTGGTTTTACTAAAACCTATCCGATTTGACACTTATTGTTTGTAATACATGCGATTTTTGTGAATTTTCTAAGAATGAAAAATTTGAAACTGCATAAAATTTATTTTATTTTTTCCCCAAAAACTTTCTAAATATCTCGGAAACTAAAACGCATATCAAATCATTTTGTCAAAAAAGCCGACTTCAATACAAAGAGCCTTTCGAACAGATTGCAAAGCCAAAACAATTATGGGTTTGTTTAAAAGCCAATATAGTCCATTTTTAGGTTATATTTTACTCTCAGAAAAGAATGAATTATACATTTTTTAATATAGTTCTTCCGATTTCCACTTAAATTTCTGTGGAACCAAATGGTGAGATACACTTTTAAATAAAATCATAACTAAATTACTATTTGTTTTGCTCGAGGGTATGACAGAATTTATTACTATTTCAGATAAGACCCGTAAAATCTCTTTTAATGCATTGAAATGAAGCGAAAAATAAAAAGAAAGAAATTACAATTTGATTACAAACTAAGAACGTTACAATGTTTCAACTAGAGGATAAAGTTAAAATATTAAAAGTTATTAAATTTAATTACCTTGTATACATACTAGTATTTATTAACAACTCTTATTAAAGCAAATACATACGTATACGAGTATATGTGCATACATACATACATACATATGTACGTAATATAAACACGCGAATCACTTAACGACATTTAACTTAAGGGTTCTTCATTGTCAAGTGTTGGGAATGTAATGCTGTTAGTCTTGGACCAGATGATAGACTTTTGTTAATTTGTTTTAAAAATTGGTTGTTTATAATTGTTTCCCTTATTGAAAACAGTGGGCCAAATTGAAAATTATACGCTTATAGGATCAGATTGATCTTAAAGAAGTTGAAGATAATAGGATAAAATTTTTTTGTCAAATTCTTTGGATCGTTTATGTTATTAGTTTATATTTATATATTTGTAATATGTTGTAATAATTATTAATTAATTTATTGCAATATTTTCCTAACGATACCACTGTATTGAAATATTGCAAATAATAAATGTAGTCTAATAAATATAAAAGTAAACTGACATCAAGCTCGAATATTTAAAAATTAAATATAGATTTTTTTGCTCAGTTTTTAAATACACACTCAAGTGAATTTTCTTTTACCCTTTATTTATTTTCTAATTTACCATCTACAACTAGTACAAAAATTTCAATTTGTTTGAAATTTTTTTAATGTTTAGCTAATATTTCTACTAATTTTGTCTTTGCTTTCGTAACCACTTTATTTTTTTTTTTTAAGTCATTCCACCTTTTTATATTACAAATTGTTAATTATATAAATACTTTACCAAAGCAACTGTAATAAACGATTTAAGGTGATAGTATAAAATATTAAAAAGGAAACTTAAAATTGGAAACAGGCTTCAAAATAGATCACCTCAATTGTGTATGAGGGTAAAAATTCCAAAAAATACTGTAAGACAAAATGACCATCGCCCGGAAAAGAAAAAAAAACTAACTAAATTACGTAATTTGATTCTGGCTGGATTGCTAAATTTTTCAATTCAAACTAATTATTATTTTTTTATTAAACAGTAAGGATAATCAAATTATTATTTTTTTAGCAGTTATTAGGTGACTGCTAGCATTGAGAAATATCAACTTTTATATAAAATACTAGCAACAATCTAATATGTGGGAAAAACACACATATAAACGTTGAAAAAAGAATTTTTACATAATGACCTTAATACTCTTAAAGGAAGAAATAAAAAAAATTAGTATGAAGTACATGAACAGACTTATTAACCATGACAATATCCTTGTTATAGCTCTTCGTAATGACAGTCTTGAAGTTAGAAGATTAAACAAATTTAGGGTATTTTAAATGTAAATTTAATTTTCCGTGTTAAATGCAATGGAATTTATCCTATAAGCAAAATTAAAAAAAATGCTTATTTAATTGTAAATAGATTGCAAATAAATGTAAATAAAAAAATTAATAATCTATATATTAAAATTCGACAAATCAGTAACCCGAGCCAGACAAATAAATTTTAATTTAATAAAACTAACTCACTTCATGTCCAAAGGTTATATACGAGTACATTAAAAAAATTTGCAAAGACTAGAAATTTTCAACAGCCGCCAAAACTAAGCATAACGTGAAAAAACCTAAATCGGAAAAGTTTAGAAAAAATTATTTTGACTCAAAAACTTACTAAAATATGACAAAAGAACTTTCAAATTAAAGAATATATTTAAAATTTTGGCTAAAAGCCTTTCTTGAAAAATTCTAAAGATATCACGTGACAGTTGGAATTAAAGTTGAGTTTTCTTTGTTGATTTTGGAACATTGCCTCATGATTTATTCCTCCTAAACTGAAAAACTTTACTAGTCTATACTAGGAGGTAAATTGAGCATATTTTTTCCAGGCTACATTAGAAATCTATCCATTAATTTAAGTGAATATATAAAAGATGCGACACAGCCGAATATTGAATTGTTTCAAAACTTACTTATATACTTCTTTGAGGATGAAATAAAAGAAACCTATACATATATAGAGAATTATTTCATTTCTTAAATAAAAAGATGTTTATTTTTTCAGTTTACGTGCAAACAATTTAATTATTACGTATAGCTAATAACTAATATAATATAACTAATAATGAAAGCATTTTCCAATGCTATTTGATTGCTATATGATTGTGGCATTTCGTCTACGGGCAAAGGAAGTCATGAAGATTTAACAGACCTACCTACAGTAATCTAGATCAGTCTACACTCAATAATAACAGAACACTTCGTTATAGTGATACAAACTTATCTGTTCTGATTAAATTCTTATGAAGTAATGAAGTGAAGACATCTTTAATTTGCAGTACACACTTCATCAGAACTGATAATTTTGTAATACTATATACTTACATACAGTTATAAATGTATAATTAAAATAAATATCTAATCACGTAAAATCCTATACGTTACCGTACACATGCTGAATGAAAAGAATGTTTCTGGATTGCAAAGTTTATATATGATTGATGTATTTGATGTAAATATTTTTTGGCTGAAACGTATAAATTGACAGCTTGGAAAAGTTCGTATGGAAAAAAGTTTACGTTTTTCCACACAATTCTTCTTCCGTGGTTGTCACTCACGTTTCTCATGTTCGTTATAATGAAAATTTTTACGTGCTAGAAACTTGAGTACCATTCAAACTTCACCACTACTTTGAAATGAAAGTGAAAACTTATTCAATTAAGTATTTGCAATTCCACGAAATTCTGGAATATATGTGGAAATTGTTTTCATAACGATTTCTTTCTCAATGTATCTTAACAAAATATTTCAAGCAGCTTGGGGAAAAATAAATTTTACATACTAAAATGTACGTTTTTCTTGTTAATTGCTGTTTCCTAATTACATATATAGAGGATATAATTTCCAACAACAAAAATTAATGAATATAAATGAAACTCTTTCAACTAAATGTAAAAAACAAAGATGCGCCAAACCTCTTAAGCAATTTTTAAAATATAACAAAAGTTATATAACTTAAAGAAATCACATTCATTGCAGAAACGACAAAAGCTTGTTAAAAAATCACTAAATAAGTAAATAGTGCAATAGGTATAAAAATGTGTTGACATGAATTAATTTGTTAGGGTGCCTCTTAGACCCATACCCATAGTGTGGGTAGTATAACTAGACTAGTAGTCAGAGGGTTGCAGATTCAATTTCTTCCGTCGACGCTAGTTGTTTCTGCTTTGTCGTTTTACTTTTCCCTTTACAAATTGTTATTATCTATCGATCACAGGTATCACAAAGGTACCAAACCAATAAACCAAGTGATTACAAAGGTGTGTTGAACATAAACTAAGAAAATTTTGCAAACAATTTAAAAAATCCCTAAAATAATTAAAAATCATTACAATAAGGTCAAAATCATTAATAAGGTCATGTTGAAAGAAAATATTATTATCTTGCAGCAGAGGCTATAAATCAAAATTTTGAAAAATCAGTTTCATAGCGAATATGATGAAACTTAGAAATCAGCTGAAAAGCACTCAGATTAGAACAGAGGTTCAGAAAAATCGCATTCGTTTGCTTATGACAAAAATCTGAAAAAATTGCTAGTAGCGGAAACAAGTGATTATAAAATTGCCAAAATCAAAATCGGTATAATTAACTAATGCTGAAATTATATCCAATCCTTATTAATATCATTCATAAAAAGAACAATACTTTCATCAAATTGTTTATTACTTTCCGGATTTTTGATATATAAAATATATTCTTTGAGACATTACCAGTATGGGAATATGTTAGTCAATGGTATACAACTTTTTAGATTTTAGGAAATTTTACTTACAATTATATTTAATTTGTTAATTAGTTTATTACTTAAGTAGATTTACTAAATGTTACAATCATATATTTGTGTTTAGAGAATAATTTGTTTATCAATTATTACTGGTAATTCGTTTATTAATAATAAATAGTATTTGTTGAGTCTTTTATAATCCTTACATATAGAAAAATAGCACTTTTACAACATAATGAAAAATTTCCAAGTGCATACTTATGTACATATGTACGTATAACAAAACATGTTCACATAATTTGCTTGATAGAAAAGCGTATGTATGATTCTTAATTTCAATAGTCTTAATGGGATGTATAAATTTATTTGTTTGGAAAATGTTTATTTCTTATTGTTGAATCTTTGCCATCAAATGTTATTGATTCATAGAAAAATTTGCGATTTACACGACATTGAACTCCGCACTTGGTCGAGCCACAATTTTCGCATTCATACCAACAACCTGGACAGTCATCATCCATGCAATCGCAAACATCCAGGCCGTTGTGTCGAATGTTACCGAACTCATCATATACACTGCGGTTGTTCGTTTGTGGTTTGCGTTTCAATTTACGCTTTTCACGATTTGATTTATCTGGCTCGAAATCATCAAGGAACTTTAATTCATCGCAACGTTCGCGAAGTCTGCGTTCAGCATGCAGTTTTCGGGGTCTTTCTCGCAGAGCCATACGCATTCCAGTGCCCTCAGAGTTTTCGCTATCATCCATTATTTGTTTTTTTAAATTAGTTTTATATCAATTTTACAATTTTATTTTACTTGAGCGAAAATAAACAACAATAAATAAGTATATATGTATATGTATATATTATGGCTACAAACAGTGCTGGACAACTTTTAATATGGACATTTATTGGTGCCTACTAATGTACTTTATTGTTTTTATACATGCATTTGAACTTATTTTGATATTTCAATTATAAATTTATTTGCTAAAGTCATAAGGTTATTTAGAATATTATAAATAATCATTCTTAAGTAGCAATTTTGTAATATCAGACATTAATTTATCCAAATCCATTTCTTTCATGCACCTTAGCTCACATGGTACTTTTTTAAGCGAAAGACCAACACTGGATGCCAAAAGAATAAATAAAGTTGCCGTACAGAAATTATTTTGTGATTCCACATGGGAGTAAAAAGCTCTCCTATAAAAATGTTAATGTAATTCTTTGTCCATAATATTCTGTGATATAAAGAAACATTTGGAGTCAGGCTACATATATAAAACGTGGAAAATCAATAAAATTTGCCTTGTATATGTATAAGCAATCTTTAGAAATGATAATGAAACATATAAAATCAATATGTTCAAACGTGTATAACCATAATGTACTTAAGGAACTTTTCGTTAAGTGTTCTTTGTTCAATTTCACCGACTGTGTGGACTTGAGTCTGTGCAAGTCAACAGCTACTCGTATTGCGACTTTGTCGAAGTCCACATGAAAAACCATGAACGAAATTTTTTTAATATTTCTTTAAATATTTACATTTTGTAGCGCAAGGACAAAACATAATATATATAATGGTCTTATGATTGATATGCACGCACTGTTTCAAGTTTAGTGCATTCTTTCTTACGTATTCATTTAAATAATAAACTAGTAAAAATATTTATAAATCGTAGACAATAAATAACATTTTGTGAGTACATCGATTTCTAAAGACTTTATCAAAGGCGGAAATGTTCTAAAAATACAATATAGCTGCTTTAACAACTTTCTTAAGTATTTGACTGGCTTCTAATTATTTTTTGCAGTAGCTTGAGTCAGTATAAGTATATTATGGTTAGCTTTATAAACAGCGACCATTGCTTCCACTGGTCACCTCATAACAGTAAATTTATGAAACAGTGTGGCAACTCTTACAAACATATGACATTTCCATGAGACCCTCTCATAGTCTAAAAATTTTTGTTTTCACCATTTTTCCATGTTCAGATTAAAATTTTCCGATTTATTTTTGGAACAATCATACAAATAAATTAATATAAAATTACCGGAAAAAGGTAAGTTAAATAGCTGACAATAAAGAGCGATATATTGGATCTAATTTAAATTTTGATTGAGAAGTTCAAAATATTAAAAATGAAATGAAGCATATAAGTACATAAGTACTTATTCATAAAATTTTATGCTCAACACATGTCGCGCTGATGTAACAGTGTGTGTATTTTGCGAAATTTACAATATAAAAATGAAAATAAAAATTTAATAATAGACGAAACAGAAATAATAAGAATATTACAGAAAGTTTTTGCTTTGTAGAAACAAGAACTAGAAAACGGAAACTACACAAATTGAAGTTGCTACAGGAATCAAACAGAAAAATGTTAAAACGTTTGCAATTTTTTAAGCCGGTTATTAACCAAAACATACGGCAAAAGCTTTTCTACTCAAAAACAGTGGGAACGACCCAGGATATGCGACCAGCTGTGAAAGGTAAAATTGATATAGAGATACCAACTGTAGTCAAACAATTGGATCGCAAATTCAAAGAAGGCCAAAAATACGAAGGATTTGAGTGTGTACGAACTGAGCATGTTCCAGAATTCGGAATAATGTCTTACACCTTTCGTCATATGATAACCGGTACAGAATTGTGGTATTTGGATCGCAACGACGCCAATAATGTATTTTCGGTCAACTTTCGAACAACGCCCTTAGATTCGACTGGCTTGCCTCATATTTTAGAACATAGTGTTCTGTGTGGCTCGAAAAAATATCCTATAAGGGATCCTTTTTTTAAAATGCTCAATCGTTCGGTGGCAACATTTATGAATGCCATGACCGGTCCGGACTATACAATGTATCCATTTTCTTCAATGAACGAGACTGATTTTCGAAATCTGCAAAAGATTTATTTAGATGCTGTATTCAGGTGAGTTAATATTATGGTCTGAGTTATGTATATTAATTTCGCTTTATTATTGATGTTAGTTAATGATAATATAGATTTGTAGGCTATTTTTCGTAACGTTTTTTAGTTAAGAACGAATTAATCTAAAAGCAATGTTTCAAAGTCAACAAGGACAACATATAGAGCAGAAGATAACGCTGTTTTCAGAGATCGCTACAATCATTTGGTAGTGCTGATGTGTATCTCATGCTTTTCGTCAGTTTTTAGGTGGGGATGGGTTGTAAATAAGTATGTAAATTAAAGCTACTTATACTATTAAGAAAAACTTCTAAAAAGTCCTGAAAATCTTGATTACGACCCGGAGGAGCGCAAAATTTCAATAAATTTTATAGGATTGTCATGACAGAATTTTCCCTTTTTTTGACTTCTTTGCACTGATTTAGAAGCTGTCTGCATTATTAGGGGGGAAATACATTTTTCATATTTTTTTTACAAAGAAAATAATTTTATGTTAAATTGGGAATTCTTTTTACCACTGAAAATAAACTTCCCTCCCATCTGGAAAGACACAAAGCTGCAAGTAGTAACGGTTTTTTCCTTGTGTGAAAGCAAATTTAATACTTATTGTTTGAAATGTTTTCATGTAGATTTTAAGAAGTGTTTTATTTAGAAAAAAAGTATTTTCAAGCCCAATTTAACAGATTGCAAAAGTGATATGATCACTTTTTTGATTCACATATAACAAATTTTGACAACCATTGTTTCTCTTTGTAAGTATTAAGCTTTCAAAGTGTTTAAATATTATTAAATTGTCCAAGTCAACCCGCCGATATCATTGCCAGTTGTTGTTCTTTATTAACCTTTTATTCGTTTTGTTCTATAATATGCTGAATAGCTGATATGGATACTTAATATACCCTAATGCGGCTCGAATTATTTATTATCTCTTTGCGATAACCCAGATTCAAACTATACATACATATATGTATGCCAAATAAATGGGTTTTATGTTTCAGAATATATACCTGTTTAGCTATAGTTATAAAGTTAATTACCTAATCCAAATTGAAAAAAATTGTCCTGTCTCGTATATAAATAATTTAAAAAATATTTATCAAATTTGTTATTCGAGATATTTTCCAAAATAACTATTTTAATATTTTATTGTTTGTTGTTGGCTTAGCTAGGTATATGCCTGCATTTCATTGGCGGTAACCAAATCATCAGTACCCTTTTAGCCAAATCATGATTGAAAAGCATTTAATGCCTGTGTATACATGTATAAAATAATGCTTAAAACTTTTGAAATGACATAAATATAGCATCGAGCAAAATAGAGAAAAGGCAACTTAATGTTCTTTAATCTCATTAGTTTAGTAACGTTACACATTCTTTCAGAAAAAATTGCCAAGAACACTAATAAATGCGAAAATTCTGAAATACAAAATAATATTGTACAAATTTGTTGCAACACTTTTTACAAAAAAAAAAAAAAAAAAAAATGGTAAAAACAATCACAAAATTCTAAAATACAAATCAGTTTTGTACAAATTCGCTGCAGGTTTTTTTAATCAAAAAAGAAATTATTTGAATTATTACATTATATTACGTGAATATATGACTAAGCAATTTTTGACCTTGTAAGTGCAAATATCGCAAGTGAAAGGTTGTGTATAATACTATTTAGTCCGTTTTGTTTTCTACGATATTCCATCATAACTTTCGGAATTAAGTCATATGGGAGAACAAACTCTTAAGAAACTATTCCTTAAAATATTTTTATCTCTAAGGATTGTTAAATTTGTTGAAAGTGATAGAATAGCTTACACATTACTATATTAATATAGCTTTCTCGTATTTCATCGAAGTCATCTTTTTCTAAAAACAATTTGTTTTCATCCATGTACTTTTAGCCCCAATTTAGAATATCTTGATTTTCTGCAAGAAGGCTGGCGTCTTGAACATTCCAATTTAAAAGACAGAGAATCAGAGTATGTTATCAAGGGAGTGGTGTACAATGAAATGAAAGGAGCTTTCTCAGAAAATGCTTCCGTGTTTGGACAAAATCTGCTCAATAATCTATTGCCTGACCATACCTATGGTTATGTTTCGGGCGGAAATCCCTTGGAAATACCCAAATTGACACATGCCAATCTAGTAGATTTTCATCGGAAATATTACCACCCCAGCAATGCCCGTATCTATACATATGGCTCTTTCGATTTAAACAAGACATTGAATTATGTAAATGAAGAATATTTGAGTAAATACGAACACATTGACAACTCGTACAGTCGTATACCAAATCAGCCAAGATGGGATTCACCGCGCAATGTACACATTTCGAGTCGTTTCGATAGCATGGGAGCTCCTTTTGAAAAGCAAAACCAAATAGCGATTGCTCTTTTAATGTCCGATGTCACAAATATACAAGAGACGTTTGTTTTGTATGTTTTGTCGGAGCTGTTGGTGAGGGGACCCAATTCGCCATTCTATCGCAATTTGATAGAACCAAATTTTTCAGGAGGTTATAATCAGACTACTGGTTTTGATCCCCAGATAAAGGATACGTTCTTCTGCGTAGGTTTGCAGGATTTGAAAGTAGATGATTTTGCCAGAGTAACGGAGTTATATGATGCCACTGTAAAAGAGGTGATGCAAAAGGGTTTCGATATGCAACATATTGAAAGTATTTTGCACAACATTGAACTATCGCTTAAACACCAATCCGCCCAATTTGGGTTGGGTCTTTTATTCAATTCAACGCCTTTGTGGAATCATGAAGGGGACGTAGTGGAGAACTTAAGAGTTTCTAACATGATTTCCCAATTCCGTTCAGAATTGCAACGTGATCCTCAATACTTGCAAAAGAAAGTCGGACAGTATTTCGCCAATAATACTCACAGATTGACATTGACAATGTCACCGGATGATATGTATGAAGATAATTTCAAAACGGCCGAACTGGAGTTGCTGAAACAAAAAATTATATCTTTGGATCATGAAAAGAGAACAAAAATTTATGAAAATGGTTTGAAGTTAGAAGAGGCGCAAAAGGCCATACCAAATATCGACATATTGCCTTGTCTCAATCTGGCAGATGTCCAGGAAGCTGCAAAACTTGAACCAATTAAAGTAGTGAAGATAAACCAGGTTCCTACACAAGTGTGCAACGTGCAAACAAATGAAATTTCCTATTTTAAGTGTTACTTTGATGGTACATACTTGACACAAGAAGAAATCCTCTTAATACCACTCTTCTGCAACATTATCAACGATATGGGAACTAAAAATTATGGCTATAGAGAATTTGATAAACTCGTCCTTTCCAAGACTGCGGGCATTAACTTCAAACTACACTTTGCGGAAAATATTTATGACAGCAAAACCTACAACTTGGGCATACTTATGACCACTCATGCCTTGGATAAAAATGTGCCTGATATGTTTGATTTGACCAAAGAGCTCTTAATGAATTATAAAATGGACGACGAGGAGCGTGTCAAAATGTTAATTGACAATTATATGTCTATGATAGCAGTAGGTATAACCAACTCTGGTCATTTGTATGCCATGCAATCGTGTGCTGGACTGGTAACCGATTCGGCCAGATTGAAATCACTATTGGCTGGAGTTGAACACATAGAACACATGAAACAGTATGTTAAAAATCACAGCACCCAACAAATTATGGACAATTTGAAATTATTAGGCAATAAATTATTCAATAAGAATGCAATGCGTACGGCCGTTAATATTTCTAATAAATTTTATCCCACATTTGTAAAACATTATGAAAAATTCCTCAAAGATTTGCCAGAACATCCAGTCGAAAACGTCGAGAATAAAGTACAGCTTTTGGAGCCCAGTTGCCAACATTTTGTTATGAATATACCAGTAAATTACTGTGCTAAGGCCATGTTAACTGTACCCTATACACACCGCGATCATCCCACGCTTAGAGTTTTAGCTAAATTGATTTCGGCCAAATATTTGCTACCTGTGGTTAGAGAACAAAATGGAGCTTATGGTGCTGGTGCCAAACTTGGCTCTGATGGCATATTCTGCTTCTTCAGCTATCGGGATCCCAATTCAACGAAAACACTCGATGCCTTCGATAACACATATCAATGGCTGCAGGAAAATAATTCACAAACTAACGAACAATCATTGTTTGAAGCCAAATTGGGTGTGTTGCAACAGTTGGATGCGCCCGTTGCACCCGGTAATTTAGGCATAGATTTCTTTTTGTATGGCGTGTCACATGAAATGTTTTTAAAATATCGTTCTCGTATGCTGGCCGTAACAATGAACGAATTGCAACAAGTTGTTGACAAATACTTCAAATCGCCGCCCAATTATTATGGAAAATGTATATTGGGACCGGAAAATAAAGAACTAGAAACGGTTACCAAATTGAAATGGAAAACTATTCACTAAATGTAATTAAACAGAACGACTTTGGTTTAGTACTTCATAAACGGATCGTTTTAAAATAAAAATCTTCATTTGATATATACATTTATAATTTTTTCTTTAATATTTTTGTTATTTAATGTATTTTTTATATATGTGAAAAAATTCATTCTATATTATATCCGTATGTACTAACATGCGTTTATATACATATACATACATACGACTGCAGTTGTGATATTACATACACATGTTTTTAATTAATAATTAAAAAATACGTTATTCCTTTCGTGCTTTTATTTTATTTTTAAATTAAACTTTGTTAATGTGATTTTGCAAAGTGCACTTGTTGCGTCTGCAAATGAATTTGGAAAATTTTCGAATTTGAGTAAATTTGCCCAGAAAAATGAAAATTAAATTAAATTGCTTTATTCTTAAGTTACTTTTAGATTGCACTCGCAAACAAAAGGAAACGAATGTTAAAATAAAAATTTTGAAATGTTTAATTATGATGAATACATCAATTAGTAATAAAAAGAAATACAAATATAAAATGAAGGGTTTTCTTACTTGAAGTTTAACTTCTACAGGGTTATAAAAGTACGTTTAAGTAATTTATTTAAGTAAATAGTCCTTTATAGTAAAACAGTGAAAGGATTATGACTTAATAATATTTGTTCACAAAAAACACGTCTTGTAGCTCCTGGGCCCCAGTTGACGTTAGTCTAAAGTTCTCAGGCTTATTTTAAATGACACGACTAAAATGACTCACTTGACAAATCCACAATCTCAAAGCGCTCGTGCAGAATTTCCAAGGTGGCACGAGCTGTGTGGTGCGTAGCGCCGTCCTGTTGAAACCACATGTCGTTGTTGTCCATATCCAATTCAGGCCAAAAGAAGTTGTTAACCAACGACTTATAGCGCTCATCGTTGACCGTGATTACCTGGCCAGCATCGTTTTCAAAGAAATGCTCGTATAGGACGATGACGTCACCAACCAGAAATCCACGCCAGATGGTGACTTTTTTGGGATGCATTGGACGCTATTGAATCTAATATGGATTGCTATTGTCCCAAATCCGACAATTTTGTCAGTTGACGTACAAATCCATCCAGAAATAGGCCTCATCCCTGAATAGGCGAAGCGCCTATTTGGATAAAACAATTTTATCATTTGCACTTATTGAACGCTATTTCAATTAATGGTAATTTTTCAAACTAAATAAATGACATCTAATTTGTCATGTGTAGCTTCAGCAACATGGCCGCTATCAACCGTCAAAATCTGGAAGTCATTATTGGAAGACACGATATAATAATATTTATTGCCAGGGATCAAGTTTCCTCTATATCTTCATATAATAAGCTCTGAGCCAGTTGTTTAAGGGCTTTAAGTGTGTCTAAAAATACGATTGACACAAAACATGTCAAAAACATCACACGAGCCAAAAAAAATAATATAAAGGAAACGGAAACTACTTAAATGTAATATTTAAATATAAGGAACCTGCATAAGTGACTTCACTTGCGTATATGAAATCAATCCATTTAAAAATAAATTGGTACTCTATGAGAAGGTGCAAATTAAAAACCTTTATGACATCAAAAATCTCGGGTAGCGACAAATACATGTGCTTCATCCAAAATTGCAAACTATTGTGAAGCCTGAATGAATGAATAAGGCAATTATATCTTTATACATACACATACAGAACAGCAATGAGTCGAACTGACTAACTTTTTAATATAAAGAGATATATATACTGAATCTTTGAGATCATTATCAAGCTCTTAATAAGTTATGATATGTAAGTGTGGTGGTATGCTTTCGAGAAATAACAAATAACACAGAACATTTGCCTAACAGCGATCCTGATAAACTAAATTCTACTTCCGTAAAGAAACTCATCAATCTGCTGAAAAACGGTTCAACACCATTGGGTCAACGATCACATTAAAGGTTACTTGTACATGGCTAAGGATTAACTATTTGCATATTTACGATTTCGAAGGAGTATCAAATAATCTATGATAAAATTAAACAAACTTAAATTTTATTGGAATATTGTCCTACCTGACGCGGAAAAAGGGTTAACAGGTGATATCAGGAAGGACAGTTAAGGACATTTCCGATTTCGGGTGCACAGTGGATTCTGTAACTTCTAATCTAGTGATCAGTATCAGACTGCACTGTTAGCATAAACGGCGCTACGTCTTTCCAAAGTTGGCCGTCTCGGAAGGGAGAAACTTTTCGGCCCTTGTACGTTTTGCAAATATTAAACGAGTAATGTAAGAGATTTAGCACATTTATTTGGTTTTAAAAAATCAATTTTGATTTATTAGGTTTGATTTTTTTGGGGTTCATAACTTGTCTGTTAGTAACAAACAAAAGCTTTTTTTAATGGAATTAAAACAGTGGCTTTTTGCAAATGCTGCATCAGAAAACTAAACTTTTTGCACTTTACCAGCACAAATCCAATGATACTCTGTTATCATGTGACTATTGTATATGTCCCTTATTTAAAATATTTTTGGACCCCATCAATCTGCTTCTCTGTTGCAATTAAGAACATTTTAATTTATTGATGCGTTCACGAACATACCCATAGTTATAATTATCTCTAAAATAGTTATTTAATAAAGAGCTACAAATTGGAAACTCTTAAGTTTATTTACGTTTCTCAAAAATTACATTGGGCCTCATTACGACTATCGTCACGACTCGTCGTTGCATTTCAACTTTTTTCTAAATTAAAGAAAATGTTGCATGTTATCTTTAACTTAGGACAAAATTGCTGAAGCTGAAATACAACAACGAGACTTGTAATAAGGCTGATTACTTTAAGTAAATTTTAATTATTTGTGGTTGGAAATAAATTGTTTAAAACTTTTTGAAAAAATTTAACCGACTTCAAAAATAGATTCTAAAAGTTCGAAATAAAATATTATATGCGTTTCCTACTGAAATTTTTGAAGATGGCGTTAATATGGCTGAAACTATTAATTAAAATTTGCGTTTAGCTTTAAATTTTTGGTAATGCATATAATAATATTTTATTTGTTTCATACTTTTTAAAGTCTATTTTTAAAATCGACGAAATTTTGTTAAGAAAATTTTATTTAAAAGTTATCACAGACTTCTTTTGAAGTCTTACTAGAGACCAATTTTGCACACCCTTAGTATTATAGTGAGCAAAATATTATAAAAATATATATTATTTTGTCTGGGACATACAAACTTTGAACCCTCTCTCTCTCTGTTATAGTCAGCCAGACAGCAAACATGTATTAATATGAATGGGAGGTACCACTCGTCAGGAGTCAGAGTAGAGTATTCGTAAATAAAACAATAAGCTTGAAAGGGGCTCTGCATTTCCTAAGTATATAATATAAATATTTAAAAAAATATTGTGTGAATAAATTTATTGCCAGGAAAAACAAATCTAGTTGAAATATGTATGATTGGATCGGTAGGGGCAACATCTGCCTTCCTTAAAAACAAGTATTTGTACAACTGATAGTAGTAAAATTATAAAAATTTAATAATTATTAAATGAGCATAGTTGTAAGCAAAATAATTTTTCATAAAAATTCCTTTCAGCGATGTCCCTTCCAAAAGGTTTCAGCAATTCAAATGAATATTTTCACCAAGTGAAAGACTTTCTGAAACGAAATTCATGGATTTATAGAGCAGCCAATACGGAGTTCATAAAAGCTGGCATTTTAGATGAAATGCCAAAAGAGTTTCAGGACTATTTCTTTAAAATTGAAAATCAAGAACTAAATAAATTTCCTTACGTCCACGAACCCTTGGGCAATTTCAATGCAAAAGCTGTAATCAATTTTCGCCAAAGATTAGCTAAATTAATACCTCTAGAAGCTTACAATGAACCAAATGATGTTGAGGATCTAATTAAATTGGAAAATCTTAAAAAAATGAATGTTAAAAAGCAGCATGAAATACAAAGACTAGCAGCGATAGTAAAAGAAAGCCTGAAGGGGAAGAAGCAGGAAAAGTATGTGCTCATCGATTTTGGTTCTGGATTGGGCTACTTAAGTGAGATTTTGTATAAATTAAATAAAAACCTTTTAATATTGGGCTTAGAAGCTGATACCTATCGTGTGGAAGCGGCTGAGAAACGTTTACACAATTATTTCCCAACTGCCATCGACTCCATTCAGTACCGACAACATTTCATTACAGACAATTCTAAAGATTTCATTGTAAAAACAACAGAGGAAGTTTTTAAATTGAATTATCAACATATTCCAGAGCAAGCAACCACAAAGATGGTTATAATTGGTTTACATGCATGTGCTGATTTAACTATAACTTCTATGAAACTCTTCCTCCAACTGCCACAAGTGCAACATCTAATCATTATGCCATGTTGCTATCACAAGTTACAGGTATGTGACGATGCTGCTGCTACTACTGCTACAAATTTAAAGTTTAGAAACTTTCCCATAAGTGAAAGTCTTAAACAAGTGCTTTCACACAATAAAGACAATCACAGTGACAAAGCTAATTACGTTGCAGCTAATGACGATTTTGCAACATATTTAAATCGTCCCTTTTTGCGTTTAGCCTGTCAGCAAACTTTGAAACGTTGGAGCAAGTACTCTGCGTTGGAGCATATGGCACATGGTTGTGAAATGTTTTTCAGGGCGGTGGCAGAATTATTAAAACAGGAGGAAGACGATGAAGAACTAGTGATTGTTAAACGTAAAGAAGAAAAGATTGATTTGAGTACTTTGTCGGCTGAACATGTGGAAAGTTTTGAAACTTTTAGAAGTTTTTATGTTTTAAAACGAAAAACAACAAATGAATTTGTTGAATGGTCAGAAATACACAGCAAGAAATTTCGTGATATTATCGAAAAATATTCGAATGGAGCTACAATGGCACAGGGTTTAACGTGCTTGCAAACATCTATGCAGGTAAGTGAATATTTTCAAGAGATATAAAAACAAAGACCATTTCATCAAACGTTCAATGTATTATCGTAAGAATTTTATAATTTTGTACGCACTTTAATTTAGGCAAACAATGTGTTTTTCGCAAATGAAATGAAAATAGAATAGACAGAAAAATAGAAAATAATTTTTTTTTAATTAAGACCGAGTTTATTATAAAACTGATAAGGATAACGTTGCCCAAAGCTAGTCGTACATAAATTGAAATTTGTTCAAATTGAAATTTGTTTAAAATTGTTTTCATTTCTTCAAATTTTCATTTGTATGAGTGTGTAAATACATTGCGTTTTCGTTTACTTTTCCTTTTGTTTGTTAAGTTGAAAGTTTTGTTTTTTCATTTACAAAAACATACTTGAATTTCTAACATCATGAATCCAATCCTGAAGAAGAAATTTATAAATCAGACATTTTTAAAACAAATTTTGTGAAAAACATCAGACATTGTGCTTAACAGTATGATATTTATTTATTATATTATAAAAGAAGTCAATAAATAATAATTTATAATATAAATATCCAAAAAATTTAATTTTTTTAAAATATTAGTCGGCAGAATAGAACGAATAGTTTTGATATTTGACATTATAAATAGTAGTGGGATGGGGGCAAGAAGGATAGATTTTTGGTAAAAATTATAGAAAATACAATAAATAAGTCGGTGGAGCTATATCTACTATAAATCAATTATTTTTATGACGTAAATCGCTACGTCAGACACATTTAACTCTTTCGTAATATGAGTATTTAGAAAAGTATTTAGTATTTGGCACACATTTTCAATATGTTTCTCCTGAAATTTTCAATATGTTTTCTCTCTCAAACCAATTTTATTTAATAAAAATCAATTTTTAGTGTGAAACTCTCGTCTTTGGGAAAAAGTAGTTTGATATGTGCTCGTACTACACATTCTATATTTATTAAAAACTTTATTATTATAAAAAATAGTTTTAGTAAAAAGCTTGGTGTATTAAGTAAAGGAAAGTGAATCAATTACCTTTGAATCGAATTACATACTATTCCGTAATCTTTCCTGGTATTGGCACAACTTAAAATGTATCCTTCCAGAATCGCGAGTTTCAAACTAAAAATAAATTTTTGTTTAAGAAAAAAATTTTTGCTCAAAAGCTTAAAATATTACAAAATATTCTTCAATGAGCTTTGATATAATGTACATCTCACTCTGTAGCCCTTTTTTTGGTATGGTCAAAACTAAAGATATTCCCTCCAAGAAATGCGAGTTTCACACTAAAAATATATTACTAAATTTTGTCCCAAAATACTAAATATTTTCTAAATATGCAAATACGCATGCATCACCTTATTGTTTGTTCAATATGTCTAACGTAGCGGCTTACGTCATAAACATATTTAACTTAACTTTATTCTAGAGTGGATAATGCTCCCACCATAATGACTTTTATTTGCCGTAGGTTGTGGGCAACAGCATTAGTTCTCCTTAAAAAATTTAAGTTATTCATTATTTTGCTTTTGTTCTCTGCTTTGGATTTGAGATTTTTCTCACAGAAAATATTCTGTATATCTTGCAATATTTAACAGAAACAGTACGTAGGTTTCATTAAAACCCACTACAGGGATCAAATCGCGGCATTCGGTGTGGATTAAAATTTCCATTCAAATTAAATTGAAATTACGATCGATATCACATCGTATTTTACTGTCAAAGTTTGTAGTGGTATCGATAACAATTTTATTTTTAGTCAGTCAATTAGACAAAACGACTGCATCGTTATCCTTCCAACCGAATATTTTTTGCTAGGCCATATGCCGTTATAACACTAACAAAAGAATGTTTTTTAAAGTCGTTGAAATAATGCTCATTTTAAGATAATTTTTCATTTCGATCATGTGACAGTATTAGCAGGATCATCTATGACATCATGAAAATCACACTGTTTTACAACGGCCCTCCTGCCAATAGAATATTTTTATATTATTATTTACTATGAGTTATCATCATTATCATTTTTCCTTTTCTTTGCAATTTAGAAACTTTGTGAAAATTTGGTGCTCTATGATCGTCTATGTTTTATGGAGGAGGAATCATTGAAAATGAATTTAAAAATCAATGTACGTTATGAAAAAATACTGGATGAAGAGTTATCTCCGCGATGTTATGTGTTAATTGCTGAAAAACTATAACACAGATTTCTTAGTCTAGGTTAGTAGGCTAATAAATATATCGTAATGGTTTTAGTTAAAAGGGAATTAAAATTCAACTTTAATTTCAACAATAACGCTGCTTGTAATACATTATAATAATGACGCTGCGTGTACATAATGTATCACGTAAATGTATATTTTTCTAGCAAAATAAAATAATAATAATAAAATATTAACCAACTTTAATTTATTTTGATTTTATGATTCACGAATTGAAACCATAGTTTATGTAATTCTCGTATTGTTAATTATGTATCTTGAAATGTTTTTCGAAATTTAATTTGAGTTGTTTTGAAATTATGTAAGTCGTTTTTTCGTAATTTCGAAACATACATTTTTAACTTTTTATTAACTGAACCGAAATTTTAACTAAACACGGTAAAATCGAATGTAAAATTTAAGAAAAATTGATTATTATCACCTAAAAAGTTGCTTATTAATTTCTACATCCAATTTTCGTTAAGAAAACAATGTTAGCAAATTACTGCCTTCGGGTATTTATACTAAAAGCAATAACAAAAAACTTAAAATTTTGTATTTATTTTGAATGCAACCTGAAGGTATTTTAAATAACGAAACTCCAGAATTAAGCATTAAATTAGTGGTGTCGAATTAACTAATAACTTTAGTAAATACTATTATTTAGAAGAAAAAAAAAAATAGCATGAGATGAAAAAAATAGCATGAGATCATTATTATAGCAATATCACTCATTGAATTGTCAAGTGAAGCATTCACATAAGACTTACAAAACATTTAAACTAGTATCGCAAATTTAATATTTGTATAATTATATACTTATGTTCATGTTTATATACATATGTAGGTATGTATGTAAATTAAGTTAATCTTTATTCTAATTTTAAAAATTATTTTTAAACCTTGACTATCAAAACAAACACGCTTTTTTGTATATTGTTTAACAGACTACAAAAAAGGAGGAGGTTATCAATTCGTGTGTAAATTTTTTAAACTTTTTTTAATGTTTTTACACGTATATCTTTATTATTTGTGAACCGATTTTCAAAAAATCAGACGTATAAATTGCTCGGCCGAAATATTGATTATCGCATAACTACCCCCACCTTTTTCAAAATTTGAAAGGATTTGCTTGCAGTTGGATTTCATTATTTTTCTTGGAAAGAATTTACTATTGCATAACTTGTCCATTTATGGACCGATTTTGATAAAGAAAACTTTTCTTGCTTGAAAGTGTGGCTTGCAGTTTAATTTCACAGAAATTTAAGTAGAAATGAGACATACAAAGTGGCTGCCCGAAATTATGATTATAACTTAAATCTGCCATTTATGGAACTATTTTCAAAAATTTTTATTTGAAAGGGCATGAAACTTTGCCGATTATCCTATAACTCCGCCATTTGCAGAATAATTTTCGAAATGCATTTTTATTTTAATGGCCATACTTATACAACTCGGATGAACAATGTGTCAGTTAAGGCAAAACTCTATAGTTTTCGAACGCATTTGAAAGCTTCTCATAATAGCTTAACTACATTGCCATCCCCTATCATATTGCTTATGTAGGCTGCTTTCATATTCAGAAAAGATTTTCTTTGTTTTAATTTTTAACAGGGTATTTCAGTCTATCTGGGAGTAAAATATAAAGCTAGGAATGGATTATATCGGGCTTTAAACTAACCCATAGTTGCTTCGGTTTTGTAATCTTTTCAAGGAGCAAAACATGTCTAACTGTTATGGCTCTCACAACTAAGAACATATGTTCGAGACAAGTGTGCCAACATATAGAAAATAGCTAATCGAATGCACGTAGTCCGAGAAATTTCAAAATTCACCTTTTTTTAAACAAATTTTAATTAAAATATTATATAAAAAATCTTCTCAAAAAATAATACATGATTTTGTTTTTTTATTTTTGTTTAATACTCATGATTTTTGCCATTTTTGCCAGGTGTGTTCAAATCATTAGAAATTATATGGGTTCGCGCTACTTCCGCATGACTATTTCTGCCTTTTAATGACGTTTTAGAAAGCTTTTATTTTACTGGGAAAATAAAAACAAATCCGGTATTAAATTTGAATTAAGTCTATTATAAAAATTTTTGTATATTCATTCGTAGAACTAATGTTTAATTGGCTTAAGTGCGAACAATTGATATTTTTTACATTTATTACTCATACGTGTTGACTTCGTCCGTATGAAGTAATAAGTATCGCTGGATTTAAACTGCACATTTTTTAATAAAATTTGTTGCACAAACCTTTGCTGATAGCAGGGGTGCTAGCACACGAATTTTCATATGATTCTTCTTTAATTTTTGAGTGTTTATCGCATTTGTTTCACCCCACAAATAAAAAAGCCTCATGCAATAAATTTCATAAAAAGTGCATAATTTAAATCTAGTCTACGTTGCTCTGTGTTGAAAAAAAAGCATTGATGCACTAGATTGTTGCAAATCCTAATGGGAATAACAGTTGGGATAAATATGAAGTAATAAGTTCACTATAATATATACCCAGCGATAAAAGTGGGAATCATTTTGAAGAAATTGCGGCCGCTCGCTGATATGTTAAAATTCGCAAATTCATAATGATCTAGTCGTTCTTTTGGTTGAAACACGTTACAACATACGCTTAGACAAAATGTTCTTGTCTAAAGGAGATCCCATCGCGATATTTTTAGTTTCACCTTAGCTCTTACTGGTTTTGGCAAGCTCTTTCTATCTATTTTTCCAGGTGTGCTCCTCTTCGACTGGCTTGCTGGTTCCATTCTATAGCTACACGGGCTATATTATCTGACAATTCCACTTGCGCCTTCTTGTTACGAGCTCAATCGGTATTTGTTGTGTCTAATCCCAATTTTCTTAATTTTCACAATTATTTCGGATATATGAATAATAGGTTCGTATTTGGGACTCCTTATACTACCATTCTTGTATAGTGTGTGATTTGGCCAAAATTGTTATCAATTTACTCAATAAATTTTACTAAAATATGACTTTTTTCAGATGCAATTATCTCAATTTCCAAAATTATTTCATATATATGACCAATAGGATGGTATTTAGGACCCCCTGGACTACCATTCCCATTTAGTGTAGTAAGTGCGCAATCAACCAATTTTCTCTTGCTCTTGCAATCGTCATTCCAATATTAACTACAACATTATCGAACAGCATCTAAATGCCTTTAATTTTATACTCTTTGTCCAATGTGCGACTACTGTTAACTGATTAACAGTGCTCTGTTTACTGCGAAATTGCCTCTGCTAAAAATTATAGTTTGTGCCCGTGCTACTCAAATTAGTTTTTGTATACACGTAAGAATTTTGAATGCTTACAAACCGGTTAAAGTTCACAAGCGCTTACGGTGCAGAAAACGTAGCAAATGTTCGTTTGGTTTTCTACTACGTAAATTTTTCTGTGATGAAATGGACTTGAAGACTTTTTGTACTTTTATAAGAATAGCAGAATGGACACAATCCGATTATTTCTTGTTTTAAGCGCAATTACGTATTATTTGTACTAAAGTTATTAAACACGATTTCTACCAAAAGTATAATTAAAAAAAATTTAATTTATAATGACTTTTTTCTATTGTATCATAAAGCCAAAACAGCATGGCCAACAATGAATGTTATTTTGCAAAGCTATTATTTTTTCATTATTCTTCTTTTAATTTGAAATAAAACACAATGGGATGACTCCTTTTAATTTGCTTTATTTTATTTTGCATTATCGATTTTTTTGCCTCTGCTATTTATTAATTTTAAAACACTTGTTTTTAAATGTTTGCATTAATATGATTTTTCACTGAACATGCTTTTGTTTATAATACACAATTGTTTATCGTTAAATTTTAATTAATATATATGTATATATATATATATATATATATATATATATATACTTTTTATTGATAAATATCTAACAATATATGGAGCACTATAAATGTATGGTATATTTTTGTAATGAATATTCGGACAATTTGAACAAGTACCCTAGTAGAGTCTGTGGAAATGTGAGTAAATTCATTCACTAATACATTTTAATGGTGCATCATACTTTTAGTTGATTGTTTTTCATATATTTGTAAATTATTATTATAATTTTTATAACAATACATTAAATTAGTTGGATTTCATTTTTAACTATATACAAGACTACAAAAGAAATTTTCTAAAAAAAGAATAAAATAAACAGTAATTCGCTAGAATTAAAATTTATCCAGCCCTGTGTATGAAGATTTAATTGTTTTAAATAGTTTTTTTTTTCAATTAAATTTCAATTCTAGCTTCACAGTTTTGTTAAATTTTATAATAATACTTATTATACACGGTTTAATATTTTAACATAGAAAATATAAACATTTAAGTATATGTATATTTAAAATATTTAAACATTTTGTTTTTATATCTAAAAGATGTTTATTTGTTGTCGGAAATTTACGTTTTCTTAGTGATTTTTTTAAATAATTTTATATGAAAAATTCATATTTATTACATTTTGCATTACTGTATGTGCTAGTATATACGTATATAAGTATGTATGTCTATTTATACGTGTATATATTATGAAGTTTTTGGGGAAAATTATACATATTACTTTTTATCATTTTCATCAACGTCATTATCGCTATCACTGTTATCGTCATTAGTGTCATCGTTATCATCATTATCGTGGTCGTTTTTAAGAAAATCTGTACCGGTAGCATCACTGGCGAGCACTTCACTTGCACCATCGTTATCGTTAATTGCAGAATTTCTTAAATAAAACATTGAATCACTGTAAATAGAAAGTTGGAGAGGGGAAAAAGGCTGTACACAAAATGGAAAACTATAAAATGATTAAATTTTTCGTTATTTAATTTAAATACCCTTCAATCCTAGATAGACCCGACAAATAAGTTTAGAGTGTATTTGACATGTAAAATCATAAAAACTGAATAATATACATGATTCGTACATTAAAATATTTTGAAAATTGTCGAATATTAGAACTGGGGTTATAGTTTCATTGTTCATGTATTATTTGAATGTAAATTGTTATTTTCTTAACAAAAAACATTTGTTTTATGTTTATATTGGTTAAACTGTATGTAATGGGTGGTCCAAATCATACTTTACTTATTTTGACGCTGATAGATTTTTTCTGTACCAAATATTAACTGCCAGTCAGGATAATACCGCCTCAAAAAGACAATAAAATTCTTGACACTATAAAATATTTTCAATAATTTTTATTTTTGGAAATATTTTATTAATAAAAATTAAGTTTGTATTGGTATTTTTTAAACATCTATATGTAATTATAACAATAAAGACATTAAAAATGACATCTTTACTCAATAAGAATTATTTGCTCTTACAAATAATGTTGTACAAGAGATTGTACTTCATGTTGTATCGTATGTATGTATGCGCATAATGGGATTATCAGCCGTATGGTACTAATGGTCCTAGCATGTGTGAAGTGGTAATAACGAATGCAAAATCACATGTAGCATCTTGATTCAAAAGATCAAGATCAGTTGAGCATGTTTTTCCGAGGATCTAGTATTTATTTATAATTCCCTTTGGGGCTCTCATGCAACAGCCTTCATGCAATTGCATAAGGCGAACTTAATTCGCATATGACACAATCTGGTATTACTGATCTACCTATATTATGAATCAGTTTTCTCGAGGTGTCCTACGTTCTAACACAGGGTCTCCACTATCAATAACTTTAAAAAGTTTTTTTTTTAGCAATTGTCAGAATCTATCGCCAAACAAAAAATTACTGTGTAGATCGTATGTGTTTGTGTTCGAACAGGTGTGTTTCGAAATTGTATATTAAACTCTAAAATTTCTTGTTAAAAATTAACACACACAAAATTATGAAAATTATGATGAAACGTAAGTACACCCCCTCTACCACAGAGCATAAAATTTGACGTCATTCTGTCAACGCTTTGCTTATCTTCAGAAATAAAAATTGCTGGTGATGAGGGTATGTAATAATTGTAATAAAATTACAGATTCTTTTATTTCAATATCTATGTTGAAGGGTATTTCATATTCGTTTTGTTCCTTCCTTTTCCTTCTTTACGGTGTATAAAATATTCGAGAATGGAAAAAGAAAACGAACATAAATGAGAAAAAAATGGAAATGAAATTGTCATGGTCTAACCTTTTAACTTACATGCTGTCGCAGCGGTAATAATTTTGTAATCCAGTATAAACACATGTCATGTAGGCGTAGGGTGGCACAGATGATGATAACGATAAAGAGGACGATGATGATGATGGTGTTTGTTGTGGTAACAAACGATTTGTATTGAAATCGTCGTTAAATTGTTGCTGTTGGGGTATGGGCTGACTGCTCAATTGTGTTCCAGTTGAGATTTCTGAAATCAAAGCTTGTTCATATGGTGTCGATAACAATGGTACGAGTAAAGAATTGTCATTTATATTTTTGTTATTATTTTTATTGTGGTTTTGTAAAAAATCCATACCCGCTCTTTTGCCGTAACGCGAACTCAAGAAAAATCTATCATTACGTGGCACAACATTTAAGCGGCGTGTCTTTGATGTGGCAAATATTGATGAACCTGGCGATGATGAACCCGATCTGCCATAACGACTGCCAACAAAGAATGATGGTCGTTTGTGAAACGCTAATGCACCTGCTTGAATTACACAGGAAATAGAAAAGTATTAAAAAAATTGATCTATAAAAAGAAGTGTGTAGTGGAGAAAACTGAATATTTAGAAAATTTAAGAGTTTGGTTTTTTGTTACAATGTGGTTGGTAACTTGAGAAGCTTTGTAAACTTTTGAACATTTCATATTTACTATTTTATTTTTGTAATTTTGTTTAAATACGGTCTGACATAAAAATAATCTTACGTAGCGTATAAAGGACTCATACAGTGGCTCGAATGGCATCAATACCTGCAATCGAATGAGCGATTTTGTTTTTATGATTATTTTAATAGATGCCTAAAGAAATTATTAACAAGGCAATGGTTAATATGAATACAATCATAAATTGTCTATTTTCTGCTTTAAGTGTAACAACAGTACATTTTATGGACCCTAGACCAGAGAAATATATAAAGAATTTCCTTCCTTCTCTTCTTATCCGATTTCATCGGATTATACCTGCTCAAAACATGTCCGCGATATTAGAGGCTTATAACCGGGTTTTATTTGTCGATTTTTAGCCAAAAATATACAAATATATTTGCTTAGCTTGCAATATAAATCTATTAGCTGACGGAATTATTTTCCGGCTGCTATCGCCGCCGTCATCTATTTGGTCTTAGCTGGTTTATTTGCCTTAAGAAGAATTTTTAATTAATATGAATCTTTTTAAGCAGGGATATATTCCACCAAAACCATTATCTGTCTATTTGTTCAACTTAAACTTTTAAAATTTTCTGGACCACTTTTTTGTATACATATATTGTTGTTATAAAATAAATTAATTAACACTATTTGTTCGACCTTTTTCAGTATATCTTTTATTTCATAAACGAGCAGACGTGTTCTTACGGGAAAACTCTTTAGATTATGAGAAATAAATATTTTCTCTATAATTCATTTGTCATACTTTCAACTTAATTAAACCTGCGTATGTACAATAAGACATGCCGTGTACTTTTGTTTTGCACCTATTAGCACAAGAAAAGTTGTTTGAGGAAATTTAGTCAGAACTAAATTTAACCACGTGCATCAAACAAAGCCATATAAAAATAAATTAAATAAATATTCGCTACTTACCTTGATCTGTATCTGAGGGAGCATCAATAAATTGATCTGTGGACTCTGAACTGCATTTAACCAAAATAAAACAGAATGACAGTAATAAAATTGCCAAGTGGAAGAGGACTTTTACGTTAACCATTTTGTTAGGAGCAAATATATAAAAAAGAGCGACCAAGAAGAATTTAAAGTCCTCAAAACAAAAAAGGATATGACCGTTTTAGCTGCAATGAAAATAAAACAAGAACAATAGTAGTATGATAGCTAAGTGATCAAAAGAGTAAAATTTAAAATATTAATAACAAAAAATCACAGAAATCTGGCCGCCTAGTTTCTTATTTTATCCCTGAAAATTTATTTACAATATTTACTTAATTTTCCCTTAATAAAAGTCATTTACATTAAGTGTTAAATTAAATACTTTGAATATTTATTTCCAAAAAATCCTTAAAAAATTAATGAAAAATTAATCCCTTCCATACGTTTCATCTTAATGTCATCCAGAAATTGCACACTCATTAAATTCGAATCAGTAACTAATTTTATTACATACACTCAGGGTAGCAAAACATTGAGAAAAAAGTCACACATCCATATAAAACTCCCACCTGAGAATATTAAAAAAAATATCAAAAAATAATAATGTGCTTAATAGTTGTGGCCATGCATTGTGGCCAACCGCCTTTAAATGCTGCTTAAAGCAAACAATTTCTATGGAAAAAATATACAAGATCAAGTATAGGAAGCAGTCACACACTCCATAAATACCTGATTTCATTTAAGTGTCAGTTCGATGAGCAATTGTTGCATTGACTTGTTCAATGCGACAGACAACAATAGTAGAGCAAAACGGCTGTCAACCAGGATGGATATTGAAATAAAAAACGTTAATGTAATTACTACCGGTAATTATGAGACAAAGTTAATTTTTTGTTGCACTTAAAAATTGTTAAAAAGAATGTAAAATGTACACTTGTGGCGTCTGCTTGGACCCACGTAAAGCAAATTGTTTGCGGTTGGGGAAAATGTATTTATAATGAGCAGTTATCGGCAAACAGGTGTAAAAGGAAGAGACATTTTATAGAATTTTAATGAAACGTACAAATATATATACTCATACATATGTATATGTATGAGTATATACTTATATATTTGTTAAATCTGGAGCGTATGATTTACGAGTATTAATCATACGTCACATGCACGATGATTGTAGAAATAGTAGCAATGAAGTTCTTAGCTTTTTTTAAATCAATTTCTAAGCACTGCACAGATTTTCTTAATATTGAAATTTATTATTTCGGGATATTCTCCCCAACTAATTGTTTAAACAATTAGAGTTTTTGCATAATGTTTTGTTTGTTGTACGATATGAGAATTCAGTATTGTATATAATCATTACAAAATACATAATCATAACAGGCTTAGAATGCTTTTATACAAACAACACAACAAGCAATCATACTCAACATTAGTCTATTTATTTTATTTTTTTGACATAAACATACGAGGTTGAAAGTTTTCAAACTGCTTGAAGTTCACTCACGATTTGGTTTAGCGACCAACAAATTTCGGCATATGAACACTTTAGAAAATATTACATATATACTGCTGACAAAGCACTGAATTGTGCCGGTTGATTTCAAACCTATTGCATGCAATATTTCATTTTGAGAATGTATCACATTTAATGTATCATATTTAAACATTAAAATTTTTAAATATTATATGTAGGTTTCCACACTAGCTAGTGTACTCCTTAGAGGCCCATCTGGAGCACCATTTCTGTATAGTGGCATATATCTACGACTCTCTATTTTTACTTAATGGTCATCAATCTTCTCAATAAATTTTTCCAAAATATGACTTTTCAAATTAATACTTATTAATTTCCAAAGTTATTTCAGAAATACCAACTAATGTGCTTCTTAGAGGCCCATCTGGAGCACCATTTCTATATAGTAGGGTATATCTATAACCAACAATTTTTTCTTAGTGGCCACATATCTCTCAGAGAAGTTGTCTAAATATATTATTGCTTATTTGTATTGTTTTGAATCTGTCCTTTTGTTTTGCGTCCAACACCTATATTTTGGAGCTCCTGTTCCATGTGTTGTTTTATATGGGTCTGGTCCAACTTCATATATTTTTTGATTGAAATCCACCATAATCTTAAGTGGTTAACAGTGCACTATTAACCGAAAAATGAGCACTGTTAATAAATTAGTTCTGGTTGCTGCTACTTAAATTTTAATTTACATTCACACTCATTCATATTTTGGTACTGTTTTCGGTTCAAAGAACAATTTTTAAGTGCTGATTTCGCTTAAACAAAAAGTTTTTGTTATATATTTGTTATTGTTTCTAGACCAATGCTTGTTTTGTGATCTTGGGGCTACCCTAGGCTGATTTAATAAAGGTTTTCTTTTATCCGGAGTCTGTTTAAATGAAAATCTAACTTAAACGAAAAATAGCTGCTGAAGTGTTATATTTTCTTATACTCGTATTGGAATTCGAATGTACACCAGTTTGCTGCAATTGCTCTAATTTTATTGTGAGAGTTTATCTCCTAGTCCGATTCTTAGATTCATAATACCCGAGTTTACATTTTTATACTATTCGACTTAAACTAAAATAAAAAATACAAATATTTGTCAAATAAATTTGTGTTCAAATTATTAAAAAAAACACATGTTTGCTGCAAAAAACATAATGTAGTTGTTACAACCATATATTTCCTTTACACATTGTAAATAAATTCAAATTTATGTGTGCGTATACATTACATTACATGTACTAAACATTATTGACTGCTGTCTAGCCTATCTGCAAACACTTATAACAAACAGAGAAACTTTTGAATAAATTTCTTCTTTCTAAAGCGTTTAAGTTAACAAAATAAGAAGGCAATTTATCTACTTATATAAAAAAAATAATGCGTCTTTTTTGGCAATTTCAGTTCATTAAAATGACATTATTTTTACAACAACACAAAGACAGCATCGTTTTTTTTTGGTAAGAAAATTAATTAAAATTAACGACTAAATATAAAACAGATATTAAAACATCATGAATATGCCTTAATACTCACGAAGTGACAGCAAATGCCTTTTAAACGTATTGAAAATTAATTGAAATTTCGCCAACATCTTCAATAATACCCTAAGTAGAGATATATGTATGTATGTATGTAAATTAAAATTATATTGAATAAACCTTTAAGAACAAACTAAAAAAAAATTAATTATGAAGTATAAAATGCGAAAGTGTAGCATAACCTAAATATTTTGTAATGATCCGGTTTAATTTAGACACTCCTCTTATAAAAATGAAAAGGAACTTAACACTAAATATGCGTGGCATTTAACTGCTTTTTAGTTTTTCTATTAAATTTTCATCATTTCTATTCCCCAAGCAAACACTTAGTTTTCCCACTTGCGAACATACAGTAGTGCTCACAACAATTGCAACAGACATTCTCGTATATGCATTAGAAAATTTTACATTCATACGTGCATATTTTTGCAGTAACTACTTTTAAATTAAATAATTTTATTGAAGTCGATAATCTGTAACTACAAGGTGGCGCAAAATTAGTGTCAGAATTTGATAAAGTCAAAACAATGGACTGGAAATTTCTCAAAATAAGTAGTAACAATAGTTCCACGCTCTTGGAGTGTATACTACTTGTTGACAACTATTTCTCTATATATCTACATCATAGAAGTCAAAGCACAGTGACATTAGGCGCCATTTGCAAAAATGGCAGTCAATTGAAATTATGACATTA
Organism: Germaria angustata; assembly: GCA_963681545.1. Taxonomy (NCBI): domain Eukaryota; kingdom Metazoa; phylum Arthropoda; class Insecta; order Diptera; family Tachinidae; genus Germaria; species Germaria angustata. Next base: position 67,042,009 of record OY813002.1, read on the forward strand.
CAGTTAGTTGAACATCTGTAACATCTGTCAATAGCAAAAGAAAAGAAAATGATAATAGGCATAAAGATAAATTTTATTGAACTTTTTTTTCTTTAAGTTCAACGTTTAAAGTTTAATATAAACAATTTACAACTGCTCTAGCTGTAAATTTCATAACTGCTGTAGTTGTATATTTTACAACTTTCTTTTTATTTTTTTATTTACAGCATATTGTGAATTGAGCAATTTATTTTTTAGTTCTTTTAAAAATATAGGAGAATATCTCAAATGAAATTTACAAAATATTTATTTCCTTAAATTATTTATTGTATAAGTATACTGTATAGCTGTGACAAAAATTGTTATAAATTGTTTTGACCACCACTGTGTACATCTAAAAAAGAAAACAGAGACATGACTGGGTTGCCTGCAAAGCTACCAGATTTAAGGATTTGTTGTTATATTAAAAACTTTGCTGTATTTTCCTAAAACTTATATCGTGCCAAAACCGCCAAAAAAGGTTAAGGGGCAAAAACAAAATTTTACACTATAAGGATTTTTACTAACTGCTTTTGTACTAATTCTATGGATATTGCACAACTTGAAGTGATGTCACTTCTAACGATTATATAATGTTAAAATGTAATTTCACGGGTCATAGATTATCGATTGCTATGAAAATGTGAAAATTAAAAATTATGTTACTTAAGTTTATTCCGCAGTAAAGAAACGATGTTAATGAATACAAATATTTTTCCCATTTGGGACTAATAATGACTAGAACATTATTCAGCTGTTCGCATGTGAATTAATTACTGCACTTAATACGAAAGGCAGTCCGTTTGTTAAAGTAGTGGGATGCCAGCACCTTAGCAAAATGAGCTCTTTTTTAAGCTTTTAATGGAACAAGTAGTTGCTTAACAAAATTAATTGAAATTTATATTCAGGATATTCTCGATTATAATTATTAAAACAATTCTTGTTATTTGTTGTGTTGCTAAGATGAATAAATGCACCGCACTAAATTGGCGTTAACCAAATAATCAGTAAACTTCAACCAACATGTTTGAAGAGAATTCAAATGCATAAGCTTGTATTGTACTTGTGAATTATAAAAAAAAAAATTACACAATAAATTAAACAACATTCATTAAAATCTTATGAGCGTTTTCTAAAACTACTTATTATGCTTATATTTTTTTTAAATCACAATTAGAAAAATAGGATGGAACTATTAATATTCTTATAATATATTCGTACTTTTTGTGGGAGCATATAAGTTTCAATGTTTTTAAGACATGTTGGGTGAAGTTTACTGAAGATTTAGCTAGTGCCAATTAAATGCAGAACATTTAAATGGGTTAGCCTATAGCAAATAGTTCCTTGGCTCTATATTTAGCAACAGTGTGTGTATAGCGTATCCAATATACAAACATTAATTCTGAACTGCTTACAGTGTTTAAGCGACTTTCAAAATATAATTGTCATTGCAAAGAAATGTTAACAAGACTGATTATTTGTAAGGATAAAATATGCTTCTCATTATCATCTTCATCAGATGGTAGATGTTTTCTATAAATCCTTATTTATATAATCTGTAATATCCATAAATAATATACATAAATGTATCTCTAAGCGAAAATAAACCAGGATAAACCTCTTCTAAGAACAGAATAATTAACACGATTGCAAAAAGGAAAGTATTTAAGCCCGTAATAAAATTGAATATAAAATATATTTTCTGGTTTTTTGTGCAACATATTTGGAAAAGTGATACAAATATGAAATGGAGAGAAACAATTTATGTATATATGTATGTAAAAAGTACATATGTACATAAATATCGCTTCTTAAAAAAAACATAGTTATATTTCAATAAACAAAGACAAAAAATGATGAAAAAAGGCGATTATGATACTTTTTATAAAGAGGATTTTTGAGCAATAACTTTTCCTCAGCAACATAAATTTTAACTTTTTGAGTTATTAGTATTTTGCGCTTAAGGACCGCTACGAATGTGACTGCTATTTTGATTTTAACTGTATTCGAAGATATTGATTATACAAAAATTGATTAATTATACTTCTGAATAACAAATTTGATGATTTCTCTTGTGTAGTTTTTAATAAAAGTTTAATGGAATCCTTTTTTGAAATCTTAAAACAGAAATGGACTTATCTCTATTTCATGTGAAGAACCCGTCTTTAGTTTTCAACTTTAGTATGGCAGCACAGACCGTTTGTTGTTAAAGCAGTTATGTTTTGTTGCGTTCTATGCCCACTTACACGAGCACGTTTACTTATTTACGTTTGTTGTGTGTATTTATTTTGTTTAGTTTTACTAATACTCTCACATTCTTATATATGTGCGAACATACTTACATGTAAAAGTACATATGTAATAAATGTAAACAAATTAACGGCAACTTTTTTGTATCATTATAAAGTCATGTCAGGTGAAAATCTCTAGTGTATTGTATGAAAGCAACTACACGAATTAAAACGAGACATCAAAATTTCCCGTTAAATTTAAATGACTTCATTATAATGTGTGCAACTGTGTGTGGACTATTTCTTGGTATTTACATTTAATGTGAAATTAATTAAATATACATACATATGTAGGCAAATATTGTAATTACTTTAAATTAATTTAAACATTTGACATAAAGTAAAACTGATGAGGAGACAGTTATTATTCCTATTTATTTTAAGGTATGTATGTATGTATGTACATAGTCATATGTAGGATTAGTACGAAAAAAGATATATATATATATATATATATATATATATATATATATATATATATATATATATATATATATATAGTTTTTGTAATCAAGCGTTAGGTCTTTTTTTAAAAAATAATAATTTTATTCAATATTTCGACGCCTCTTTGGGCGTCTTCTTCAGGAAATTTTTTTATTAATATGAAAATTGAAAAAAATTTTTTGAAAACTTATTTTACATACATACATAAATGAACAAATTGAAAAAAAATTTTATGAACCAATCAAAATTTAATAAAGTAAAAAATTTTTTTTAAAGAAAACAAAAAACTGAAAAAAGACCTAACGCTTGATTACAAAAATTATATATATTAAAACAAAAAAGGTCAAAAAATAGTGATAATTAAAAAAGATATATATGAAAATAAGTATATTCTAAATCCTTTCCTCTAGAAATAATTTTGCATTTTTTTATGAAATGTGTTGCACGTACATTCTCTTGTTCGCTGATAGGAGGGATAGCCAAACTTGCAGCACATGAAATTCTATGAATAACATTTTGTATATCACCCGTTTCACTCTACCTTTTATTGGCAAATAGATAAAGTTTCATGAAAATATGCTTCATGTGAATACAGTATAATAGTAAAGGTGAATTCACCCATTCGTTCTGAACGAAATTTTTGTTGTTGTTCCGCATTAAATTTACCCTCTTTCTCAAAATAGAGACGTCAAACTACATATAAAAAATCGTTCGGAACGTTCAGAACGAATGGGTGAATTCACCTTAAGAGATAATAGATTATTTGACAAATGCAAAGAGAAAATATGAGTTTATATTCATATATAGATATTAGTATGTATGTATGTATATACACATATATACATACGTACATATAATCTAGCAATATGTTGGATTTATCTTCTGTACCCGTATGTCTTCGAATTACCGCCTCAATCGGACTCTTCTGAAGGCATAATCTTCCGACATGACTATTGACGCAATATATATTTTCCTTCCATGCAATACAATTTCAATTCATTTTCGTATGGCTTTGTTAGTAGAGAAATACCCTTTACTCTATAATGCAAGCCTTTAAATTTTCAATGGACAGTGTAAGACTGGATTTAAATGAAAATTGTTAGTGTAAATATTTATTCAGAATTGAAATAAAAAAGTACATATTTTTCATATCATTTTGTTCGTTTTTTATATATATATATTTTTTTGTTATCAAACTATCAAAATTGTAATAGATTTCAAGAAAATTTTGTTTGAAATTTCGATCGATACGAGTGTTGAATGTTGAACATCCCTAAGAAAAATTTTGTCTTATAGGATGTCAAATTTCACCCTTTATTATTTGAAATTTTTTTAACACATTGCTTTCACATTATTATAAGTGTTTACTCATACTATTGCAGTTCTTGACAAGTCTTAATAATTATGATTATAATCAGTCGGTGTTATAGTGTGAAACGGTATTTAATAAAATTTTATTCATATTATTCGAGATAATCTCCCAAGCTGTTTTTCAGTTGATATGGAAAACATCATAAATGTATTAGATATGATGTGATGCGATTTCGAGCAACATCACACCATCAGCGCTCGAAAGGTATGCGATGTAAAGAAATGAATTCCTGAACGTTTCTGACATAAATGTTACACATGTTTTGCGCCTCCTGTAAGCAGTAGTGTAAAAAAGAACACGTTCTTTTCTAAATATGTTGCACATAAATATGTGCATATATAACATGTATTGGACTGAACTTTACTCTCTATTACTCTAGGAGTGGAGATCAGAAATGTTTTACTTTGTGAAGGCTTGGGCTGTTGGGAAGTTCCTGAAGCAAGCACTTGCTTAAAGAACCTGACACTGTGCCCGCAATTTATGTTCTATTTATGTTCTATTTGTATGGCTTATTTCTCCACTTTTTATTTATGGCAAATAATTGACGTGAAATATTCAGCTTTTGTTCACGATAAAGGTTATTACATTCTTTACTTTGGCTATGTTCAGAAAATCAGAAGGAACAAATTATAAGAAGAATAATAATGAAGTATAAGTCTTGTATTCTTTCAAATCTTTAAGTATCAGTTTTATAATCATAAGTTACACATGTTTTAAATGTCCAGAGGTAAATCTTTTCTATTGTTGTAAGTGATTTTGTAATCCACAAGGAAACACTAATTGTAATCAATTAAAATTTAATAATTTTTTAAAAATAACATAACTAATTAGCTGGTGCTGAACTTTGGTTAAAACTTGACAGCAAGAGCAAAGAACATAATTATTATGAAGTTTGTAAAAAGTTGCACGCTTAAAAGGATGAAATATCCCTAAAGAGCGAATGCCTGCTATAAATAGCCAAGTTAAAATATCAATATAAATATAAAACGAAAAAGTTGTAACTGCTGCACATAAATTGAGCAATAAATTTGGGGACAAAGAGTTTAAATTTGTATTACAACCCACCTGTATAATATAAACAAATGGTGATGACAATTACTACGTGACCTCAGTTACACACACATAAGCTCAAATTTACATGTGTATTTACATACACACTTTAAAAAACGGAATATTTAAGCATTTTCATACACAAGAGAGCTGGAGTTGTAAGAACATGCTTGAAAAAAATTGTTTTAAAAACAAAGTGAGAAATCAAACTTATTTGTTTATTCTTGAATTTCACTTGGGAAGAAGACGAAAGAAATTGATGTCTTTATTATCGCTGTAATCATAGGCGCAACTTAATACTTTCTGTTAAGGGGGAGAGGAGGACAAAAGCTCATTTTCATCGCTTGTGCAAAGATTCAGTGAATTTTAAGAAATTCAACAAGGAATCATACTCGTATAATGTCCGTCGTACGCTTATGATTGTGTTATTAGATGTTTATGATTGTGCCTGAAGTTTGTCCTCAATAAAGCATTTATTGCCATTTTATAATTTTACGTTTATATTATTGTTGTAAAATAATTTAAGTAAACTTTTTACTACATGTGTGCATGTTAAATATATTTACATATCCACGTGCGAAAACTTACTTTCATGTTCATACATACACAGTTACAAAAACAAATACATACGAGTATACACACACATTAAATAGTAGCCAATCACTTTTGCACAAGAACTGTAAATTTGTTAAAACCTTATTGCTATTGGTGAAGTACCCTACATGGCGCATTCTTTAATTATATTAAATTTTGTTGGAGAAAAATGTTGCAATATAATATTTCATTAGATGTATTGAATATTTGGAATTTAAATGTTGATAATATATGAATCAAATGGGGCGATAAAACTGAGTTTCCGTTAAGACTATGAAAGTTTTCTTGCAGCAGTTATTATTTTTCCCTTTTTAAGCTCGCATGATCGTTCATACAGAAACATTTTCGTTGCAAAAAGTTTCAATGTTTATATACGACTATGTTTGCACTATAAAAGTTTTCTTTTATAGTGCACATACATATGCATGTAAGTGAAAACCGTTTTGTTTTCTCATTCAAAATTTTCCCGTTTTACCGCAAAAGCAATTTTTAATAAGAAAAATAAAAATTGAAAAAGAGCTATGAAGCAGGGGCTATATGACAACAGAAAGAAGAAAATGAGCTACAAGTACATGGTTTCCCTTTTTCTGTGAGGATTTTTAGGCTCCCTCTCTGAAAGGAAATCAGTAACCGCAATGATCCTCGTCAGGATAAAATTCATATACAGTAGAGGCTCGAATAAGTTAAGTAGTTTGTTTTGAGGGTGCTTAACTTTTCCGAATTCTTAACTTTTCCGTGATATGAAAAATGCATGTGTTTATACATGTATTTATACATTGTATATATATTATTAATATGTATTTAATACACATGTATATATGTGTGTATGCAAATGTATTAATTTTTAGCTTTTAAAATAGGACCACTTAGTGGACAGTTTCTTTCACGTTGATATAAGAACCATTTGTACAGCTGCTTCTCCAAATCTACGAATTCTGCCTTATGTAAAGTCTTTCTCTCAATTTCGTCACATGTACCTGACACTGCAGCATAAATGTTTGCTTTGTTTCTTTTAATTTTAGAAATTGAAGATTCAGAATCATGAAAATCCATGGCCAATCGATTAGCCAAAACGCCTTCATCTAATTTTTTTAAAATCTTGCATTTTTCGGCAACTGATAACCTTTTTTGCTTACGTGCTGCTGACATTCTTACGATCAAAAGAAAACTAATAACTGATGCAAAAATAGTATGAAACATTACGTACGAATGTAAAGAATTTTTTAACGGTAAATGACGATTGGATATGTGTTGAATTTTTTATGCTACCCATGTACTTATATAGTACTACATATATTAATGCAACAATCGACATACATATAAGAATTCAAAATGATGTTAAAAATAGAAAAATTAAATAAAAACAAAAATTACTCAAAAAAGTTAAGAAGCACTTAACTTTTTAGAGTTCCGTATGGTGACAGAAAGCTGCTTAACTTTTCCGTATTCTTAACTTTTGCGCGTCTTAACTTTTATGAGCCTCCACTGTATTGTCATCTGTTCTTAATAAGTGTGTTTCAAATCAATCTGACGGTTCGAAGAGTCTGTTACATATTAGAAATATACTAGTGTAATTATTTAATTTTTTATATTAATTTCTCCTCACGTTACCACTCAATGTTGTTGCGAAATATTGAGAAAAAATAGAATAATGGATACACAATAAAGAACTTCAAGCTTGGACAAGTATTTCTTTCTTTGTTATTATTGTTTTATGACAATTTTCAAAAAAAAAAAAAAAATTAAGACCGTGCGGATAAATGCTCATGAGCTGGATCATGTACATACATAAAATTGATTTAAAATTTTGTTTACAATTGTTTTAAAATTTAATTTTTTCCATTGAAATTTGTCCAACTAAAAGCTAAAGCTGGATCTGTACCCGACCAAAAGTATTTTTTATAAGTGATCGTCTTAAACGTTGTTTATTTATTTATGTCTTCATATGTATAGTTTGAAGATATTAACAAATTATTGGCTTCCATATATTTGCAGGGTATAAAGAAAAAAAAACTAATACAATGTTAATCATGTAATGAAAACAATAATCAAAATCAAACATAATATATAACACTTACTATTAGGACATATTTATAAAATCATTTATAAGGACATTAAAATTTCTACACAAAATATTACATAGAAAACAGCTTAATTAATATTACCTTTATTTTGTAGCGCCTTAGTTACAAATTGGAATCTATAAGGAATTCGACAGTAGATTTTCTGTCCAATAGAACTACACAATTCCTTTGCATCTACAGTAATCTCCGAAAGATATATAACTACCATTTTAGAAACTATTGAGTTAAGAAACACCATATAACTCAGACGCAGACATACGTTATACTTAAAGATGTTGTTAGAGGCCAAACTTTTGACTTGGGTAATATTTCGTCCTATCTAACGTGGTTTACTTTCATCTTTATATCAAGAGTATATGCTACTTTGTTTATAGAAATGAAAATTTGTTTTGTTTTATTTTCGCTTACATACATGTTAATAAAGTTTGATATATATACATAAAATCCCAGTGAAAAAAATTTAACTACATTTTTATTGCTTCCAAAGATCCAACATTTTGTTCTTTTCAACAATGATTTGAAATATGAATTACTTCTACAAATCTGTGAAACATGAATTGAAAATATTTTCTTTACTACAAAAATAAATACTTATTTCTTAAAGTCTTAATGAAAACATTATTTTTCTTCAATCAGTAAGTGATCAAATTACTTATCTGTACTTTCATTACTTTGGACACCACTTTAGCTTGAATCAAGTACATACATGACTTGATATTTCTTTTAAGTGTAGGATAGTTTGAAAGTCGACCCTTATTTAAAATTATTCTATCGCTAGTTAGACAAGTATTTACATATTTCATACGAAAGAAATATAATACCAAGATTTGTTTATTTAAAAGAACATAAAAAATGCTATATCAATGGCAGTATATAAATAAAATTACGTATGTGTGTATGTAAGTACTGAAAATCTCTATGGTTATAACCAACAGAATTGTTTTTTTTACCCAGTAAACATTCGTGAGTAGCAAAACATGAAATATAAAATTGTAATGGACTAATTTATAAGTTTGGCTCCAATTTATCCATTTTATATTGGTTTTGCTGTTGAAATATACAAAGATAAAATTTCAACCATTGTATATATTTAAAGTATTTCTAGTTTAGAACAGGCATATTAACAAAATTTTCATATAAATTCTGTCTTATAAATATTTTGTACTTAAGTCAAAAGTAATTTTGACTTTGACACTCGACCTTACGGTCAATATTTTTGTGTAAAGAAAAACGAATTAATTTATATGCATTAATTCTGATATTTTGCAATCTTTTGTCCGTAAATTTTCCTGATTTGTATTCCAAGGGGCGTGAACTTCTACACAGAAGAGGGTTTGAATCTCCTGATATCAAAACAACTACCGTATCGCATTAGTGTTTTCCAAGCAGAAATTATGGCTTTCAAAGATTTGGCTGATTAGCTAGAAATGAATGTCATGTTGCTCACCGCCATTGACATCAACTCAGAGTACTCACATTTCTAAAGCAAAAATTAACCTTCAACTAGATGGATGGCAGAACAGGCTAAAGTTAGGATCACTCGGATCCTAGGTCGTAGAGGCATCCGGGAAAATTATAGGACTGATGAGCTACTTAGACATGCTATAATGCTCTTGCAAACTCAGACTTAGGAGCAGGACTGTGGAGGAAACAACCAGAAGGTGAGCCATAAGAAAAGACTACACGATATCAAAGAAGTTATGGCTTCACCTAAGCATGGCGGAAATAATGTATTTATACCCCATGAATAAGGGAAAAAGATCAACACCTGCATGTGTGATAATTGGATACTATCTTTTTGGCATGTATGTTTTGAGATCAGGAGTTGAACACAACGACTTCATTCGCACCTGCTACGTCATACTAGATGAAGAAGTAAGTTTCAAACAAGAAGTGTACCACGAAATCTCCTGAATTCGGCGATCTCTCTGGCATTGGACATATTAAACTGCAGCGGATAATGTTCTTCACAAATAGCTAGGACAGGTTCGGCGGTAGGTATTATTTTACCCAAGAGTCTAAGTGGGTCTGATGGAACTGTTGCTGATATCTTTACCTTACCTAAGTTGTATTCCATGTTTTCTTTCCATAAACCAAAATATCAGTTTCTCTCATGAGGCTGTATTAGTAGTTTTGTTTTTCTGTTGCTTAAATAAAACTCTAAAAATACTTGTGAGAATAAAATAAACATTTATGACACATGTGAGTCAATAAAGATTTGATTTAAATGACAAATTTTATATTCATACAATGTTCTGTTTTTTTTTTGTTCTTCTTTTTGGAAACTTTATTATTTTGGCAATTTGTTTTAAGGCAAAAAATTTTTACTTTTTACTTTCTAATTTCCTCGAAAGAAAAATATTTAGAAATAAAATTTATTATTTATGTATTTTACAATTCACTTTCCATATCATTAACAACATGTTGCAGAAATTGTCACGTACTTGCACATACATACATACCAATTCACATACATACAAATGCACTTGCTATGCACACATACACACACACATGTATATATGTAAACATGTCCCCAATTGAATATCATCCTGTTAAATAATTGTTAATGACATCTGATATTGTGTTCTGATCGTTTTAATAAATTATTTATACGATAAATTATCAATGCTTTTGCTGCTACTGAAGTTAAATGCCCATACGAGCGTTGTGGAGTTTATCAGTGTTTAGTTAATGGGTTTGTGTAGGTTACAGTTATTAATATATGAGTAACTTTAACTGTATGTTAAGTAAGTAAATGATAGCCGTTATTTTCAATAACATTAATAATATGTTTTGTCACTGTCGAAATTTGTTAACAATGAAAACGTGATATAATTCATTATACTCGTAAGTGCGTACAGAAACGTCGGGTATGTCTAATTAAGTATAATTGTACAGTGGAACCGATTGAAAACTATGTGTTAGTAAATAAACCATTTTTAAATTACGGTTTGGTCTTTGGTCCGAAAAAGGAATTGTTACTAATAGAGGTGGAGAGCTCTTCTTATATAAGCATATTGGAATACGATTATAATCAGGGCATTGGAATACGATTCTAAAGTCAAGCATATATAATAAATATCCTTTTTTTGCTACTACAAATAAATAAAAAAAAATTAAAATTGTTTGAAGGAATATTTTTTTATTAAAGTTTAGTATGTGTCTTTTTTGAAGCTAGAAATTTTTGCTAATATATATAAATAACCAATATTGAGAAGTCGCGTGTAGCGTCTAAATTTATTGATTTATATAATAATTAACAATATAAGTTGTGAAGTTTAAAGCTTAAACTTAAGGCTTAATGAATAGGAAAACTAATATAATTCTAAAATACTTGTATGTTTATTCTAGCAGCAGGTCTTTTTAATTTAAATAAATATTTTTTTAATATTAATTTTTCAATATTTCGCCAGAATTTCGACTGACATCGTTAGGACAAATTTTTCAAATATTGTTTCTTTTTATTTGTTAATTATATTAAAAAAAATTGAACTCTGTAAATAGTCAACAAAGTTCTTTGGCTCTAAATAAAGCACTAAATAATGAAAACAATTTCGCAAATACCCGACTCGCAAATAAAATAAAAACAAATCCCATTTTAATAATTTTCAAAAGGTTTATCTTCTGCTGTATGAATATTTCTAGTTTCTGCCAATTCTAATCATGTGATCTGCTCCACTGTGCTCGTATGAAGTTTTGATTTTAATGGAGTTATCAAGAAAATACTAAATATTATTTATCATAAATTTAGGTGATTTAGTAATAAAAATCTTGCCCTTCACAAAACTCAACAGATAAATATCAATATTTAGTGATAAGAAGTTTAACGTTTGTTGCCGAAAACAGATGAGATATTTGGAGATATCGAGCTAGTAACTAGATATTTTAAAAAGGCGGATAGAAGTGGTTTTTATATTCTGTCATCTCTATTCTACTATTAAAGAAATAAATTATTATTCAATCACAAATATTTAATTAAACTATTTTCAATAGTAAATGCAATTAAATTAACAAATAAACCTTTTATCATCACCACACTAACCCATTGAATAAAGCGTTACATAGTATATACAGTCGAACTTCTCTAACTCGAATTTTCTCTAACTCGAACTAATTTGGTTGGCAGTAGCGTTAAAAGAACAAATTACATACAATTTTGCTTCCGTAACTCGAACTTCCATAAGTTGAAGTTCTCCCTAACTCGAACAAAAAACATACACAAGAACTCTATAACTCGAAGAATTTTGCTTGTTTAAATGGTTTTTTGTTTTTGTTTTAGTTATGGTATGTTTGTTTTACTCTCTTTTGTTGCTTGAGCTGGTTTGAATATTTTATATGCTATTTTTTGTGCATGTTTTTCGGGGAATTACAAATTTGTTTCTTATTGTTTACGTAAGTATCAGTTTTATGCATAATTCGGGCTAGATGATAAATGTTGAAATCGATATTTTTATTATTATGGCACAACTGATGAGCACTACAAAGCTTTAAGTAAGTACATTAGAGTTATTTTTTACTGAAAATAACAAAAAAAAATGGAAATGTCAGTCACTTATTTCAGAATATTTCTTAACTGTAATTTTGTAATTACATATGTATGTACATATGAGTACATATGCTTGTTCTTTTAATATCTGAACTATGTAGTTTTCCATTAGAGGCTATTTAAAATAAAAATACATAATACAAAAACCTTTTATTCTATTTTGACAAAAAATTCTGTAACTCTAAGTCTCCATAAGTCGAAGTTTTTTTTGGGATAATGGTGATTCGAGTTATGGAAGTTCGACTGTACGTACATATGTATGGGTACAAACGTACATACTAGTAAATATGTACATATGTACTAATAATTTTAAAGCGTATGATTGATATATTTCATACCTTTAGAAATTTACGTTACTCATACGTCTTCTTTTAAATTTTCGAAATATGTGCGATTACAACCAATTGTAATTTTGAATTATGAAAAAAATAAAAATACTTGTATTGTTTTCTAAAAAAGTATGGGAAATATGAAAAAGCATATTGTGGTATGTTTTCCACATGTACAGAAAGTTTACTATAGTGTTAACGAAGCCTATGATGACATCAACAGATGCGAAAACGAATAAATTAAAATTTTTATGAATGCGACAAAAAATTGAGTTTAAAATTATTTCATATATCACATTCTCATATTCCATTTAAGTACTCCCTGGACCGCTATCGCTACATAGTGTTTAGTAACGGTCCCTCTCCATTTCTTCAATATGGCCATTACATTTGGAAATTACATTTTTCTAAACGAGTTGTATTCTTGTTTTAGCATACTCGTATATTTGGCCTTCTGTATTATTATACTTTCATCAAGTAACTCTGGGAGCATATTTGCCGTCTTATAATTTTTTATCTTGATCCTTGTTCCTATATTTCGTCTTCTAAATTAACCTATGCCAATTTGGGATTTCTGTTAACTGTTCAACAGAGCTCTGTTAACTGAAAAATTGCTGTTTTTAAAAAATCTGGATTTTGTCTGTGCGATTTAAATTTTTATTTATCTCCATACACATAAAATTTTATACATATGACTGCAAATTAAAATTAATATTATAAACATGCATGCAAATTATGCAATAAAGTAACTTTAAAGCTTAAAATACGACTCCATTCAGCAAATCGGCTTGATACAAAATAATATAATAAAAAAGCGTTCATTGTTGGTGTTTCTAAATCATGCCTTGTAATTGCATTTCAAATACCATGTATTATGACCTTAAAATAGAAAACTATAAGAAATACCGAAAAAATTGCTATTAGGTAGATAACGATCCATTTTTACCTGCCTAGGAACTAGGTATTAGATATACTCGTATGTACCACATATGTATTGTTATACTTAAAAACGACATACATACGTATAGTAAGATTTGATTTAAAAAATTTTCTTTCAAATAGTTTAGAAATTCGCGTGTTGAAACTAAAATGTTATTAAAATTAAGAAAATTCTAATTCAATATAGTGAAATTAGATTTCAAAAATAGTTCATAGAAATTTCTTTCAGTTAAGGCTGGTATTATGTTTGTTTTTTTAATGTTGAACAACATTTATTATTTTAATAATAATATCTATATGTATTTTTTCGGTTTTATAATTTTAAGCTCAAATCTACGTACGTAAGTAATCACAGTTATATAAATTTCATATGACAAAGAAGAAATAAAATTTTTCTGATATATAAGTATCATTAACATTCTCCCTGAAAGTCTGGTATCCTGTTCAACATTTCACGTAAAATGTTCTCAAAGTTTATATGAAAAAATTTTGCATGAAATAGTTATAAAATAATGTAGCAGAAGTTGTACTTTGTTGATGTTTTGAAAAATAAATGAAATGTATCTTGCAACATTTTTCCAATCTGTGAAATAATATGAATGGCACTTATTTCAAGTGACTGTTCCGTTCTGTTAATACAATATTAATTGGTTTCTCCTCGTTCATTAATGAAAATACTTTGAATTGATAAATTCAGTATTCAAACAAGAGCTAGACAAATTAATATAAATTTAATCAATATATGTATGTAGTTTGAAAAGCTAAATATGTAATTGTTTTTATATAAAAAACAAAACTTGTATAATCAGGGTTTAGCCTGTTAAGCAATATTTATTATTTTGACAGAAAAATTTCATATCTAAGATGTTTTTTTATATATTTCTAAACAAAATTAACAAACGCGAAACTGACCTTCGTAGACTAGTAGGTAGTGTACTAGACTCGTAGTGCGAAGGTCCCAGGTTCGAATCCTGCCGCAGAACTCTGCCAGTTTGTGTTTGATAATTAAAGGGAGCGCACAACAAGCCTTCACTGGCTTAAGAGTATGTCGTATGACATGGGCTATCACACCCCTCCAATCAACCTAACCTAACCTAACAAACGCGAGCTGCGAAACTACTTGGCTTGTCTGTGGCAGGAATCGAACCTCCGACTTGCGGACTACTAGTCTATACGAACTACTTAGTCTATGTAGAAAATTTTATGATTCAGTATAATTTTTTCGTTTTTTGTTTTTTTGTTTTTTTAAAGTTAAAATTGGTAATCAAGGCGATTTTATACCAAATAAACTTACCAACTCTCTCATTATTCAATGTCAAAAACAGACAAAGTTAAATTTTTAACAGTAACTAGAACATATAAGCAAAAAATCGAAGCAACTAAAAAATATTTGACATTCAGTGATGAAAAAATAAACAGTTATCAGCTGCGCTGTCAGTCCCACCTGTTATGAATTCGCCTTGTCTTTGTCTCGAATTATTTCAAATGGAAAAAAATATTACTGGAGTTTTGCCAAATATATTTCCTTTGTCTTATACAATATCATTTTATAACTATTTCATACTAGTGTTTTTTCTTCTATAAATTTTGACAACATTTCGCGTCAAATATTGAACAATATTAAGTTCTTTCTCTCTCTCCCCCTTTCACAAAGAAGTAACAACTTAAGTGAAGTAGTAGGCGTTAATTGCCTGAGTGTAACTTCTCTTAAAAAAATATATATACATATATATGAAATCAGTTCTTTCCCCCCAATTATTGAACGACGTTGTTGTTGTATTTGTATAACATTTTTTTTAACTTTTTCTCAATATTTTTATGAATGCAGAATAGTTTGCATCAAAATTAATTCGCCTTTTATGCGCGATAAAGAATGTTGCCGAATACATTTGAATTATTTCGACAACATGAACACAACACAACATTCGCAACACGGTTTTAGACATATTTCTTACTAAATTTTTCCGTATGGATATTGAAAGTAATTCACAGGAAATGTTTATTTATTTATTTCTTTATTTATAAGTCAATGGATACAATAATAATCCTTACTGACTAATTTGAGCTTAAAAGTAATAAAAACGAATAATAGTATACTAAATCGCCAAATGTATATTACATGTTGCATGACAAATTTTTCGGTTGAAATAATAAATGTTATTCGACATTTTTCACAAACTCGAACAGAATGTAATGCTCGTAAATGTTCATTAATTCAAAAAAAAAAATTCAACAAGAGTTAATGTTCCAAAATCAATAAGGAAAAATTCTATTTTAATTCCAACTTATACAGCAGAATAAGCGTTTGATTTGGTTTAATTTGATTATAATTAAAATGAAAATCATGGTGAGAATTTGGTAAATGTCAGGATCAAATAAATTCTTGTATCTTTTTTCAATAAGTAATTTACATACGAGTAAGTTTCATTAATTCAGATACGATCATCTTCAACTAACAACTGGCACTGAAGAGATTGTGTAGCTGCTTCCGATAATACCATTGATATGTTCTGATATGTGGGTTGGACTTTAAGTTGGACATTGTCTCCTCATTAATTCTTTCTTAATTAAAATACGTAACGAATATTTTTTATTGATCTACACTACAAATTTTATTATTTTATTTTATTCGCTACATATGTAAATATATCAATATACTCATATAATATATAGCTAAAGTAGTGGAAATTTTGTGTATGCTCTTCCAAATACTAGTTAGAAATAACGCATATAGAAATGTTAGATTATCATACATACATAATAGGTAAAATATGACCAAATAGAAGAAAATTTACTTGCATCCTATATTCGGAACATTTTACACACACATAGATACAGGTACAAGGTGGAGCAAAAGTAATATCATAATTGCCAATATGGAGCCAGATGTTTTGCGAACAATAATTCAAAATGCCGTCGAATGAACACAATTATGCATCTACTCGAGAGTTGGCTATTTGAGCGATATAATTTTTTTTCCATTTAATGTTATGAATTTTACACCTTTAAATAAACTTTTTATGAAAATAGCAGCCAATTCAAATTATGCCATTACTTTTGCGCCACCATGTACATATTTCCTCTTAGATTTTTCATTCTATCCAACTTCAATGCTAAAACTTTCAAAATTAAACAACTCAAATACAATGAGACATACTCGTATCAACACCTTAATATTACATACTTACAAAAACACTTGCATCAGGATCTCTAATAAAAGAAAAACATTCATTTTAATAAACACCCAAAAAGCAATATAACTACCACAAAATTCCTTATTAAAATTGGATAAAAGCTTTTAAATATAAAAGCATAAATGTTGAAAGGCCACTCAAGTGTTGTAATAACACTAATCAGCCCTCCCCCACAAGAAAAACTAAACAAATTAATTTTGTTATCACTCCAAAAAAATTTTTCAAAATGTCTTTATTCATAATTTCAAGGGGAGGGTGTGTGTAAAATAAGCTTTCGCACTACTCTTTAGCGAAAATTGCTGAAGCTACGCCAATATGCTTATAAAACCTAAATCAAAAATGAAATTTTTTATTAGAAATACAGTACAAAATATGATGTGTAAAAATAATTATTATTTTGATTAGAGATAATACATATAATATCCTTAATCCTTAAGTAGTGTCAGGTCGGTTGGAATATTTTTCCACTGCAAGAAATAAAAATAAATATCTATTTGTTTAAAACCAATGCACAGTGGGATTAGTCGCAAAGTCATGATTATAAATCTTGTAACTTATAAGTTACTAATCAAACCAATCTGAATCACTCTTGATACATGATTGGAAAAGGTTTTTAGCTTCTAAAATTTCCTACTCAGACGTGCACCCTAAGCATAAATAATGTTGCAATATACCCAAGTTAGACAACAAGAACTTAAAAGATCTTTTGCCCTTCTTTACTTCCGGTTTTTTACATATTATTTCAATTCGTTCTTTAACGGATATTGGACTTGAAAAAAATTATTTTGCCTGTTAAACATGAAAACTCCTCGGGTTAAGAAATGTTTTAAAGTTGCTTTAAAAATTTCTGGCTTTCAATTTAAATATATAATAATTCATTTAATCAAATTCTTATAAACAATTTTTTATATAATTCTTGAAACGACTAAACAATATGCAGAGGCAAAATTTGTGAAAATATGTATGTCCTGAAAAATATGTATTTATATGGGCGTGATACTGCCCACTATTCTAAAGAAGATAAGAAATAACACTTAATTTTTATAGGCACGACTATATATATATACTATAATTTTGAATTGTCACGGGTATTTGATGTCTGTACGAATAAAATTAAAAAAAATAAAAGTTAGACAAAAAAATAAGCGGTAGTAATTTGGAAGGAAGAAAGGCTAGATCAGCTACAACAAAAGTAGAGAAACACAAACAAAGTGTCGAAATGTTTTTTTATAGTTTTCTCAAAAACAATGCTTTGCTGTTGCATGTAAGTGCAGTTTCCAGATTACCTGAACTTGCACCCTAAATTTATATCAAATATTAATGTTTAGGTTAGGTTAGATTAGGTTGATTGGAGGGGTGTGATAGCCCATGTCATACGACATACACTTAAGCCAGTGAAGGCTTGTTGTGCGCTCCCTTTAATTATCAAACACAAACTGCCAGAGTTTTGCGGCAGGATTCGAACCTGGGACCTTCGCACTACGAGTCTAGTACACTACCTACTAGTCTATGAAGGTCAGTTATATCAAATATTAATAGTATTAAACATCTTTTTGTCTGTAAATTGTGTATGCATTTTTTTTAAATGAATTGAGTTAAATAATAGGGTTTTATAAAATTGTAAGTACGTGCACCTGGATAAAGCCATTGAATTTTAAGAGAAATAACAAAATTATTAAATAAATATTATTACAATTCAATGAATAATTTGAATACTGAAGCTGATGAACATAAATAAAAAATAAGTGAGACTTGAGTTTCTCTTCCGATGTGGTTTGATTGAATTTGGAATAATTTTCCATTATCCCAGCCAAATTTGGTTTCGACTTGTACCATTTTCAGTGTTCTTTTTTTACTAAATCGTTCCCACTTGACCGTTGTCCTACCAGCCCTTTCTACCTTCGTCATTATGTTCGTATTTCCTATTTCATTGCGTGAGAAGGCAGTTGCCTAAAATTTCTTCTCTATACACGTACTCATCTATAATTGTTCGTTTCTGGCTTCCTCTCTTCTTCTGATCATACGAGTATGTTGTTGCAATGGTCGCATTCATTGGTCTTTTGTCTTGTTTTGCGTAAAAATGTTTTAATGGTTCGAATATTTTGTCTACTGCGGTGTTTATCTGTTTATTTATTATTCTTCTGTCAACTGTTTTCTGTTTGCACATTTCCATGTTTTCAAATACGTTCAGTCGTCGTCCTTTATGTTTTAAATGCAGCAAGTTTAATCCTTTTCCCAATGTGTGCTGGAGTATATCCACTATCCAATTTGAGGTTCATAAAATTCGATTCCGGTGTGGAATGATTTGATTTGAATGAAATGATTTTCCATAATGAAAGAAAGTAAATAATGAATTTTTAGCTTAAAATGAAAGAAATCAAGTTCTCTGAGCCATCTTTACTAATAACTTTAGGAAACTAAAAATTAAAAGTTTCCAATCTCGACCTAAAAGACACTAATGAGGAGAAAGTGGAGCACTTCTAACGGCATAGTGACAGCTTCAGTGACAACAATTACAACACAAACATTTTCAACTACATATAGACAATCTTGCAAAAGATGTACCAGTAAAAATTCCCTATATATGAGCAAATATCAGTCTTTTATGCTTTTCTCGGCAGTTAGCCACATTAACTTAGCATTTTGAAGTGCATCATGTTTTTGTCTTAAACAATACATAAGTTTCGAGTATAAAAATATACTACCATCTTCAAAATTATCTATTTACTAAATATACATATATTTGCTTATGACTTTACGAAAGTAATTTGGAAATAAATCTGACATTTTGTTGACACTACATCGGTCTTCAAACTAAAGTTTTGTTGAGGAACTCTTCAAAAAGTTTTAAAACTTCCAAGGTAGACATCTTGGATATGCTTGGCAAGAAATTGTTGAAAAATTGGATGCCTAAATTTTAATATTCCTCTGATATGTCCAGGAGATATTTCATGTCAACCTGACAACAGCTTGGAAATGTAAAAAAATTTATTTCCTTAATATTTTACACCTCCTTGCATTAGATACGTGTGTTACACACTCATCTATTCAAGAATTACAAAATATTTAAAACTCAATAGATAAACTATTCATGCATATTTTATTTAAAAATTTATTTTACTTTAAAGAAAAAAAGGAAGATTAAACGTTTATAAAAGCGCATAAAGGCACTAAAATGCAAGGAGCGCCCTGATGGTAGTAGTAGTCTCTAAAGCAAATCTTGGTTTGTCTATACAATATTCTATAACATAAAACTCCCTTTGGGTTTAAAAGATAGTGTTGTTAATATACATACATAGTACTTTTTTCACATTCTATTTCCATTTTGTGGAGCTACAGGCGAAGAAGTTTTTCTATTACTTCAAATTGAAAATAAGAACTACGAGTACTTGCGGCGTATGCATATTATTTGATTGGAAAATTATAAAAGCGACAGAGTGACAATGTTTTAGCAACTTGTTGAGAACTATTGGCTTAAGTTTTAAATAAAAATCAACATAAATATAAGAAAACAATAGTAAATATTATACATTTCTAAGGATAATTTCCCAATATAATTATAATAATTATAATTACTTATAAGTTAAAGATGTATTGAAAATATATTTATGTAAATATTTGAAAAACCAAATATTAATACATAATAATAAACGAGCTGTCATTGTCATAAATTAGAATAAATATATGTATGTAAATAAGTGACAATACAGTAGAAATTTGCATGGTATAAGAAATACAAGGTAATGCCACTTAAAATATTTTGACAAGTATTGGGTTTTTTGAAATTAAATTTGTATAAAAATTATTAAGAGGGCGTTGCCACATGTCGAAAAGGGATAGAAATTCCCAGAAAGTTCAATAAAAATTGTGTAGTTCGAAATGAATAAAATTTTGTTGCGAATTAAACTTTAAATTTATAAAAAATCTAATTTTAAGGATATCAAAATCTAAATATATGAAGAATAAGTGGACAGGATACCGGTGCGTTTCTGTTATACTTTTATTGGGATAAATTAAACTATATGCTGGTAATAATTAAACTAAACTTAACATCAATAAATAAAAGGCTGCTGAAAATCATTTAAACATTATATAAAACGTTTAAGTTTTAGTTTGTGTGTTAAAATGAACTTCATAGAATATGTTTCTTTGAGGAAGTTCATTAGTAAAGGTAGAGCGCTATTATTTTGCACTATAGCGCGTTGAAAAGGGAGAAGGTTTCCTCCAACTTTAAAAGTAAACAAGTCCTTTATTGTGCTGGTCATCGCATCCAAAACTTCATTTTGGGCTACTAACGACATTGCTTTGCTGAGCGTTCGCGAATCTTTAGCTGGTGCTTTAATATTAAATATATCGAACCAATCATTTATTACTTATTTTGAAAACTAACTTCAAAAAAGGAAACATTTAAAACAAATACGGTAGCACTTTTTTAACAAAACTCCTTACTTGTCAAATGGCAATGTGTCATAAAAAAAAGAGAAAGTGGTTCTAACTTGTATTTTTATACCATGGTATTTTGAAAATCTTTGACAAAAAGAGTTTCAAAAATTTATAGTTTGTTATGGCTTTAACTGTTCATATTGTATTTGTTAATTTGTTTTGGCATAAACATTTTGGGATGAAAGTTTTCACTAAAGACTTGGTTTAGCGACCAATGAAATGTCGGCATATTAACATCTGAAACCACAACAAGCAATACATTTTGTAAACTATAACTGTTTAATCGATCAGTTGGGAAGAATATCCCAAATAATAAATTTCATTATTAAGTACTTAAAATATAAATATAACCATTGACACCCAAAGGACGTCTACTTATATAAGTATGTATATATTTTGCAAGAAAAATAAAATAGTCTTATGTTGAGTATAATTGTTTGTTGTACTGTCTACTATGATTATGTTTTTTTGTAATAATCATATACAGTATAGATTTCTCATATTGTATTTGATTTGTTTGGCATATACATACGAGGCTGAATGTTTTCAGGCTGCTTAAAGTTTACTGATGCTTTATTTAGCTTAGCGACCAATGAACAGCTAAAACCACAACAAATAATAAATTTTTGAAACTCTATTTAATATTTTATTCCGCTTATTTGTGGTGAGCTCTCAAGAAGTTTATCATCGAAAATTATAATATATATAAAAGATATCCTTATGTGAGTAGAATATCTTCTCATATGCTTGGAAATTTTTCAACTTTTTCTAAAACTTTTACGATTTTAATTGTATGTTCTTGATACTGTCTGTAAACCCCAACCAAGATCAAATAATTTTTATAAATATTAGATTAATTTGTGATAAAATTTAGAATAAAATAAAAGAAAATCCTTTGAAAAATGTGAAAATGTTTAGTTATTCTCGTTTTTTTTTTTAATATGTAATTGTTTTTCGATTTTATAAAACATTTCTCCTCCCAAAGTTAAATAAAGTTTCAAGTGTATTAAAAAGAATACGATTAAAAATTCAGTCCTACAAAATCTTTGTTGTTTTAACAGAAAATTTTTGATTTCTACAAAAATTGCGCACCGATTATAATAAAAATAAATTTTGTTTAAAGTTACGCGTACCGTATAAGACGGCGTAGAAAGTTTTCAAAAAAATTTTTTTATTTATTTCAGAAATAGAAAAAATTACAACGTCATTAAAGTCACTTATTTAAACGACTTAAAGAAAAGTGAAGATTTTCAAAATCAGCTCATTTGATTTTTTAAAATTATATTCCTTTAGAACTCCGCCATTTATTTTAATTCTACTTAGATTTTTTTCTATATTTGAGATGAAATGAGATCGCCGTCTGTCCGCCTGTGCCGTCTGTCTTGTATTAAACGATTGAAATATGTCTGTTTTTAAAGGATATTCTTCTAGATTTGTCCCATCTTATACATAGACTAGTAGTCTGAAGATCGCGCGTACCATTCCTGCCGAAGACTCTGAATGCTTCTTAATTTGTTTCGCAATTTGCGTTTGTTAAAAATATTATTAAAAAATTAGGTGTGATGAATTTTGAACATTGACCACCAACTTCAAAATTTTATATTCGATGTAGGCCTATCTGCCTGGACTTAAAGAGTTCTCACTGTTTTTCGAAAACAGGTTTGAAAAATAGTTTTTTATTTAAAAGAGTAGCATCGAAATGTTTTCCATGTGCATGTTTTATAATAAATTTTTTTCCAGAGCTGTCAATAACATTAAAAAAATAAATGTAATTTTTTAGAAAAAAGGACGATCTAGAGAAGAACCAAATATCCAAGTTTTGTAATATTTAATGTTATTGAAACTTTTATATTGATATCCAAATCTTTCTTGATTTCAAGGTTATATTTAAATTTTATTTATAAAATTCAATATTTTCAGAATTCAAAACTCAATTAGATATCTATAACTTATAAAATTTATTTAAATATTTTCCCTCTAATTACAAAATTAAAAATTATTTTATTAACTTTGTAAAACAATTTAAAGATGTATTTTTTCTGTAAATTGATTTGAGTTTTGTATGTAGAACAATTTATTTTATTGATTTTTAATATGAACAAATATCATATACATATGTTTTGTTTATAGAAAAGTATTTATTTTTAAATTAAAATTTATAATTATAAAATAATGAATAATCAACTTCGTATTAAATCTTCAATCAAAAACTTAATATCAAAAGCTGGGTTGGAGATCATAAATTATTTATTGCACAATATTTTTTATTTATTGATATATTGATTTATTTTTCAAATACTTCTAGTTTCTGGGTCTTTAAATTTATTAAATCTTTGCTCACTTCCCTTTCATCTTTTTCACACTCTAATTACTTTCTTCACATCTGTAATTACTTTCTTCCCACTCTAGTTAAAATTTGCATGATTTCTTAAAAAAGATATGTGTATATATATAAAAAAATTACGAGTCCAACTCACATTGTTTAAATCAAAATCTTAAAAACACTTATAGGCGACACTTGACACCTGTAGCTCCGTTTTTCTATGCTTCTTTTTACCGATATTTCAACTTTTGATAATCTTTTATTCACACACTGGGACACTGTATTCGTTTGAAATGAACAAAACTGAATGAAGAATAGCCTGTTTGTGGTATTGCCTTTTATATCATCAAACAAATTTGTTTCCTTGTATCGTTTGTCAGTGTGTGAGTTTGAGTGTGCGTGTGTTTATTTGCGCGAGTGTATGTGTTATGTATACGATTGTGTGCTCGTATTGAATGTTTGTTGAAAGTGCGCTTGCAAGTCAAACGTTACAAAAACATAACGAAACATACAACACGCACACACATACACACGGTCGCTCACACACACATACACCTGCACACGCACCTAGCTCATGCATGCACGTTGTTGTTGTAACAAATGTTGAAAGCAAACTCAACAACAACAAGCAAAAAATAGATTTTACCCGTTAAAGTGGAATGAATGAAAAACAAAAGGTGTTCGACAAAAAATTTTGATAACTTGTGCGTTTGTTGAACATTCTTGCGTTCAATGCAGGGAAATGTTGTTTCACTGATGAGGAAATGTTGCAGCAACATGTTGCACCAGGCTGCCAAAAAATGTTGGATAGCATTTTACTACAACGGCGCTGGTGACGTATGAGTGATGACGAATTCCAATGGAGGCATCACAGTACCAAGAGATTACTTTTCGGTTATTTAAAACTATGATATTATAAAAACATGTGCCGTTTTGGTTCCTGAAAAAGTATAACATTTTTATTTAAATTTCCAAAAAAAAAATCGGTTTAACGTTGTCGTTTCAATCGCTTAAAGTTTCAATCGCTTAAAGCATTGCACGTTCTTTCTTAGTATATTTAAACTTAATTAATTTTAGTCTGCTTGAAAGGGTAGAAAATGTTACCCCTGTTTTAGAAAAAAAAAATTAGATTGCAGGTAGTATTTTGAAAGTGTTTTAAAAATTCCACAAGATTTCATTTAAACAGGAAGTACTTAATTTTTCTCAAAATAGAAACACAAACTGCTTGGAGCTGGGTTGTGTATGGAATAGCGTCCCAATTCCCGGACTCTTTAATAATGTATCCAGGGATTTTTTCGAAGAATTCTTATATTTATCACATAATATCGCTAACAAAAGTTTTTATGGGAAATCATAGTTATATCTTGAATGAGACACATAGATCATAATGAAATCACAGAGTACTCATCCTTTGATTTCATTGTGAACTATATGTCACGTTGGCTCTTATTACATTACTATTTGAGTATGTAAAAATTGAAACATCTGAAAATGAACATAAAGTTTAAAATGATTCTAAAGGGTCTATCATTAAGCGCTTCCCATATTTAAATTTAAATAAAACAAAGTGTGTGTAAGATATAATTAATTTTTTTTAATTAATTGAAATTCCTATCGATGTCATTATGTATGGAATATAACATTGTGCAAATGTCCGCCTCGGCTTAGTTGGGTGGCGCGCATCCACAATGTATAATTTTCCATTATTCTGGTGCATAGATCAGGCTGAATTTAACCAATGGCATGGGTAATGTTGCGTTTGGGGGACCGCTGTTTCTTGCATTACTTGCGACTTAAAAAAACCCACAACGAAAAGCCTAATGCCCAATATGGCATGAGCTGTGCGGAACGTAGCACCTTCCGGTTTAAACCACATGTCGTTGGTGTCCATATCATCTGATTGAGGCCCAAAAAGTTAGCAATCATCGAACTTTAGCGCTCGACGATGGTGGTGGTGGTCTGGTCAAAATCGTTCTTAAAGAAATATGGACCAATGATGCCACCAGCCCAAAATCCACATCAAGTAGTGACTTTTTCATGATGCATTGGACGCCTTGGGATCTCATGTGGATTAGTATCGTTCCGAATTCGACAATTTTGTGTATTGATTTACCAATTAATCCAGAAAATGCCTGCCTCGGACTCTCCTACACACTCACGGGCAGCGGCGATGTTTCATCGTCGCACGTGTGTTGGCTCCTGTGGCTTAAATTTATCCATCACATTGGGAATAGTACTCCTGTTAATACGGTTATGGCGCCCGTAAAATGGGTGAAACGCACTGAACGTTGCCCGAACAGAATATCCATTTTAATAAAACAATTTATCATTTAAATGTGTTGTTGAAAGCTATATCCGTCCATGATAATTTGGCAAACTAGACTTAATAAATGACAGCCAATTTTACAGATTTAGTTTCAACAATATGGCCGAATTCAGCTGTCAAAGTTTGGAAGTGCCTATTGGAAGATCCGATAAATATTTATCTACATATTCTGAATTTAGTTAATGTTTGTAATAAAAACTTGGCATAAACTTCTTGTATAAGTCAGTCTCGTTCTAACGTTCTTGGAACACAACACGTCCAAATTGGTGCATTTCTACTTTGAGACAAGGAAAAAAAATTTTTTCCCAACATTCCTTGGCATGTCTGCACTTCTAGTCAATACGAATGTACAAATAATTTTTTATACTGATGTTTATTCGTCGATCTATAGGATGCTAAAGGCTTAAAATTTCATTTTTTTATAAATCTTTTCGACTATAAAATTATAAAAAATATTAAGATTATTGACTTATGGGAAATTTTTGAATTTAAAAAAATTATTTTATAAAAAAATTATGCACGAAACCAAATATTCAAATTAAAATTTTTCTAAATTCGATACCATTTTATTGTTGTTTTTAAAACAAAATTAGTCTTCATTATACTGTTAAAGTTTTGAAGTGGGATGTATATTTAGCTTAAGCACATCCGTGCCGCACTACAAAAAAAGTTCGAGATTAGCCTAGGGAGTACTTATAGTACTGTTAAAGTTTTGAATTGATATATGTAATAGTTCGAGAGTTCTGTAAATGTAGCACTTTGAAACCGCAAATTCCAATTTTTCTAGCTAGGCCCAATTTTTTTTTTTTTTTTGTTTTTTTTTTTTTGAAGTAGAATAGACATTAGTTTAAAAGATTCTTAAATAATTGTGCACTCGCGTCGCACTGACCAAATAATTTCCATCTGCTTATATAAGAGTCGAAACTCTTCTTTCTTTTGTCAGAATTAGTATTAAATTGCGGAAAAATAGAACTGAATATTTCAATATTTTTTTTTATCAATCTAAAAGTGATAAGACTGTGAACCATTACTTATTAGTGGGAGTGTTAGTTCAGAAATAAGTATGTTATAATTAATTTAACTTCCTCTGATTATAAGGTGTTCGATATGGAGCAATAATCTTGAACTTTTTAGAATTATATAAAAAATTAGAATTAGAATTAGATAAAACTTTTATTGCTCTCTAAAATCCTAATGTTTTAGACTTTTTAGGAATTGAAGTTAAAAAAGTATTGATGATTTTTTTTTTATTTTGCATTAAAAACGAATTTTTTTCTATATTAAAAACAAATTATGACTCCTTTTATCCATCATTTAATATGAAATTATAATCTTAAAATAATTTTTCTTCTTAATATGTTGATGATAGATTATAATTCGCTTAAAGGCGCAAAAAATGTTAGTTTCGTAATGACAAGCATATTATAAAATTATTTGAAAATCAGGTAGATTTGCATTTTTCTTCATCAAAAATTTCCTTATTTGCATGACTTTTACTTTTACACTCACAATAGTGCAGTTGCTGTTTTGTATGCTGATTCGGCTGAGAAAGTTGAATGTTAAACATGTAATGATGAAATAGTCTCCCTTATTCCAATTGTCGTCGATGTCATAAAGTCAAGTCGACAGTAAAAAATTATAGTCCTGTCTTCCCATTTTATAAGCCTTAGCAATATTAATGTCCTATCAATAATATTTAACTGTATCGGCAACGATCTCAGAATTGGCAAAATATTGGTGTGACATCGGCAACAACAAATAGAATAAGAGGAAATGTTTCCGAATTCGATGTCAAGTCCAGTCGACAAAAATAACAAAAATTATATGAACAAACATTTTATATTATTAAGATTCATATACACTATAATGTATAATATACTCTTGGAGAAATAACATTTAAAGTACATCCAAAATATAGCTTTTGCACAACTTCTTGAAAATGGCTTCAGATCCAGTGAACATTAACCAAAAAAAAATATAACATTTGTCAATAACAAGTTTCAAATCTTATTAATATTTGGCAATTTCTCTTTTTTATCTAGAATACTAATACTTCGAAAGCATTTGCTGGTTTTTACAGTCGTTGTAATCATAATGGGAGTTATCCTCCTTAACATGCGCCCCACATACTCTAATTACTTTGAATTCGTTGTTAATCCAAATACGTTCAATATCCATGACGCATGCTATAAGTATTTGTGTCAATAAATAATATCATAAGATATTGTTGCAATAATGTCTAATTAAGTTCAATTTGTTCTCTTATACATACATACTTTAGTCCTAATAATATTTCCTTTATGATTTTTTTAATAAAAAAAAACAATTAAAATCTCATAAAAATGAAACAAATAGAATTTTGCTGCACTTGTTGATTGTTTCTTTATTTTCTACGAAAGAAAAGTTGGGTCTCATTTTTAATTGTTAACAAATAAACAACACACACATCAACACTATTAACTTTCAAGTGTTTCCATATGATTATATTAGTGCCTACGTATATGTGTGTGAGTAAATGCATATGTGATTTCTCCCAGCAAACTCAAAATTATAGTATTCATCTTGCTTATAGTCTTGCTATAAGTCATGTAGACATTTAAGGAATTGAAAATGATGTAAACGAGGATAGTTTTTATGAAGACTAAGGCGTAATTGGTGAACGAATTGTGTTCTTCAAAAATTATCGCTTATATCCTGTCCTGTATATACTTATTATTGCATTGACTACTCGAAAACGAGAAGAACGTTCAAAGGATCTTAAGAGGAAACTTTTTTATTATTATTTTTAATTATGTAGATTTTATTGAGTGCATCACTGCTTTGTATTAAACACTTTTGTGTTAATAAAATAAAAATAACTCAATTATAATTTAAAACCATTAAAAAAAGGTATATCCGGTATGCTTCGCTACCTACAACGTATTAAAATGAAATAAACAATTAAATGTCCTGAAATTGGTACTTGAAGGGTCTCCAAATATCGATAAAAAGAGAAAACTTAAGCTTAAAAAATAAATTAAATTGATTAGCTTATAAGTAAAACTTTATGTATATAAAAAGATTTATTCCTGATTTATGGAATAAAAATAGTGTACCTACTTACATTTGTCTCCCATAAAATGTAATCTTTAGATTCGTAACTAAATCGCTTGCAAACGAATTGGCTTTTATCAAGTTGAAAAGATCCCCAAATTTAATTGTAGTTGCACCACCTTTAGTAATCTCTTTTATAACCACGTCTAAAGATTGTAAGCTTTAAATGGAGTTTTATAAAAGTTGTTCTTCTGAATCTATAAAGGATCTAAACTAAAAGGGTATAAAGGAAACTGTCTACTATTTTGAACGACTTGTAGTTTTTACTGCTTCTCTTTTGATTTATGAAAAAGTTCACAACGTACATTATGTACATTAGACGAAACAAATAATTACTCATAAAAATTATTATAAAATACTACAAAAAAATATAAAATTTTCTTTAACGGGTTAATCGAACGAAGGACTTAGTCCTACATAGAAAATAGCCAATTTTAAATTAATGGAACAGTTAAACCGATATTAATTAAACGGTTTAGTTTATGTCGTATTAGATAGCGGATAATCGCATAATATTGCATTCGATCGCATCTGAGTGTTAACTTATTCCATCTGATGGCATATGATCGCATCTGGTTGCACAAGGCAGCTCAAATATGTGAAAAATAAAAAAAGTCTGCAACATTAGTGCAATTGAAATCCTTGGCAATAATTAGTAAGTTTTTCTGCGACTTCACTGTATAATTATTTTAAGACTTTACGTTACGCTATGTAGAATATATTTATATACTATATACTCGTAGTATTTAATATAAGTGTATTTGTTTAATATAAATGTTGAACTTATTCGCCATATAAATCGTTATATTATATTATAATAATTAAAACTAGCCTCACCTTTATATCACATAACT
Source organism: Germaria angustata (assembly GCA_963681545.1). Lineage (NCBI taxonomy): Eukaryota > Metazoa > Arthropoda > Insecta > Diptera > Tachinidae > Germaria > Germaria angustata. The sequence goes on from OY813002.1 coordinate 67,071,909, forward strand.
AAGTCCATATAGTTGAAACGCAAGAATTTGTGTTCACTGGGTTTAATGAGAAGGAGACACAAAGAAAGTAACACACATACTCGCATAGAAAAGCATTAGTACAAAACATTTCAAAAACAGTGGTAGTCAAACCCGCACACTTTTATAAAAAAATTTCTTTTTTTTTGCTTTAGTGCCCATTTCTTATAATTTAAAAAAAGGACTAAAGTAACTCAAAGGACCAAACCCCCTTTTAATTGTTATAATTTCTAAGAAAGAAGTTGTAAAGACCTTTAACTTTTAGACTCTTCCGAAAAAATTTAGAAATTCTCTTTATTACTTACTTTTGGCCCATTTTATTGAAATTAATCGAGACTTACCAAAAATTAACCTAGGGTCCTTGCTGAAAATTGAACTTAGTATATAGAGAGCATAGTTTTAAATATAGTTTCTAATTTGTATTGCTGTCTGTAGGTAAAATTTAATTTTTTCCTTAAGGATATATGGGTGGTAGGCATATCTTTGCAAAGAATAAAAAAAATTTCCCACAGGGCTTGAATGTACAATCTCACGAACACTTGACGACTTTTGGTGCATTCTGGAGCAGAAATTTTTTAAATGAGAATCTATAGGAAATGAGATTTATTACACAGCTTGAATAAGTAATTTTAGAAAACGAAGAATTTTCTTGGCCTTACAACGGATGAAATGGCTTGCTTGATATCGCAGCTTCTTATAAACTTGCCAATTTTCGTTGTGTGTTGAGGTAGCGAAAATTTAATATTTTAAAATATAAATGCATGGGAGATGGACATGTCCTTGCCCCAAATAAAAAAACCCTTAGAGAAACATATTTTTAGAAGCAGTTGTAGCTGAAATTTAACTTTCAAAATTAAGGACGTATGGGCGGTAGGCCTTTGCACCAATTTCCACCAAATTTCAAAATTACAGTCGAGTCCGGTTAAGGGAAACTGTAGAATTACAGCAATTAGCTTTTGCTTATGCAATATTAAACGTACTTCCGATAAGTGAAACGTGTTTCGCTTAAAGGAACTCAGGACTAAAAATTGTTCTTTGATGATGGAAAATGTGATACATATCGAAAATATAATAAATGAATACTTTTGATGCAGTTTGTTTATAAACTGAGATTTTATCGGTTGAATAATATAAGATTGAAATGAGCCTCCGCGTTTTAATTCGTATTCGTTCGTTTTTATATAAGTAGATAACAATTCGTTTTTGATTTATGTACATAAATCAGTGTTTATTTTATAAGCCAAAAAAAGCATTTTCTGACAAGATTTAAGTTCGAAAATTTTCATTAAGCATTAGTTGTAAAATTAACTGGAAAAATAGGACATATTAAAAAAAACCTTTTTAACATGTTCTTACACTTTACTTTTATATTAAAACTAGCGGACCAGGCGAACTTCGCCTCGCCCCAATTTTAAAGCCTTCAGACAAACTTTCTATTTTTTCATGTGAAAAGCCATTAAGGAATAATTTCAAACAAAATTTCATACAAAAACTCGATTTTCGATTTTTCCGACTTTTCCGAATGCGATTTTCCAAAATTTTCTTCCATAAAAACCTTCTCCTCGAAAATACGAACAACTGACAGTTTTACAGAAATCGGCCCAGCCGTTCTCATTTTATGAATTATTGGATTTTGCCACGCCCCTCTGCCTACAGACCGAAAATCAGACTTCACAGTGTCACCCGCCTGTGTATTCTGAAGGTTCCCTGAAAATTTCGTCAAAATCGGCCCAGCCGTTTTGGAGCCATTACGTTACATACATACATACATACATACACACATCCTATTTTATATATATAGATATAGACTCAACTAAAAATTAAAATGTATTTCAAACCCTAAAAAAAAATAAAGCCCAAAGTCCCACCTACCAAAGCACCGCATATCAAAATTCATATCCAATCAAAAGTTATGGATTTTTGACCGCTTTCTCGTGAAATGGGCCACGTACAGCAGTGGCACTGTAGGGTGTGTCGTCGGCAGTAAGTACGCGATGTTTTTTGCATTCGTTGTGTTTCGCTTATATGGGTTTTCACTAAAGCGGATTTTATTGTAAGCGAAATAAGTGCATTGAAATTATAATATTGAAGTTATAATAATAAATATTATCTCATTACAATATTTCCTCTAATTTACTACTTCTACTGTTTTTGCAGTTCGAGTGAAAAAAATTTAAGTTTTTCATTAGTTCCGAAAATCATTTTCTTATCTTCCTAGGAAGTCAAGTTGACAAAAATTTTATAAAAAATGTGAATTGAAACTATTCTCGCTTTAAAAAAAGTTTTTTTTAAACAAAAAAAATATTTATGTCTTTCAATCTACATGAAAGGAAATTTTTATTCAATTAGTACTATGTGCAATTACTTCTACATAAGTAAAAAGAAGTCGTAACTATTACCAACTTTGTGCTATTTTCAGATGTAAAGTCTACTCCCAGTCGTACGAGGAATAACCAATTGTATTATGATTTTAAATTACATGAACAATTTACTTTTCTCAACACATTAAAGACCGCTTCCGAATCGGTGAATATGCCTTAAAAAAAGAACATCCTGCATAAACAAACCTATGGATCATAATCCCAACATTTCATGCCTTTTTAGTAAGGTCTTTGTGAGTGGGGTTATGGGGTAGATTTTTTTTTTTTGGTATGCAATTGCTTCGCTGGAACCACTGTACGCTGAGGCAAACGTTGACATGTGGGCAAGAACAATTTGTAAAAAATAATAAACAAACAAGTTTAAGTTTATAAAATCAAACAAGTATTTACATCAACTTTTATATTGAGTCTGATATTTTAGCGAGTGCTTATTTGTACGTGGCAGTTTACGTTGGAAATCATTTTTCCTATAATTTTTTTAATTTAATTAAATGCGCTGAATTAAATGCTCGAAGACAATCATAATTTATTTTTCCTGCTCATATAATTGTTTCAGGAAGGAAGGAAGTTGACAATTTTATTTGTATAAGATCTTTCTATGACATTAAATTAAGAAAAGAAATAGAAAAAGGTATTTTAGTGTATGTGGGAGTGCGGTAGTTGGGTGGATGGAAGTGGTTATTTTTAAAATGGGTTGACATTAAAAATATCTGTATTGAACATATTTAATTAAGAGAAGACTAATTAGGCATTACACATTTTTGTAAAGCAAAAAAAAAACAGTACAACTTATTCCAATGAAGATAGATCATTGCTTTATATAACTACTTCTTAATCGAACTTAGCTTAATCCAAAGGTTATCTTATTTTTATTAATATATTATTTTTTGCACATATAATTACAATTCTTATTAAACTTTTATCTTATTAAACTTTAGCTAAAGTCATAACACACAATAAAAAATTATGAAACTCTAATTGTGTAAACTATTATTTGGGGAGAATATCCTAAATAATAAATTTCAGTATTAAATATTCTTATTAAACAGCAAAAAACGTTCACTACTAGTAATGAAGCCGTCCAGCGTGTTTAATGAGAGTCGAACTAAACAATCGCTTGACTATTAGGAAGGCTGTTTAACAGCTGGGAATGCCGAACGAGACCAGTTTTCTTAAGTATCGATTCGAGATTTTAGAAGGAGCAATACCGGAATTCCGGGTTTCTTCGGGATGCTGAAAATGTTCAGGATCTTAGGATGTTAGCTCAAACTGTCCGGTATTGTTTTTCCTTTTTTGTTAATAAGGGCAATTTTTTCGTGTGCGATTTTCATGAAGAGTTCAAGTGCAAAAATTAAATTTTTTAGATCTAAAAAAATTTAGCGTTCAATTCCTAATAGAAAAGGATCATTTTGAAATATCTCGGGCTACGTGCGGTCGATTAGGGATCTTTTTTTCTTTTTATGTTGGCGCAATTGACTTGAACATATGTTGTTTGTGAGAAGCATAACAGTTAGACGTGTTTTGCTTGTTCGGCGATATTGGTCTTGGCTCTCCTTGGCTCTTCCATTGGGATGATTGGACTTTGGTTTCGATATCATAACCATATAACCATGATTCATCACCACTTATGGCCCTTTTAAGCAAATCGGGAACGTCATTAACGTCATCCAACGTTTCCTGAGCGATTCCCATGCGACGGTTTTGTTGTTCAAAACTGAGTAATTTTAGAACGAGCTTTGCTCGTTGCATCCTCTCTCGTTGCATCCTTCTCTTACAGTGATTCGACGATTCTCCATAAGAATTTTTCTCACTTTCTCAACATTGTCAACGATTTTTGTTGTGATGGAGCTTACAGGACGAGCGTCGTCTTTGAAAAGCTTGTAGCACTTGTAAACATTTTTCTGACTCAGAGTACAATCACCATATGCCACTCTCAACATTTTAAGTGCTTTTAAGCATCCAATTCCATTTTTTACACAAAATTTTACGCAAATTCTTTGAATCATTTTTGTCCACAGCCATCTTCAGTGTTCTTCTTATTGCACGTATTATTATTAATATTTTTATAGAAACAGTAAATGTCGAAAACTTTGAAATATTTGACTTTTGGCTAGAAAGTAGCAAAAATATGACAGTTTCAGTAACGACAAACTTCTATCAGCCCAAATATTTATGATTCTGGAGTTCACGGAGAGACGTTAGATACCAATTTACACAACACACAAAAATAACAAGGTTCTACCGACTGATTCTCGTAGAAGAGATCAAAAAATTATATATCTCCCATTACCAATCGTGAATAAGCAAAAAATTAACTATTGAACACATTTTAAGTTTTGTCTTATTTCTGGTGTTCATGTTGAACTTTCAGCTTTGGTGTATTCGAAGACTATGGTACAAATTTATAACAAATATTCCAGTAGGCGGCTTTATTGCCGTTTAAAGAGAGTATTCCCTCTTTCACACAAGGGGATCAAAAAAGAGCCTCAGACCAGGGCTGCCAGGTACTTTTTTTCATTATCCCCAAATTTGAAAAAATATTTCCCCGGAAAACCCCTGATAAAATTGAAAAATCCCCAAAAGAAACCCCTGTAAAATATACACTATTGTAAAAAATTATTTTAATTAGGTTTATACTAGAAGAGATCATAAGAAAGTGCATATGTATGTATATTCATATGTATGCACATATGTATATAGACATGTTCAACATGTATGTACACATTTTACATCAAAAACGTCTGAATCGCCATCTTGTGAATGTTTCTATTATACATATTCTCTGCATTAAAATTGCTTAGCATATCCTTTGTTGGTTTGAACTGTTTACAACAGATTTGGTTGATATTTAAATGAACTTGTACTCTCAGTAATGCCTCCAAAAGCTCATACTGTATACTATTTAGAAGTTTTATTTTTGTGAACTTTCTTATTGAAAATACGCGCTCCACACATGCATTGCTTGTTGGTATCAAAAGCATATAAAGCACAGCCTGAGCCAATTCTTTGTAGTGTCTTTTACCAGCAGCATCTTGGAAGTTGTAAACTTTTGACCAAAATTCCACTAAATTAAGGGGAATATTATTTTTAAAATAATAATTCCATTCGGTAAAAGGGAGCTTATTCCAATGAGTCTCGTAAACATCTAAGGAAATAGTTGCGTCCATGAATTTAAGCAAAACGTATTTGATTGTAGAAAATTTTGGCTACGATGTTGTATTAATACATTTTTGGCTGCTGAAGTACTTATATTTTTTAAAAATGCAACGATTTTCAGGTAAACGATATACTATTTCAAACAAAAGTTTTTTTAAATACTTAATATTGAAATTTATTATTCGGGAGAATATCCCGACTAATTGTTAGAAACAATTAGTTTTCTTGCAAAATGCACAAAATGCCACAACAAACATTTTTTCAATGTTTTTTTAAATACTGCAAACAATTTTTTTTAATACTAAAATCTCTTCACTTCCTAGGCAACAATTTGACAAATCAGCTTCAAACTCTGTTCCGAAATCTACTGCATTTAAGGGAAGCAGAGATCTGGGTCGTTCAATATATCCAATATATTGTAAATATTTTTCAAAACTTTTATTTGGTTAAAAACCGATGGCCTAAATATATTGGAACATAATACTAGAACAGTCATGTACATTTTGTCATACAAACTTCCAGCATCAATTGTGTCGCACTGAAAACCTAGATTTAAACGATTTATGTCGTTAATAATTGGATTAATGAAAATAAGGAACATTCGATTGCTATCGTCTTTCATTTCAATGTAAATCATCCTTGCAATGTGATAATTTTCAGCTGTTGCTGAAAATTCAGGGTACGGAAACAAGTATGTGGTTTTAAGATATTACTGATGAAACAAACAATAATAAATAGATAAGAAAAAAAATTTATTAATTTAACGAATATTATATGAGCATGTTGTTCTAAAATTCCCCAAAATATCCTATTTTGTTTTATATCCCCAAACCCCAAATGAAAAGTTTTGTCCCTTTCAGAAACAAAAAAACCCCTAAATTGGGGTCAAAACCCCAAACCTGGCAGCCCTGCCTCAGACATCGAATACTTAAAGGTTAAAATATAGAGCTAGAGGGCTAAAATTCTCGACAAAAATGGTCGTCGTAATGTTTTACATAAAACTGTTGAACGTACCTTATACTTAAAATGTAAGGGTTACAAATTTCCTATACCGATTCATTATAAAAATAAGCAGAAGGACCAGATGGAAATTTTAACTGCCCCTGAAATTAAGACCAGATGTGAAATTTTACATCTGTATTTAAATTTGATTGTCTCTACCAAGCTTTAAGCAGAGATCTAGAGCAATGTTTTACTTAAAGTTATGTTAAATAAAACGTACTATTGGGCCTAAAACCCTTACTCCAAATTTTTTAATTTATATGTATATTTATTTGCTCCATTTTGTTATGTATAAAATATATATAGAAAATATGCCCCAAAATAGCCCACCTTCAAAAGGCTATAAATCAACAATACGAGCCAACAAACCCTTGGGGCTTATTAGTTTCTTATTTTCTTGGGGCTTTCGTCTACTGATAGTCTATGTATATTCATTTCCAATTGGTCTCATTAAAAATATATTATTTACTGTGTTGTTTATAGTACAAACAGTTTTGTGAGTCTACTATGAATATATTATTATTATGTATATGAATGAATGTTAATAAGTCAGTTATTGATCTACAAATTCATTAAAATTATCAAAAATAAATGGATAAAATTTATGATTGTATTGACGAAATTTGAAAAAGTGTTTTATTTGCGGGAAATTATAAAAAATGATAAGATAATAGCAATGGTTACCGGAGATAAGCCTGTCTGGTGAGAGCTAAGACAACCCTAGAACAAATTTAACCCTCCACAATTTGTTTTTTAGTTTTGAAATTTCTAATACACGAACAAATGCTCTCTTTGTTATACGGTAATGAGTACAATTGAAAATCGAGTATTTCATTTCATTAATTTCATTAAAGCAACGACAAAATTAAAAGGCCAACGAGTAAACCAAAGCTACGATATGTAATAGAGTAAATGTACATTATTCGAAAATTATAAGAACCAAAAAAATTCCTTTAGTGAAGTACATAAATACAGAACATCCACGGCCGATATTTCCAATGTGTGATACAGTTTAATTATCAATAAAATTAAAAATTAGTTGGCGTGAAGAGCAAGCAGAATTTGCTCATCAGATACCAGCCGATATGTTGGAGAGAGTGTACCAAAAATGTACCCAACGTATGAACCATTTGTGGCGTATCCGCGGTCAACATTTACATGAAATCATCTTTAAACATTGAATTATATACTTAGATCGTTCTATCGACTCAAATAAAATTTTCATACATTTCTATGAAATTTGTTTTTTTAATCAAATCCGAAAGCTCTTAAAAATCACCCTTTTATAATTCGTTGATGTTCAATGTGGAGCCTCGACTATCGATCCTCAACTGCTAAAATATTATACATAAAATTCTATACCAAAAAAGTTTCATCATGTATGGGGCTTATTTTCTAAAATCAGAATAAATCAAAACAACAATTTTATGCATTCTCTTGCTCTGATTATGTGGAACTTGCTTTGTAACATTTTTATAAAATATTTCGAGTACTATAATGTAATACAGACCGATTTGGAATATCAAGTTTAACACACTAAGAATTAAGTAGACTTTCAAATTTTAACGTACAAATACTGACAAAAGCTAAAATGCAACCATGTACAATCTGATAACCAGGCGTCGCTTTCTTTTGCAAGAAATGTCAATTAGTATTAACATGAAGTGTGCAGGTCTGCCAACCTATTAATAATATAATTCTTTTTGTCAAAAAATTTCAATTTTTTCGTGCAGGGTGAATTTTTACACAGGTAAAAAATCGTTAATTTTCTTAAACATCCGCATAAAATATACCAAAGAAATATGCAAATTATAAACTTAACCAAAGTTAAAGTAACAGTGGTTAGACATTTTAAATTAAATGAATGGTTTGTCAAATAACCAAGACTGAGAAAACAGCTTGAAGTTTGACCTCCACAAATAAGCATAGAGAATTTTATCAAACAAAGCCGGTGGTGTTAATGCAAGTGAAAAGTGTGTTATAAGTCAATAGTTAATACATATATAATTTGAACAAACTGTAATAAATAGTAATTCATATGCCAAATCTTATTTTTTCAATTATAGTATCACATAGAAATGCCAGAACTTACTGAAATCAAGGCGGATGCTCCTACAACATCTGCTCCTCCAGCAGAAGCTAAAATAGTTGATGATGTGCGCGTAGAAGATGATGGTAGTGATAGTGACTCAGAGGACACTATTCCCGAGTTGGAAGATGCCGGTGCAGGTACCACCCAATTAGGTGGTGGTGCCACCGGTTTACCAATTGACCTTGTATCGAAGGCCAAACAATCTCGCGGTGAAAAGAAAGCCCGCAAGATTATGCTCAAATTGGGTTTGAAACAAATCCAAGGTGTCAACCGTGTCACCATCCGCAAATCCAAAAACATCTTGTTCGTGATCAACAACCCTGATGTGTACAAGAATCCTCACAGTGATACCTACATTGTATTCGGTGAAGCCAAAATCGAAGATTTGTCTCAGCAAGCCCAAGTTGCTGCCGCTGAGAAATTCAAGACTCCCGAAGCCGCTGGAGCTACTGATACTATTGGTACAACATCCTCCGTCGCACCCATTGCCGAAGAAGATGAAGAAGAAGTTGATGTGAGCGATGTTGATGAAAAGGACATTGAACTTGTCATTAACCAAGCCAACGCTACCCGCGCTAAGGCTATTAAGGCTCTCAAGAACAATAACAATGATATTGTTAACGCCATTATGGAACTGACGATGCTTTAAATTTTATTTCCTCATCGCCCTTTACTAAGCTCCACGTTTTAAGATAGAGAGTAGAATTTAAAGGTCTGCATTTTAAGTTTAATACCCGCCTCAGCAAAAACTACGACAACAACTTATTCACATTTTTACTATTGTAATATTTAATGGAAACTATTTCGTTGTATTTTCGAACGAAAATTTAAAGAAAATATGACCAAAATTAGCCTTTTAGATGCAATTACAAAGTTTCGAAAAGCTATTTTTGTTTTATTACTATAATATAAAAACATTGGTATTTAATCTGTTGTCTTCTAATTTGTCGCTTTATAATAAGTTTTATAAGAAGTAAGTCTTAAATAAAACGCATTTTTTTTCAGATAACTTGGATACTAAAAAAGACCAAGAAAATGTTTTTAAATTCATTAGGTTGTTTTCAGATTTGGGGAGTTATCTAATTTCAATTGGCACATCTTTAGTTACTTGATGGCATTATGTATCGAACAGAATCGTAATTGATTTTAAATATCTATCAAAAACTGTTTAATTCCGTATGGTCAACATGTTTGACTAAAATTTAAACTGGCATTATCGTTGTAGGTGTGTATATGCTTAAAATCATGACCTTTTTTTAAAGTTCAGGCTAATTCAATAAAAAAGGGATTGATCACCGCCAAATGTAATATAGAAGCATGGCTACATGGAAATATGATAAACACCAACAATTAAATGTGCTTGGATGAAAACAATTGTTTTCAATATAAAGGAAGTATGCGTGAGTTCCAAAACATTACTGTTTCGATACTAAGAAAACCAAGTGTGTTTTATTATAAAAACTAGATTCTTTACGTTTAGAGGCACATTAAAAAAATTATGTACAGAATAGATTCTAAACTTGAAAATTCCACACGACTAAAATGTGAATTGTAAACTGGCTTCCGATTCTCTCAAATCAGAAACTTTAAAATATCGTTTGCTTTAATTAATTGAAACCTAAATGTAATATTTTTCAATTCTGTTACATTTATTCAAATATATTTTAAATATGATCAACATCTAACTATAAACAAGTGCTTTCATGAAGGATTTTTTAATACTTAGTAAAGAATAGTGGATTTAAGTTAAAAATATCTCAAAAATAATTACTGATTACAATATGATAAAACTATATATAACGCTACATACAATATTCCCTAGAAAACGTAAAATTATATTTTCACCAGCCCGTTCTTAAGAGGTAAACCAATGCTGAAGTACGAACTAAAAAATATCTTCAAAACAATTTAATTTAAATTTAAGAACTTGAATGCATAACCATAAATAAATAATAAAAAATTATCACTTAAGTACTTTAGTACTTCAATAGATAAATTGTTTCAATTTAAGTAATTTAAGAAAATAGTTTTAATCATTAAGTGACTTAAATACAGAAGTATATATTAAGATTCTAATTTTAACATTCGAGCTTGGCTTCGGGATTGTAAATGCATATTTGCTGGTGTTTGCATCCAAGGCTCACCATCAGCTTGCATAGGGCAAGTACTTTTGACAACCAACTTTGTATAAAAAGAAAACCATGAGAATTAAATAAGAGCTTCGTTAAAAAAAAGTATTTAGTTTGAAAAATTTATTATTTGTTGTGAGTTAAGCTGTCTATATGTCAACATTATATTGGTGCTCACAAATAATACATTTTTCAAACAATTATTTGGGAGAATAATTTTAAAAAATGATAAAAAATATTTACTTTAATTTGTCTGGCTTGCCCAATTCTAACAGGCTTGCTAATGCCGACTTGCAATTGCGCAATGTGGAAAGACGAAACAATACCAAACACCTCCATAGCACCATCCGAAATGGAGTTTATAATTTTAACTGAGTCGTCAGCATTGCTTAGCTCTGAAAAATATTCAAATTAATAATCAAGCCATTGCTTTTCAAGAAATAACACACAAATGTAAAACTTACCACATAATTTACAACCAGCTCCCCATGAATCTATATTTAGAAAGACTATTGATTGCAATTCGGGTAATTTAACCAATTCGTTGTCTAAATACAAATCGATTTTTTGCTCTATGCGTTCACAGTCACGTTGTACTATTTGTTGGGTGCCAAATCCAAAGTATATCAACTTCAAAGTAAACAAGTCTTTAATATTATTTTTGTAATTTTTAACTTGCGTTACCTTATTAAATATACGGCTACTTAATACATAAAACTTTGATTCTCTAGTCTTATGGAAGTTATATGTGACTAAAGCATCAACGCCTATACTAAAATAGTTATAAACGTGCACAGTCTTAAGGGGTGGCCTTTGAATGGGAAGACGATAATGTAACTTTTCGATTTGTAAATCAAAACGATCAAGATTTATGGAACGAGCTCTCTTTATCTATAATTATTGGAATAACAATTTTTATGCAGTCAAAATAACGTCAAACTTACACTTCTTAAAATCTTTATAGGATCTAACGCAGATGGTGGTTCAGCTCCCCAGCCTAAAATACGCGAGAGATCATTACCGGTGCCGAGCGGCATTATGGAAACAGCAGGTATTGGCTTAAATTAAAATAAATATATAACAAATTATTGTTTTTTATTGGCATAGATGAGTATATGACTGTATTTCGTTTGCGCTGGCCAAATAATCAGATAATCAGTTCACTTTACCCGTATTATATTTGAAAAGCAATCAATATATATGATATATATGAGAATTCTATAGAAGTCAATCATATTTTTCAACTTTTGATTTAGAAAACATATAAGGACTATAGTTTCACAAAACTTTTATACAAACACAACACAAAAAACAATTATTCGCTCTTTGAGTGATAATGAATGAACGCTTTTCAAATACTCGTATAATTCGGCTAAAGAGTACTGATGATTTGGCTAACGGGAATGAAGTGCGACATATTAGAAATGTAAAATATTTAAATATCATTTTTGCAGTTTTTCATGTGTAATAAATACAATCATAAACAATGAAATCTCAATGCAATTTAAAATGTCAATTGCCAATGTAATTTAAAATGTCAATTTGACTTGCTAAAGCTAAACAGTAACAACGAATTGACAAAATTGGCACACACAAAAATAATGGAATTCAGGAAATAAAAAAAAACATTTTTAAATATACATTGAATTGCCTAGTAGTATCTAAAATAGCTTCACTACCAACCTTTATATTCAATGAATATATCGTATTTAGAACCCATCCAACGGTGCCATCGCCACCAGCTACCAAAACTCGACATGGCCTAGGACTGGCTTTTGCAGCCCACTGCATAGCATCTTGCGGCCCACGTGCACCTAGTTCCATCACTTGCAATGGATGCAAATATCCACGTAGCAAAGAGACAACATCTGAACCAGTATTGCTACCCGACTTTGTATTGGCAATAACAATTAACGGCTCCCAATTCTCAATAGTCGGTGGTTTTATACCAGCCAAATGCAAACGAACTGATTCACGTGTACGGGCCGCTACTATGCAATAGGGTGGAAATATCATATCACGAAATTCACCCAGATCACATTCTCCACGCATATCAACACGCTTATGGCAATTACTATGATAGCAGCGATGGCACCAAGCACAACGCCAGCCACACAGACCGCCATCCTCGATATCATCGCCACAAGCATCACATGCTGCACTCAAAGGCAAATTACCCTTAACCCATAAATGTCGCATACATTTTTCATTCTTCATCCACTTCTCTTTACATTTGAATAATTTGTCTACTTTACGGTTACAACTACGCGATGAATGTGAACAAATGCCACAACAATCACAGAAAACACCCGCTGAGGGTGTTAATAAAATTTGGCATACATTGCAATAACATGCCTGTAAAGGAAAAAAAACAATCAATAGTATTACACCCTATTTTCATTCCATTACGCATTAAAATCAGCAATAGCAATTTCACATCACACTCACTCTGCCCAATATTTTAATAGATTTCCAACTATGTTTACTTTTTCCTGGTATGCATATAACATCCTCAATCAACAGACTGCGACAAAATACAAATAAGGCACCCAATGCAAGTAATGAACCAATTAAGGCTTCAGGGCTTAATTCATATGTCGACAATTCCATATCCTCGAACACCAGAATCTTCTGTTACTGATATTTTCGCTCTTTATGGCATGTGTTTAATATGATATAGTTTTTATGGTTTTAATCATTTTTTTAATTATATTTACTGGCTTTGTTTAACTGGAAGTTGTGTTGATAAAAATCAATAGTTTTATCCAAAACGCAACTGCATGTTTTTTGTTTTGTTATGACAATTGTAACAGGTTTGACAAATACATGAAGTGTTGCCAGACTTCAGAAATAAAAGTTATGATCAATTTCGGCAAGACAATAACTTTTTTCTATCAATTAATCTATCATTTCAAAAGTTATTCCTGAGAAATCCAATATTGCTATAAATGACATACTGATTTTACGGTAAAGGTAATATTCGGAACTCCGCAGTATGCATGGAATATTGTCCCTAAACAATATTGTCAATTCCCCATAATACGATTTTATCTGGCATCTTCTAGGTACACTTTAAGTCAACTATGTGAGAGAATTCGTCAATTGTCAAACTGTTCTACTCTCTTTTTTGGAACTCCACGTGCATTTTTCTACATTCTTCTTGCTAGAAGAATTTGAGTATCTAATTTGTATTAAATTGTTTTAATAAAACTTTGTTAATTTTTAATTAATAAATATGGGACGTAAGGCAGAATACAGTGAAAAACCTAAAAAGGGGCCTGGTCGTAAAGCACGTAAACAAGGGCCACCAACGTTTGCAAAGAAAACTTTCGGTGAGTGCAAGTTCAAATGCTTGAAGGGAAAATTATTATGTATTTATTTTTTGCAGCTCCTCTGGAGGAGGAAGACAAAAAGCTGACACATCGTCAAAAACAACGGCTTGCGAAGCGAGCGCAACAGAAAACTATCATTAAACAAAAGCAAAAATTAGCTAAAGAAAACAAAAAGAATAGGCAAAAACAAAAGGAATATCACAGTGATAGTGAGGACGAAAACAAAGCTTTAAATGGTAGTAATTTTGCACAAGATTCAGAGTCAGAGTCAAGTGAAACCGAGCAACAGGTTGTGATTAAGAAAAAGTCTAACACGACAAAAGGTTTTACGGATGACAATCAGAAATGGTTAAAACCAAAACAAATGGTATGTGAAGAGGTGCAAGAAGAGAGTGAAGATGAGAACGAGAATGATGATGATAATGAAAATCAAGATGTTGATGATGAGATGGAAGAGGAGGAAACCGCAGATAGTGACGAGGATGCGGAGGACGATGAAATAGAAGCTTCCGACGACGACGACGCTGTGCAATTAGGAAAATTAGATGATTTGTCAGGCGACGAAGATGTCAATTCTGATGATGACTTTGATGTTTCTGGTGACGATGATGAGGATGATGAAGACGAAGACGATGGGAGTGGTGACGGAGATTTACTGCCTATAGAAAAACAGAATAAAAAATTAAAAAAACGTGAAGCTGAGGAAGCGAGGTTGGCTGCTGACGAAATGCAAATGTCTGTCGACCAGCAAGATGTCTTCCAATTTCCTGATCCTGAAGAAGAACAGGAGTTAACTCTTCAAGAAGTTCAGCAACGCATCAAGGATGTCACTTTAGTATTGTCCGACTTTAAAAAATATCGTGATCCTAGTCATCCTCGTAGTGACTATACCGAATTGCTGAAAAAAGATTTGTGTCTATACTATAGTTACAATGATTTTCTAATGGGAAAACTTATGGATATGTTCCCTCTGTCTGAGCTAATGGAATATTTAGAAGCTTCAGAGGTTGCTCGTCCACTGACAATCAGAACAAATACCCTAAAGACCAGAAGAAGAGATTTGGCTGCCGCTTTAATTAATAGGGGAGTTAACCTAGATCCATTGGGTAAATGGACCAAAGTAGGTTTGGTTATCTACAATTCGCAGGTTCCCTTGGGAGCTACACCTGAGTATTTAGCTGGTCATTATATGATTCAAGGAGCCTCCTCGCTATTGCCAGTTATGGCTTTAGCGCCACATGAGAATGAAAGAATTTTAGATATGTGCTCCGCGCCTGGGGGCAAAGGGTCCCATATTGCTGCAGTTATGAAAAATACAGGTGTTTTGTTTGCAAATGACTTTAACAAGGATCGTATAAAAGCTGTTGTAGCTAATTTCCATCGATTAGGAGTAGTAAACTCCATTGTCTCCTGCGAAGATGGTTGTAAGTTCAGACAAGTAATGACTGGTTTTGATAGAATTCTTTTGGATGCTCCATGCACGGGCACTGGTGTAGTATCTAAAGATCCTAGCGTCAAGACCACCAAGTCGGCGGTAGATGTTCAAAGGTGTTATAATTTGCAACGTAAACTTTTACTAACCGCTATCGATTGCACGGATGCCAAGTCGGCTACAGGAGGCTATATTGTTTATTCCACATGTTCCATCTTGCCCGAGGAAAATGAATGGGTTATTGACTATGTTTTGAAAAAGAGGAATGTCAAACTCGTATCTACTGGCTTAGATTTTGGAGTAGAAGGTTTTACAAAATACAGACAATATAGATTCCATCCATCCCTAAACTTAACCAGACGTTATTATCCCCATACACACAACATGGACGGTTTCTTCGTTGCTAAATTGAAAAAGTTCTCGAACACAATACCTGTTAGCATAGAACAACAAGAAGAAGACGAAAAGCAATTAGATGAAGGTATCGGTACATCCTCGGAGGACAATATTACATTATTAAATACAGAAAATGATGCGGACGATGAAATTGTTGGCGATAATCCTAAGGGAGGTAAAAAATTGAGTAAACGTGCCGGTATACCAACTTTAAGCGAATTTGAATTGGAAGTCAAAAAGAAGAAGATATCGCAAAGTAAGACCAAGTATATAGCCAAGGTGTTCGAACCGCCCGTTAAAGTAGAAAAAAAGAAAAAGGTACCACAATCAGAAGGAACCAGTGATAAGCAAAGTAGTAATAAAACCAATAAAAACGAAAAATTAATGCCACAAGAAATCCAGAAACAAAAAGAACATCAGACAATTTCTAACAAAAATCAGAAAAATAGCTCTAAGAAAAGCCAAAAAGGTCTGCAAGCACAAACAGCTTCATCAGGAGAATTTCTAAAAGAATCTAATAGCGAAAAGCATAGTACAGAAAAGAAACAAAATAAATCAGAAAAGAAAGGCCAAACTCAAGCAGATAATCGGCAAACCACAAACGGTCGGACAAAAAAATTCAAACAGCATAAATCCCTAAATAACTCTCAAGATATGAATAAAATGGCCGCTCTTTTAGAAGGAAAACCTATCAAGAAACAAAACCAATTCAAACAGAAATCAAAACAAATTGGTAAGCTAAAAAAGAATAAAAATGGTAACCGAAAATAGGCCATCAATGAGAACAATTTCATTTACATATATTTTTTTACTTGTTTATTATGAAAAAAATGCAAAAGTTTTACTTTAATAGCATATATACATACATTAAGCTAAAATAAATGAAACCCACACACATATATACATATGTATATATATGTATATATACATATGTAACTACTTTTGAAAAAAGGTATAAAATAAAATGTTTCCAAAGCTTAAAGTATTTTTATTATTTGAGTTACAAAAATAATTGTAGATGACAGTCAAAAATGTATATAAGATTTTTAATAGAGTGCCACAAGCGGCTCCTAAAATACAATAAAGGAAAAAAATTTAATCTATAATTTTGTATAGAAAATTCAACAGTGCATTCGATAATAGTTAAGAGTTTTCTATTGTAATTTCCATAGCAATGTTTTATAACATTTGTTCTAGGTAATCTATGTAGTTAACGTTCCCACTTAACTATTTAAAAAAATATTTAATGGTGTTATCGAAAATACTGAAGAATTGATGTGAAGAATTTAGTTGTTCCCATTAATAATATTACAAAAATCTGTGAAACATTTAAAAAATTTTGTATAGATAATTTAATGGTGTATCCATATTAAAATTGCATTTTTGGAAAACTAATTAATGACACAAAAAATAACTAAACAAAATTTTGGATGCTCTGAAAGGCATACTTTTCAGAAATACTTTTAAGTATTTAAAAGAACACCGATAATACTTAAAAAAAACTTCCAATCGAGTTTTTTAAATTTTATGTTTGTGCAAAATTTATAAGGTATTATCGGCAACACTATTTTTATATAAATTAAATTTTTTAATAATTAATATTGAATATTTATTATTTTGGGATATTTTCCCCGACTAGTTGTTAAAACAGTGAAAGTTAAGCAGTTTGAATGTGTTAAAAGCTCACTGACGATTAAATAACAAGAAAAATATGTGAATAATTTATAAATAAAAAAAATAAAAGTAAATAAAATATTTGTTTTTCGACTTATTTACCCTTATTGAATTAATATTAGACTTTATTTACAACTTCTTTTATTCGTTGATAGGAGAATATTAAAACAAGCGGGATAATAAAACTGGCGGCACATGATTTTTCATAATTTTTTTACAAAATTTTTTATTTTCCATGCTACTTAAAAAAACGCAATCAATAATCAGTTAAATTCTTTAATGAATGTCGTTCCTTAAATGTAATCTGAAGTCATCTCCATTTTATTTTTATTCTTTCTTACTTGCATTTGTCACATTAAGTTCTCAGCATCTAATAATAAACTACTTTTATCCTTAAATCCAAGACTTTAAGATCTAAACATTAACTTTATTCTGTATAAAAAAGGAAGGATAACGTTTTCTCATTTAATGTGCTATAAGTAGTGGTTGTTTCTATTATATACATACATATGTACTTATACATATGTTAATTATGTAGATATGTGTATCATATACATATGTACATTTATAATAACTATATTTTTATTATCAACGATGTGGCAGTGATATACTTATTTCATTTACATTTGCACAAGTTCACATCTTAATTATAAATATGTACATATGTACATACAAAGTACATACATACATATTTAACATTTCATTTGTTTTAAAGAATTGATTCATTTCAGTAATTTTGATATTTAACGATTACATCATTAATGATTGAAGGAAGGTTAATTTTTGTAATAGGTAGTTTAAGGTAAATGGGAAATCTTGAGCGTTTTGAACAAAATTTCGGGAGTGAACGAACTTGTTTCCGAAGCTTAAGGGGTAATTCAAACAAATCCGTTAACGATGCATATAACATTGGTATGTATGTACATACATACATATATACATAGTTTTTTATCATTCAAAATACTATTTAGTAATAAATTTTTTGCCATTTATATTAATAACTCTGCCGGCTAAGGTTCATCGAATGGTTTCAATTAATATAAAGTTCTTAAGGATGTAGAATTATTTAAATACAAAGTCAAAAAGATGTACTATGAAACTTTTGATATTAGACGGTTGCGAAACGCAGTCAAACGTACAGTCTAGGCTTTAAAATTTAAAATAAATCTTCAATAATACAGTGAGGGGCATAACCACGTAAAGCATCGCGGCATTCGCTGAACGATTAATTCAGTCTTATTAAAAAAATAATTTGAACAGATTTTATTTAAGAGTTAATTCGATTTTAGACGATATTTTTGAGCTGCTTAGAACATAAAAAAGTAGTAATTGGTATATAAAAAATTTCAAGCAACGAATTATTCAATAAATTTGCTTTTTTGTTATATACCGTGGGAACGATTAAATACAATCACTGTCGTTGAGCGCTGATACATATGTACCTCCTTTCTCATACAAAAATTAATTATCGTTTTTTTAAAGCCAGTTTTTTAAATAAATAAACAACAAAAACAGTTTTAATGAATAAACACAAAGCAGATCACACATACCAATCCATATATTTTGACAGCTTAGTGGACGGAAAAGACAAGAAATTCACTCATTTATAGTAATGCCAGCTTGTAAATATATATTCCCACCAGTTGCGTTGTGATCGAAATATTTAAGAATAACTGGTAATATTGATCGTAAGTACCCTCCGCATACAACAATGTGTATATAAAGGTATTATAATTTCAGCCCTGATACAAATATGGCGAACGTACCGTTATCTCTTGTTGCTTCGGCAAAATGACACTATAACAAAGTTGCAATAAAAATTTAAGTATAAACATTAAAACTAAACGAAATCTTTAACTTCTTACAAAGGTATTATTCTTCAAAAATTCTGTATATTATGCATTGTGTTAGAAATGCTGGTGTTGCCGATATGTATGCATGTACATAAGTACATACCACAGAATATGGTACATACTCACAAACATACATATGTACATAAATATTTCACTCGTAGAGAGTTATGCAAAAAGTATCAAATACAAGTGTTAATGCATAATTTTATTATGAATAAGGAAATATGGAAAATACATGAATGACTAACTGGTCTAAAGAATGATGCGAAGAAATTTAAGAAATCTTACAGTGAAGAAATACATAAGGATGTGTGCAAATGTACATACATACATACATATGTAGGTATGTATGTATGTATGTATATTCCAATTATCGTCCACTGTGCCTCAGGCATAGTATGTATGTATGTACATACATACATACATATGTACTTATGGCTTAAAAGGAAGCAATTTCAAAATTTGTAATGATAAATATTATAGCTCATTACCGGAATATTAAAGTTGGATGAAAATTGCTATCAATAAACCCTTCCTTCAAATTTTGAGCTGAGAGCAAATTAATACGTCTTTAGGAGGAAGTTTTATATAACTTCACTTTGTAATTAGTGTCAAAGTGAATATTTCTAAAATATACATATGTATGCACATAGAATGAATAATAATTAAAATTAGTATTTTTATGATTTTATTTAAACATAGTATTTACATTCTCCATATATTACATTTTTCAGCTGGATTTTCCTTAGCTACTCTAGAACACTTGAACACCTCCGCGAACTCTCTCATATTTATTATTGCCTGCCTTACCCTTATATCATCACGATCATGACCAATGGCTCGTGGTAACAAGCCACAGAAAAACTGAGCAAAATTAATAAAAAATAACTGCTCCAATGAAAAACTCTTATCGAATTGATTACTCTTGGTCATTTGACGTAAAAATGTCTGCCAGGCCAATTGCAAACCGTTAACATCAGCCATTCTCTCATTTAGGGAGACTGCAGGAGATTGCTTAAGTAAACACTGAACGGCAGATAGGTATGATGTTCTTCGTGATAATCGAATACCCAATAAGTTTTCAACACCCGACGCATCAAAGCGTATTCCATGTGTATCGAATGCATGCGATAATTCGTGGGCCATAATCCAACCCACAAGGGAAAATTGTAGAACTGGATGCTGGGCATAATGATAGAATGGCAATTGCAAAAATATCATAGGAACTATTAACATATTATGTCGGTGTATAAAATAGGGTGCTGTACGCAGTTGTGAAATATCATCATTAATATAATATGTACTAAGATTGAGTCGTGTTGAACCCAATAGAGTCTGGTGTTGTTGCCATGTGCGAAATTTTAACAATTCTAAATGATTGTGATAAAAGTTGTGCTCGTAAAGCTGGACCGTAGAATAGTAATGATTGATGCCGCGCGAAAATAAAGGTAAGTTGCCAATTTTTAAACGCATTCCATTTAATTTATCTTTAAGATATTGCATTTCGTGAATAGATAAGGAAAATTTATTTATTTCTATGTTTTTAGAAAATTCATGTTTCAGTAAAGAAAATATATCGTGTAAAATTACTTCATCTTCAAGACGTGTATTGTACAAAAATCTGTTATAAATATAATTTACACCCACTGGAAACATGACATTTGTGTGCAGCATACATTCTTGATCTGTTATTAGGGGACGTATGTCCATCAAATATTGGCAAAATCTTATTAAAATATATGTACCTTGTACAACTTTTGGTGTTTGCTGCAGTAGAACTTCTAGGTCCCGAAAGTATCTTAAATTTCCCGAAAATTCAATTGGAGTGTGGGGTGGTGGTATTTGATTCAATAGCAATTCAAAATATAAATACCAGTCTATAGTATTTACTAAATGAGGTAAATCTTTTAATAAAATTAAGCGATCTTGCCTTGTGTTCCCATTAATTTTGTTTAGATTCAGTATCTTTTTATCGAATTCATATATTTCATAAGCCAGTTCAAAGTAATTCTTTGAACTGTTGTATCCAAATATCAAGTTAAACTCTTGCATTATTTGCAAAACTTTGTATTTAGTTCCGAAATTCGTTTTAGCGAGAGGAATTTTAAGCTCCACTACATTCTGTTGGGAACTATTCCAAGCCAATCCTACTGACTCTTGTAGAAATAGTTCTTTAAACCCATATTTTCGTAAATATGCCACAGCCCTTAACCAGTTAAAATTTTGCCAAATACTTTCATCCAGTGGAAATAACTGATTCCATTGAAAATTTTCTCCAAATATTTTTTGTTCGGGAAGCTCTTTCAGATATAATGCCACATTTAGGGTATAACTCTTCATAGATTTACAAGACAAAAAATATTTCATTAGTTGATCTACCAGACCATGTGTATTTTGATTTGCATTATATAATTCTTCTAAGGTCTTAATTAAATTATCGGCATAATAGTTGGCCATGGCTCCAAAATTATCCATGTGATCGTAATATGGTGCTGATGTCCATGAGCCACAAGCATAATTCCAAAAATGTTCACATGGCTGTGTGGTATTTACCAAATTTTCTTTTATTATATCCAGCAGCCGTTCATTTAAGTTATCTAGACATCGTGGCTCTTTAGAGCAGTGTATTATTTGTACATGATCACTTTGTATGGTTATCAAAATTTCAAAGATTTGATAAAGTATTATTAAATATATTTTTGCTAATTTCATTTCTATATTTCCGCTTTTAATTACTGCGATCTCCCAATTAGTCTATTGTTTGCAAAAGATCTTTCGATACTGTTTTTAATGAGACCAGAAGTTTGGCTTATAATTAAGAACTAACAAACTAAGAGATGTGTAAATAAAGGCATTAATTGAAATTAATCAGTAATATAAAAATACTCCCATATAAGTATATAAATGGAAAATGCAAACGTGTATGTGAATTTTTATTAGGTATATTGCTTTGAAGACCTTTTAATAACTTTGGGTTACGTTATACATACATATGTATGTGTACATATATAGAATTTTTGATGTACATATTTACTTGTCGATGTGTTAGATTAATTGATAAAAATAAATAATCGTGGCCGTTAATTTTGAAAATTTTTAATTTTCTTGTAAAGCTGCTTTAGTTTACCAATTCGCAATTTTTAAAATATAAGCGTCTTATAAAAACTCTTACTTTTAGGTACATAAGAGAAAATATGGTTAAAACGGGTACCTCTTTCGAAGCGATAAAACAGTTATGAAAAATAGACGTGACTTGTTTTGTTGGTGTGGCGACTGTATAAAAGATTACTATTAATATTTGTTGAATGGATGGATAGCCGGGCAAATTCCCGTCCGATTTAAAAAAAATATGGGAACAACCCACAAGCAAACCCTCTTGAACAAAAAGAATTTCTGAAAAAAGTAAAAAAATTACACACGATTTGATAACCTCGTCCTTTTTTGAAGTCAGTTAAAAGAAAGAAAAAATGCCAAGTAGTAGACGATCATTTTAGTGGTATCACTAACGTGTGTAAGCTAAGGAGACTTTAACAATGCAATAAAAAACTCAAGTTGCGTAAAAAGATGTTATCTATTAGAGGTTGCTCTATTATTTTTTCATTGGAAGAAGAATGCATCACTGGAATAATGTTTTTATTAATTTTTTTAAATCCACAATACGATAAGAAATCTGAAAAACTTTTTTATATATACTTGCTGCTGAATGGGCACACTACCGACATTGCTATTGGGGCGTTCTATACAAGCAATGAAATTATTTATTTATGCCATTTTGAAACTTAAGTCGAATTTTTGTATTTACCGTATTAAAGCGGTAAAAGATTACTGTGGACGCGGTATTGGGAAACTGAAATCATATTTTTGTATTTACATTTACTCTGGTGAACAAGGGTACATTTACATTTTTTTAGAAGAGTATGTCTGGTGGTTACATGGAATTTTTATATAGAAATCTTAAAATTTTTAAATACTTAATATTGAAATTCATTATTGGGATATTCTCCCCAACTAATCGTTATAAACAATTAGAGCTTTTGCAAAATGCATAGAAAAAATCAAAAGTTTGTTGTGGGGCTTTAGCTCTTCATATGCCGACATTTCATTGGTTGCTAAAATTGTTTGTTGTGTTGGTTTGTATAGAAACATTCTAAACCTACTATGATTATGTATTTGTTGTAATTCATATGCAATATTGAAATTCTCATATTGTATTTGATTTATGTGGCATAAACATCCGAGGTTGAATGTTTTCAAACTGCTTAAACTTCACTGACGATTTGGTTTTAGCAACCAATGGAATGTCGGCATATGAAGAGCTAAAGCCACAACAAACTTTTAATTTTTTTTTTAAATTTTAAGTTTTAAAAATTTTTAAAATCATAATTTTTTTTTTAATTTTGCTAACTTTTACTTATTTTTTTTTGCAGATTTTATTCGTTTTGGTAATAACAATAAATAAGAGAAAAATGGAAAAACTACATACGAATGTTTCGGAAATCCACAATACCCAAATAAAGCTTTTTGGATTGTGTCTAAATGCAATTCACGAAACAGCGAAAACATGGAATGCAATCCACTGCAGGTTTTGTTTCCCAAAACTCTTATACCTGTGAATATGATATTTAAGGAGCTTTTAAACATCTTTAAACTTTTTTCACTCTCAAGTTCCACCCAAAACGTTATCCTTCGCTTAAAATTAATGAAATAGAACAAAAACAACAACCGGCAAAATTACGGCTTTGTTCCACATTTTTTCCTACAAAAAAGCTTTTACTGCTTTGAAAGTATGTGTGTGTGTATAAAGACTATTGGCAATAGTAAGATGAGGGGTTGTCGTCGTCGTTTTTTTTTCAGTCTTCTAACAGAGTTCTTTTGTTTTCGTTTAGTAAATCAAAGTACGTGTAGAACACTCGCGGAGAACAATTCAATTAGCGGACGTACGTAAGTGTGTGTAGAAAGTGTATGTGTTGATTAACGGTAAAAATAAAACCACAATAATAACAGGCATAAAACATGCTTAGAAATGCAACAAGTTGATTTCTGCATTCATGTAACGGCAAAACTGTATAACAATGGCGCGTGTATTTTATTATTAGAATTTAAAAATGTCGCGTTGAAAATTAATAAGTGTACAAAAAATACAGAAATTTTTATGAAAATCAATAAATAAAAATAACAATGAAATAATATTAAACAAGTAAACATAGAGAAAAATAAAAAATCTTACTGAAATTCCAACAAGTTTTATTGAATTAAACAAAATTAAAAAAATAAATCAAATTGTAAAGGAGCATGTACCGTAACAAATAAATACAGCACTAATGATCAATAATTATTACATTTTAACACTTATAATATATATTAAGCAAAAAATCAAATGAAAATAACAAAATCCGTTTAATATCAAAAGATAAATAAATAAAACAGATCTATCTACATACATACATACATAAGTATGTACATATGTATGTGTCTAATCGAACACATCAAATGGCTAAACGCTGCTGATTTAACCGACAACAACAAATTGGGTGGGACTTTTTTCTGCTGGACTTACGCATAGTAAATAGGTAAGTTAAATGCTTCATATTTACATACGAATATACGTAATTCTTTTTATATACTTCAATTAAACTCATTTTGTAAAGAGTTTAAAATATGGGAAAGTCCATTTGTATCAACTTTTTTTGTCTACTAAGAACTCGGTAAAAACTTGCATAGAAGTTTATTCCACACATATTTTTTTAATTCAAAACTAAAATTAATTATTTATGAAATTATAATCATGTTAGAGCAATGTTGTCACTAGAAAATTTTAAAAATCTATCTCATAGACAAAATTAATTTAAATTATACCCTAAATTGCATGTATTACGATAAAAACACATGGATGTATTTGTCTTAGCCGTAATAAATAATATACGATTGACAAAATCCTCGAATAACCAAGTTTGAACCATAAACTGCACATTGTACGATATATGGTAAATATAGCGATAATTAATGACTAATCATGTATATAAATAATTCAAGGAAGTTCTATATTATTCCAAAATTTATATACATAGTGCCATATACACACACACACACACACACATATATATATATATATATATATATATATATATATATATATATATATATATATATATATATATATATATATATATATATATATATATATATATATATATATATATATATATATATATATATATATACCGTATATCAAAAGAAATCGGTCATAAACTGCCACTAATATTCCTTCTATACCCAAATAAAAGAAATTTGAGTAATTATCCATGATTCAGCAACATTCTTTTGTGAAAAAAATTATTTTTTTATTTAAACGTAAAATATAAAATCCGGTACCGGTACCTATAAAAATTAAACTTCCAAATTGATATTTCTTCTTTATTCTAAAGTTTGAATTTATGCACTTTTTAAGAAAAAATATTTAAAAATATATTTTGAATATATTAGGTAAAGAACTTATTTTATACGAGTATGATAATAATGTTCTATGTGGTTATTAAGATATAAATAATATTTACAGAATGAATCTCGGATGTCGAAAGAAAACTTAAGCGGAAGAAAAGCAGTTAGTCACTTTCGTTCGAGAAAGCGTTCCACCATCATTCGACTTATCGTTCGCCCAGTCTTACGTTATAACGTAACACTTTCGAAGATTGTCAAATAACTACGAGTATATTGACATATCGTGAATTCGATAAATTAATCGTCATAATATGTAAATGACAAATTTAATATGCACGTGTAGTGTTTTTATACGCATTCAGTGACAGCAAAATGTGACCAAGAAACTATGGCAATGTGCATAAGATCTATATATACACCCTGGGTGTGTGTGTTGTTTTTGACATGTTATTTCATTTACATCGTTATATTTTTGCTTAGAACTCTTCACAAAAAGTGCGTTTAGCAAAATAAGCCGAAAACTGAAATAATTTTAAAACAAAATTCAAAAGGCAATATTTGTTTCCATTGGACAAATACTGCTGAATTTAATTGTTTTGCAAGAGTTATCTTTCTTCTTATTGCTGGACCAAATGAAATGCATTCTCTGCAAATTTGGTGTTTTCTTCACTATAAATGCATGTACATACATATCTGTCACTAAAAACAATTCATTCAATTTTATATTTCCTTATTATTAAATTTTTCTTATTAACTTCCATTTTTTCAAACTACAAGCAAACAAACCCAAAAATTTTGTTTAAAATCGGTTCACAAATGATAGTTATTTATGCGTGTACAAACATTAAAAAAAGTTAAAAAATACGAGTTGGTAACCTCCTCCTTTTTTGAAGTTGGTTAAAAATGAAAACTTCATTTTGACTTAAAGTGATAAATTATCTTCTGTTTTCAAGCAAAAAATAAGAAATGTAAATACATTTTAAAGTTTCCAGGAATAATAATTTTAAAAATGTCTCTTCTTCAAATAAAACGGACGGCAAGTTAAAGAAAATTATGGAATAGTTTATGACTGACCACTGGCTAAACGGAGTCCTTGTTAATCTGAAATGTTTTTGAAATCTAAATTTATTTATATACGAGGTCTGATCAATAGATTAGGTGAATTTTGAAAATTTTCTGCCTAAGTGCTTTCGATTAGTGATTTTTTTATGTTGGCACACTTGTCTAGAACATATTTTCTTAGTTGAGTTTATTTGTAAGAGGCATGACAGTTAGACGTGTTTTGCTTGTTCGGGGATCACATCAAAAACCGCATATCAGTTGGCTCATGCCATACAATTTTTTTTTCGCAAATTTTGGGCATGGCTCATGGCTTAGGAAATGTTGAATTACGTTAACGACGATCCAGATTTGCTTAAAAGGACATCGAAACCAAAGTCCATTCGTTCCAATGGAAGAGCCAAGACCAAAAAAGCACGATTAAATATCAACGTTTTTCTCACTGTGTTCTTCGATTACCGTGGCGTAGCGCATCATGAGTTCTTGCCACATGGTCGCATTATCTAGAAGTTATGCGCCACTTGCACGAAGTAATACGAAAAAAAACGCCCGGAAACGATAATGCACCTGCTCACTCGTCATTGCTTGTTCGTAATTTTTTGGGTTAAAAGATTAGAATAATCGTGTCTCAGCCACCGTATTCACCAGATTTAGCCCTTTACGACTTTTTTGTTTCCAAAATTGAAGAGACCCATGAAACGACGGCGTTTTGCGACGATTGAGGAGATAAAAACCGAATCGCTGAGAGAGCTCAAGGCCATAACATGAAGTAATATCGGAACTGCTGATGCAAGTGTAGTGAAGGGGCCAAAATAGAAATCGATGAATAAATAATTTTTTTTTGAAAAAAATGAAAATTCACCTTTTATATTGAACGGACCTCGTAAATTACTTAGTTTATTATTTACGCTGTATCAGACTGTGATAGACGATCGTTTTTGTTTCGCATGAGTCTTCGATTGCGCATAACACTTTCATCTTCTTCCTTTCTACAAAATACTCAGAGAAGTAATTCAAAGCAAATAAATATTCAGTTGTTAACAGCGTTACGGTTGCTTATCTTGTTGTTATAATATTTCTTATTTCTTTGTTTATATGTATTTTCTTGAGCACTATATGTTTTTATTCTAGTATAAAGCAAAAGCTCTTTTTCATTTTAAAATAAATTTCGGATTGAATGCTATCGAAAGCCGCAATCGGCTTATTCGAATGGTAACGGAATATCATTTGTAATGAAAGTTCATTCGATCACGATTGCGACGATTTGGGTCTAGCGTTTTGTCGTTTAGAATGCTTGAAAACGAAAACCTTCGAGATCGCAGGACAGGCTGTTAATTTGCAAACTATTGCCGCTGCCCGCTTTTCTAATTATAATTTTGTATTGTAACAATTAATTAGAAACTGCTGGAAAATAATATTTACTTTCTTATATTTATTCATGCTTCGTACATTTTTAATTAATTAACTTCATTGTTTGGGCTTTGAGTCTTTTTAATAAAGACTCTTATTTTTTATCGTTGTTTTGGTACTCGTCGAGAACCATCTTCAGAAAATTGTAATTGATTATTGAATTAACTAAAAGAAAAATTTAAAAAATTATTAAAAAAATAAATGAAAAATAGATTAATTTAATAATCAAATATAATTTAATAATAAATATACTGCCTGTCCCACGATGTCATTCGACATCGATCGCTCGCATAAATACGTTTGAAACAGCAACAAATTTTATCGTGGGACAGGCAGTTAATTAAAATATCAATAAAAATGACGTGTTTATTAAAAGACTTAAAAGAACTGAAGTTTAAATAATGAATAAAGTTAATGTTTACTTTGTTATATGGGCGTGGCTCTGTCCATTTTCTATAAAATGAAAGAGAAAACTACTTTTGTAAAACATACATAAAAAAATTAGAAACTTGCTGAAATTTAATTTAGGGTAACGTTTTTTAAAACGAAACGCATGTAAACCTTTTAGTTTCGTATGAAAGCAATCTCAATATCAAGTTAATTTCATGTAAAGACATTTTTGTAACTCAACACTATTTTATTATTGTGGTGTAGAAAAATAGCGACAAAATTTAAATGAGCTTTCATTAAAAAAATATGCGAATTTTTATTTGGAAAGTTGTAGGAACAGGTCAGGGTTCACTGCAGAAAGATCTAACGATTTCGTATTGCTAGAATATTTTGAGCGACTTTTCGTTTTCTTTTCTTTAAATAACTTTCAAAATCTTTTAATAAAAAACTAATTTGTTTATTTTTAATTAAAAGAACGTATTAATTTATTATTTACATAAACAACTGTTCTTCTCTTAATTGTTTTCATTTGTTTTGCTTAGTTTAATTATTGATATCATATTTGCTCAACCACAGTTAAGCAAAAAAAAAAAAAATTATAAAAGTGACAATATAATGACAACTGAACGTATCGAATATTTACTCCTAGACAGCATCAAATATGCCAGCCCCAAATATGTCAGTTAAATACAAATAATTTCCGTTTAGATATTTTTGTTACTGTTGAATAATATAGTGAATACTAATTAACTTTTTATAATAAATAAATATGTTTTACTCACTTATGTATTTGTAGGAATATTTCTCATGCCATTTTTTTGTTACAAATTTCGCTCGAATTGCACTTACAAATAACAATTTTCAATATAAAAATAATAAGCCTAGAATAATAAACTGACTCAAAAAAATACTCCTGTGTATGCGTGTATGTTACTCGCTTCTTTAGTTCAAAATGGTCATATCTAAAAAAGGAAAGTGCTTAAATTATTGAGAAGAAAGTATTCCTCAATATCCTCTTTATATCTATATATATAAAATAGGATGTGTGTATGTATGTATGTATGTATGTATGTATGTGTGTAACGTAATGGCTCCAAAACGGCTGGGCCGATTTTGACAAAATTTTCAGGGAGCCTTCAGAATGCTCGTCCGGGTGACACTGTGAAGTCTGATTTTTGATTTTCGGTCTGTGGGCGGAAGGGCGTGGCAAAATCAAATTTTCATATTGCACCACCAATGACATATACATATATTTATTTTTTGTGCTTTTTTTATTTTATTTTACTTTTTTTGGAAAGCCGTTGTCATGTTCTTCAAAACGAGATATCAAACTCTTAAATCGGTTTTGTAGTTCCAAAGATATTTTGAGCTGACGGTTTCAGCTATATGTACATAAAATTTACGTGTATGTTCGTGATCGCTAAACTCAAAAAATACTGGACCGATTTTGACCAAATTTTATATGCATGCTCTATGGGCCGTGAGGAGTGTTTCTGTGTAGTTTGAAGTTCGTCCAACAGATGGCGCAATATTTAGTTTTTTGTGTGTGTTTTCGCACCGTAACTCAAGAACTACTACACCGATTTTGACCAAACTTTATATACATGTTCTATGGGACGTGAGGAGTGTTTCTGTGTAGTTTGAAGTTCGTCCGACAGATGGCCCAATATTTTGTTTTTTGTGTTTTGCCCAATAGAGATTAGCGCGATAAACCTATGCTGCGTTTTGCTGAAGGCGTTGGGTCCTTAATCAGCGTGTAGTGGGGTTAATTAGCCCGATACCGGTATTTGAACAATAATTGCTATGTCGATTTAGTGCAAATTTGAAGACAAAACAACGTTTGCCCGGAGATATATATATATATATATATATATATATATATATATATATATATATATATATATATATATATATATCAGGAATATGTAAACCGTTATTATGTACAGTGGCTCACGGGTTATTTCAACCAGCTCCTTTTAAGAAGTTAAGTCACGCGAAGATAATGAAAAAATGTAAATGAGGGCTCATGGAATATGTTTCAAATTGAAAAAAAAAATTAAAAACACAGGACCATAAGTAGTCACAGCTTATTTCAACCAGTTTAACATAAACATATAGTATATTTAGATGATTTTTTGCTTACTCGTATAACCTCTTTAAATAGATTCTACCAATTTTCGTGTGGTTTGAGTAGTCTGTTTTTGCCCTTTCCTCCTTAGGTTGTGTTATTTTATTTCGGTTCGAAATCTTGTTTTTGTGGATGTTTTGATCTAGAATTGTCCATAAATTTTCAGTCACATTTAGATCAGGTATGCACAATCGGGTATTTATGTTTCGGGTCGTTGTACTGATAGAACCGGAACTCTTCCTTTATATCCGCCTTTTTGACACTTTGCAGTAAATTGGATTTTAGGATGTTAAGGTGTACATTTTTGTCCATTGTACTCTCAATAAACTACAAGTTTTCTACACCATTTGACGAAATACAAGCCCATACCATGTCACTACTAACACCGTGTTTGACTGTTGGACTTAAATTTTCATATGAAAGCTTTGTATTTGGCTTCTGGTAGACGTCAGTTTGACCATAGGAGCCGAAAATATTAAATTTTTACAACATGGTAATGTGTTCTTAGCGAATTTGGGGCTTGATTTTTCTTAGTAATAAATGGCCTTTTCCGATCAAGTCTGCCATTAGAATCATGATTTCGTAGAACATGAGCAGTTTCTGCATATATGTTTTGTTAAGTTCAATTTTAACTTCTTTAGCTAATTTTAGAGTGGACAGCTTTGGAGTTTCCCTTATTTTCCTGACAATGTAGGGCTCATCACTTTCATTAAAAATTTTGTTGGAAGTTTTCCCACCTTTATTGTGTATTCTATTTTCGTGCACAAACCGAGGTGTTATACTTTGACTAAAGCAAACTATTTCAGCAATTTTTACACGAGCATTGTGGTTTTTAAAATGTCTCTCTGTCCTATGGTAGTGTGTCGTCCCATTGTCAAAAACACCTCTGGTTCATTTAACTGCCGAAATCAGACTAAAAGCTTATTTATTCTATAACAAGTCCTTATTTTTTAATAACTTAAAACTAATCTGAGACAATGAAAAATATATTCTAACAAAAATATTGATATTATTTTACGTACTATAATTAGTATCATGTGCAGATATATAAAATAAATTATTCACTCTTAATAATTGGTGACGTATGTAAGTACAACAAACATTCCTGGAGGAAAGATGTTAATTTAACAGGTTTTAGAAATAGCGAGCTGAAATAAGCTGTGACTATTAATGTACCTGTTTTTGGTTTCTGTTTTTTAATTTTTTAATAAATCTTATTTTTTCTAAATTTGGATCATATTTTATAACCCCACATTTACATTTTTTCAATATCTTGTTTCATCTTAAGAGGTGCCACTGTATATGATAACAAGGGCAACGATTTGAAACCCCTTGTTCATCATATGTAATCGTATAAATATTTAAATATTTAGTGTTTAAATTTTATGACATTAATTCACCCATGTCCATGAATGCAGTATCAGCAATTAGTAATTTCGTGGGATTACAAGTTATTTGAAAATTATTATTTATTGAAAAATATTTTGTATGTTTTACTCATTAAAAAGTGATTCCATTTCATTAGTAGGTACATTATTTTTTAATAAATACATACATATATACATACAAAGTGCAAACATCGACCACATATTTCTATCGTATAATTATACATTAGGGAGTCCAAAAAAAAAATCATATATTTTCCCCATCATTCCACAAGTTTCTCATACGTATAAAAAATATTCTCTGCAAAGTGCGAATCGATATAAATACATAAATAATAATAATAATAATAATAATAATAATAATAATAATAATAATAATAATAATAATAATAATAATAATAATAATAATAATAATAATAATAATAATAATAATAATAATAATAATAATAATAATAATAATAATAATAATAATAATTTTTTTTTTTTTTTTTTTTTTTTTTTTTTTTGACGGGCGAGGTAGGGTTGAAAATGCCTTCGCACTTACAGTGACCGTCGTCGACTGCGTTGAGTGGTGTTTCCACTAAAAAACTCCCTCCTCCGTTTCTGGTGGGATGCCCTCCCGGGACTGTTTTCTACATTACTTCAAGAAGGCCCAGAAACTTCATCCTCCTAAGAAGGACTTTGCTCGTAACACCCACGTCTGGGTCCGTCATTTTCATGCTGCTGGCTTATTCTTGCTGAGTCTCCGTTGATGGGGACTCATTTTGCCGTGCATCGAGGTCTCTTTTCTTTCTTCTTAAGACATACTCGATGTATTTACTCACAGCATTCCATGTGTTTTCGCATTCGAGCATTCTGTCAACTATGTTGGCAGGGGTGAAAACGCCAATCTGCTCTCTTAATGCGATTCGCTCAGTATTCCATCTGATGCAGTTGAAAAAAGTGTGTTCTGCATCGTCATTTGTTGCATCGCAGTAGATGCAACTGGAATTACTTGTTTTACCCATACGATGTAGATACTTCCGGAAGTATCCATGACCTGAAAGGAACTGGGTCAGGAAGTAGTTAATCTCCCCAAATTTCCTTTGAGTCCACTTTTCTATGTTAGGAATGAGCCTCTTCGTCCATCTACCGGACGTTTCTGCGTTCCATCTGTTTTGCCATCGCTGGATGGTTTCAGATCTCCGCTCTGCAGCACTAATAGTAATTTCCGCCCCCCTAGAGTCCCATGCCTCTTTCCGTTCGCGCGCCAGGAGATCAACCGGAATCTCTCCACTTATTACGAAGACCGCCGCGCCTGAAACTGTACGGTAGGCTGAGGCGATTCTGAGTGCCGCTGTGCGTTGGACTTCTTCTAGAGCCTTACGCTTAGACTTTGCTCTCAGTGCATTTCCCCAAATTTCGCTGCCATATAGCAGTATAGAATTTGTGGTTGCCATAATCAGCCTCCTCTTGCTCTGTGTGGGCCCGCCAATGTTTGCCATTAGCCTGCTCAACATGCCTGAAACTTTTGCTGCCTTTGCAGCCGCATGTTTTATCTGGGCCCAATAAGTGAGCCTACTATCGATTTTTACGCCCAGATATTTTATCGCCCTTTTTGTCACCAGGAGCATGTCATCTATCTGCATGCTAATTTCTAGTGGCATATGCCCTCGCGTCATCATGATTAATTCAGTTTTGTTCACCGCTAGTTCGAGCCCATGGTCCTCGAGCCATGCTCGAGTCCTTATCATTACCTGATTCAATTTTCTTCTAGCGTCGTCCGCGTCCCGTGCCGAAATGACCGCCGCTATGTCGTCCGCGTACCCTACAAGGTGTGTGTCTTCTGGCATATCTATTCCTAATATCTCGTCATAGCTTAGATTCCAGAGGTCAGGACCCAGGACGGATCCCTGGGCTGCCCCCGATGTAATCGTTCTAACTATCTGGCCGTCTGGTGTGTCGTATATAAGTTTACGATCCCTAAGATAGCTCTGGAGAATTCTCATAAGATATCTAGGTATGCGGAATCTTTCCCGCAATGCCTTGATAACATTTGCCCATCGTAAGCTATTAAAAGCGTTGCGTACATCAAGTGTAGCTAGGACGATTATACGTTTCGGGTAGGAGCGTCCGTTCTGTGCGTTTTCAAAACTTCTCACTACATCCTCAATGGCACCAAGAGTCGATCTTCCAGGTCGAAAGCCGTGCTGCCTCTCCGATAGTCCTCCGGCTGCCTCGATGGATTCTGCTAATCTGCGTTGCAGAAGCTTCTCCAATAGTTTGCCTGTGCTATCTAACATGCATAGAGGGCGGTAAGCTGATGGTTGCGTTTGGTCGCCTCTTCCCTTGCTAATCAGTATGAGCTTTTGTCTTTTCCACTCTTTGGGAAAAGTGCCTTGGGCAATACAAGCGTTATACACTTCGAGCAGAGCGTCTGGCCGATTTTCGGCTAAAAGTATGAGTGTCTCCGCTGGTATTCCGTCAGGCCCGGGGGCTTTACCCCTCTTAAGGCTTCTAGCTGCGATTTTTAGCTCTTCTTCAGTGAAGGGCGTGTGTATCCCATCAGCAAGGACTTCGCGTTCATCGTGCAGTGGAGGGTGCATGGGGAACAAGTTATCCACGATGTGGTTGATATCGTTCCCTATATGCGGAGCAGCATGGTTAGCGTTTAGCTTCCTCGTAACGATCTTATAGCCGAGTCCCCAGGGGTTGCTGTTCAGATCGTTCCGAAGTTCTTCCCATTTCAACTTCTTGCTTCTAATAATCGCCCATTTCAGTGCTTTTCGGCATTGTCTGAATTCTTCGGCCTCCATGGATGCCTCGCCATTTCGCCGGGCTCTGGTGTATCTCCTTCTGTTGCGGAGGCAGATTCGTCTGAGCTCAGCTATTTCTGGCGTCCACCAGTACGCAGCCTGTCTTCTAGAATGTTGCGTTACACGGGGCATGGATGCCTCACAGCTTTGAACTATGCGCTGCTTCAATGCCGTTGCCATGGAGTCAGCATCACTAATGGTGTGCGCAGCTGAGACCCCGTCGAAATTGCTTAGAAATCTTTCGTGGTTCAGCTTAGTTGCATTCCACTTGCGTGTGCCTCTCCTTCTTTGCGTCCGGTCAGAGTCCGTTCGTTCCGTGGTCTGGAAGGTAATATACTGGTGATCGCTACCAGTGAAGTCTTCCAATACTCTCCACCCTTCAACACTTATAGCCAAGCTTTCGGACACCAAAGTGATGTCTGGGGTGGTGTCTTCACATCCCGGTCTTCTGAAAGTAGTAGCATTACCGGTATTTGCCACTATCAAACCTAACCTAGCAGCCATGTCTAAAATGTTTCTTCCGCGTGAGTTCGTTGTCCGGTCCCCCCATTCTACAGCCCTGGCATTGAAATCACCCGCTACTATAAACGGTCCGCCTATTTCCCTAACCCTATCCTCGATCAGGTCTAGTTTTGTCCTGAACTGGCCTATGCTATCACTAGGGGTAAGGTAGCAGCTCATTAGCGTGTAATGTCTCGTCCGAACGTACGTGTAACAGTGGCCTCCCCCGAACTGCGTGACCGCGAGCTTACTGCCGCTAGGTAGCCACAGAGCAGCCGTGCCTGTTTCATCCTCGTACCAGGACCCTCGGGGTATTCGTCTATATTGTTCGCAAATAATGACGGCGTCTACCCTATTTTCAGCGGCAATTTGCTCGATCAGAGCGTCTGCCGTCCGACTTCTGTGCATATTTGCTTGAAGCACATTCATCGTTTCCTGACCAGTGGGCATCTCTTCGATCCCGGAAGATGGTCAGTCCGGTCGCGTTTTGCATCCGCGCAGTGGACACATTTGGGGGTTTCGTTACAGTCCTTCATTTTGTGTCCCGACCCCCCACACCTAATACAAGCGTTCCTCCTGTCTAAACCTGAACATTTTGCCTGTACGTGCCCCGTTCCTAGACATCGGAAACATCTCCTAACGTCCTCGCACAATCGCATCCTTGCTCGGACCCACCCAATCTTTATATAGCCAACCTCAAGGAGTTTTGCAGCACTTTCGGCTGACAGGGTGAGGAAGGCCCGTACCTGCTCTCTCACATTCGGTGCGGTGATCCTTATATGGATCTGCTCCCCTGGGTTTCCGAGCAGCTTCTGGGCTGCTGTTTCTACCTCCTCCTTAAGGGTAAGCGAATCGAGATCTCTTATCTCGATAGTCGCCTTTGGCTTTAGTTCCGCGACGGAGGCTGTATCCTTTATGGTACTCCTCAACTGTTGAACGAAATCCGGCCTAACTTGTTGCCCTTTTCCGAGTTCAAGGAGGATGGCTCCGGTCTGCGTTTTCCTAACTGTCTTTATGCTAACCGAGTCGTCCGTCTTTATTTTGTCACGCAGATCTTTTAGAACTTCCGCGTAACTATGACCCGCCGCGGGTTTAATTATTACCGCTTCCGACTTCGCGCGCTGTTGCCGCTCGTTCTTCTTTTTGTTCCGTTCGACCGGTTTTTTCTTTTTCTTATTTTTCTTCCCCTTTTTTGCGACGGT
This sequence comes from Germaria angustata, assembly GCA_963681545.1. NCBI lineage: Eukaryota > Metazoa > Arthropoda > Insecta > Diptera > Tachinidae > Germaria > Germaria angustata. The sequence continues at coordinate 67,108,682 of OY813002.1, forward strand.
TCGCCATTTTTCTTCTCCCCCATGAGGGAGCTCAATTATGTCCCCACTGGGCTCTTTCGACCTAGCCTTTTTGCTCTTTTCGGGCATTGCAGGGCTAGTGGCCGTTCTTTTGGGGTTCGCCGTCACCGGGGTTGAATCGCGTTCAGTCTGCCGCGTAGCGCCCACTTCGTGTCGATTCGAAAGCAACCTTTCCCCTTCCGCCGCCTTCCACGCGCGCCTATAGTTTAACGTGACGTCCAGCAGCTCGGACATTTTGGCAACACCGGTCTTGACATCAATGCTGATGTTCTTTTGCCGGTTAAACACCTGTTGCATATTGCTTATTAGCGATTTGCATTGCATAATCGCTTCTTCCTCCATTTTTCGCATCTTCTGGATTAGCTCCAGTCGAGGCGAGCCGCCTGTTGAATTGCCTGTAACGGCCCCCTTTTGGACTGCGCGTGATGCGCGAAATGTGTCCTCACCTGCCGGAGTGACAGAAGTTAGAGCCGCTCGTGATGCGTAGGTGCTAGTCGGTGTGGTTCGCACCGTCTCTTTGGGGTCTCCGGAATTGGCACTGGGAGTACTTCCCTTATTGGTGCCAGTGTTCGTCCGGAGTCGAGCAGGTGCAATGGGTGAGATCGCAGCATCCATGCTAATAGCACGTGTCGCATTGCCTGTGGGCGTTGCGCATTTTGCAGGTGGCGATCTAGACAGCAGGCTGCTTCTTCGGAAGGCTGCATCCGGTGCCGCGCCGCGCTCGCTAATTTCCCTAATCTTCTCTTCGCTTTTCCCTTCATTCGTTTTTTCGTTCGTCTTTTCATTCATTTTATCAATTGTTTGTTTACATTTGCTGTTGTTATTATTGCTAGAAATCATCTTTGTTGGGTCCCCGCTCTGAGCCGCTATCCTTACGCGTTTGTACAGTCGCCTCAAACGATCCCCGTGGGTCCCTTTGAAATCAGTGAGGTCCACGCAAGGGTTGACACAGGGCCTTATGAGTACCTGTGTTCAGAGCCAGGATCTCGGCGCAAAAAAGCAGGAGTCATTCTCAACTGCACCTGTACGGCCACCTCGGCGGCGACGCATGTAGAACGTACTCAGAGCCTCGCCACAGTTTTAACGGGACGGGGGCGACTGCAGCATTAGCCCACCAGCCGTTTCAGCGGATGTCACTCCTACATAATAAGGTGATGGAATACTGCAGCCGTCAGCCCATGGCAGTCGGATCAGGATCGTGAGACATATTCGTAAGCCACAAACGTTCCATTTTCCGTCATCTTCAGCCGCACCAGGCGTGGTGAAACAGCTGTCCAGGATTTTGGTCCGCGGGTGGTATTTTAATTGCCACCTTCCCTGCAGATTTGAAGATCAGCCGAGAGTTCCCCTATCCGCCACCTGGGGACGCGTCCGATGGGAGACTGGAATAACTCCACACGGAATAATAATAATAATAATAATAATAATAATAATAATAATAATAATAATAATAATAATAATAATAATAATAATAATAATAATAATAATAATAATAATAATAATAATAATAATAATAATAATAATAATAATAATAATAATAATTTCTTAAATTTTTACTGTATAAAAGTTTTAAAATATTTGTTTTAATATGTATTGACTTATATACTTGTGTCGGAAATTATATTCTCTTAAAAAAAGCTTAGATATGTTTTATTCGTAATCCTAACACGCAAACAGTTATCAGGCCTTGAACTCGGACAACGAACTTAAATCCAACCACATACATACTCGTACATATGTCTTCAGAACTAATTATTCAGTTTCCATGAATGAAGTAGGAGTGGTTGTGAGCAATCGAAAAATTATTTTTTTATGTTCAAAAATATTTATTTTTAAACTTGCAAATATCTGGTCTACTAAACAATATGATAATTAAAATTTTTTTCATTTATTTATTTATTTAGATCAAAGGATTACAATATCCTTACTGGCTATCAGTACGAGTATGTTAAATTAATTAAAAAAATATATTTAACAAGTTCTTATTTTTTAATAATAACTTAAAACTAATCTGAGACAATGAAAAATATATTCTAACAAAAATATTGATATTATTTTACGTACTATAATTAGTATCATGTGCAGATACATATATAAAATAAATTATTCACTCTTATTCCATTTAGCATCATCAATACGAAACGAGATCGTTTTGTGTCGATTATTGTAATTCGGTATGCCCATTGTCAATATCAAGTGTTTTCGATAAGCATCGATGTACGTAAAGTTAACGCCGGCATTGATATAAATTTACTTATTTCTTAAGCTTAAGGTCTTTCTTATCGATATTTTGCTACACTTCAAGTACCGTCTTTAGAATATTTGTTTATTTTATAAATTGCTCAATTCATAAGTCACTCAGGCCTGTCCTGTAAATCATATGATTCAAAATCACATGCCATTTTGAAATTAGAAGTGCGATTTTTTCTTATTCTCTAAATCACACGGTTTTATTTTTGGTGTGATTTTAACTGTTCAAAAACACAAGAAATCAGCTGATTTATTGCATTGATTTGATGATTTTTACATATATTATATATTGAAAATGCGAGGATAGGTCAATAATGTTGTGAATTTTCTGCCACTTAAAGGGCAACACTGCTCCAGTTGGCAATGTACTGGGACACACATGGGCAGTTTCCATGGTTTAGCCCTTGTCTCCAAACCTAAGGAAATGATGAACTCATTTCACAGACAAATATATATTTTGATGACCTCGACAAATCTTAATTTTTTCAAGGGATTGGATAAAAGTTGGACAAAGTTGAGTCAAAATATGAAATAAATTAAAATTAATTTTTTTTGCATAAATTGCGATTTTATTTCAATAGTCCATTCAAAATAATAACATTATGAAATACTTTTAATATTATATTGTTTGTTGTTGGCTTAGCTAGGTATATGCCTGCATTTCATTGGCGCTAACCAAATCATCAGTACCCTTTAGCCAAATCATGATTGAAAGCATTCAAAGCTCGTATACTTAAGCCACAGACTACAAACACTATATGAGAATTCAAACAGAACTCAATCATATTTTTCTATTTGTAATCAACAAAAACACAAAAGTATAAATAGCTTTATAGCGTAGACAGACGACAGCGTTAATTTGCATTAGAAGCTCACTAATTTGAATTAAAATTTAACGCTGACAGACGACAGTTTCTGCATTTAGTAAACAGCTGTTTGTTTGTAATAATAATGTAAGAATTGTACATGCACTAGCAACCATAAATCTGAACGTATTGCTACAACTTGCGATCGCAAGAGGACAGTCTGAAATAAGAGAAAGGCAATTGTGGAAATTTGTAGGTTTAATATTTTCGTGGAGGATAAAATTCTTATATGGCATTTTTTTAAAGGACCACAAAACCAGTTTTTGGGAGTGTGACGTGCTTACGATGGACGATAACAGATTTAAGGAAAACTTTCACCTCAACAGGAAGGCTTTCCAAAAAGTTTGTGAAAATGTTCAAAATATGGAGAGGTTGGATAGCAACATGAGGCTTTGTATTCCACTCGATAAGAGAGTGGCAATAGCATTGCCATATTGAAAAAGCTAAATTCAGTATAAATTCAGTCTGATTTCGTGCATTTATATCAAATCTAATACACATTGCGATGGGGATAATTCACAAGTTAATTTGAATTAAGACTGCTAATGCAAATTAACGCTGTCGTCTGTCTACGCTATTAGAATGCTTTTGTACAATCACAACACAACAAACAATTATAATTGACTTGCGTCTTTTTGTTTTTTCTTTTTACGCCTTTATACAATTAATCGCCCGTTGAGTGATAATGAAAGTATTTATAAGGCACTGAAAAAACAAAATTTAAAATAACAATATTTATCAAATTCGTTATTCGAGATATTCTCCAAAATAACCATTTTAATATTATATTGTTTGTTGTTGGCTTAGCTAGGTATATGCCTGCATTTCATTGGCGCTAACCAAATCATCAGTACCCTTTAGTCAAATCATGATTGAAAGCATTCAAAGCTCGAATACCTAAGCCACAGACTACAAACACTATATGAGAATTCAAACAGAACTCAATCATATTTTTCTATTTGTAATCAACAAAAACACAAAAGTATAAATAGCGCCAATGAAATGCAGGCATATACCTAGCTAAGCCAACAACAAACAATATAATATTAAAATGGTTATTTTGGAGAATATCTCGAATAACGAATTTGATAAATTATGAAATACTTTTAAGTTTTTAAAGTTGGACCACAAAAATTTGGATTTTGATTAGCAAAACCAGAAAGAAGTGGCAACAGTTCGCATTGGAGTTTTCACTGTGCACATTGACCTGTTGTTATCAATTGTTTTTATTTTATGCATTATTATATTTGAAATTAAGCAAAGTAAATAATACCTATTAATTATTATAAATATTATTAATAGTTCAGTTTTGTAATAATGAACAAACCGCTTCATTCAAATAAATAAAATACCTTTTTCGCTGAAAATGAATTTTAGAATTCTTGCAAGCAATGCTGTGCATATTTTCAAAGAACTAAGTCAGCTGACTACTAAAAACTAAACAAAGTAAACAAATCATAAAATCATTCTTACAATTTAAAGTGCTCCTATTTTTTTCTAACTTTAGTTATTTTTAATTAATAAAAAAAAACAATCAGTGAGAAACACTTTAAGCAGTTAATTGTGAGACTAGTAGGTAGTGTACTAGACTCATAGTGCGAAGGTCCCAGGTTCGAATACTGCCGCAGAAAGAACTCTGGCAGTTTGTGTTTGATAAGCCTTCACTGGGTTAAGTGTATGTCGTATGACATGGGCTATCCCACCCCTCCAATCAACCTAACCTAACCTAACCTAATTGTGAATTTTAAAATAAAGCACTCGAAAAAATAAGCAAGTGATTTTAAATGCATTGTGATTTAGGCGACGACTGGTTTGAAATCACAAAAATCGAAAAAGATTTTTTGTGCGGAACACCTTTTTTGTGATTTGAAATTACTTTCACAAATTGTAATTTCTTTAAAAAAATTATACTTAATATTTAAACTGTGTAAAGTTCACAGACGATTTGGTTTAGCGACCAATGAAATGCCGGCATATGAACAGCTAAAGCCACAACCAACAAAACATTTATTAGAAAACTATTTTTGTTTATTTTTAATTTTTTTACATCTATCAATTCAAAGTACAACCGAGAGTTAAAAACTGATCGTTCAAAGGTGTATTTCAATAGACGATACACGATACAAAACGGCTTGTGTATTAAGCAAACATCATTAAAAAATATTATAAAAACAAAACAATAAAAAAAGTCTTGTGTTATTTTTATATGGGACAGAATGTCTTCATACGTAGGAGAATGGACATAAAAACAATAAAGAAAAAAATAATTATTTTTGAATACCCTATTTTATATACTTGCATGAATATATACATGTGTAATTATTATTTAAATTTTTTCAGTTTATGTTTTTATTTTTCAGTTTATTAAATAGTAATTAAAAGTTATTACGAAAAAATATTTTGTAACAGTCAGTCATTTTTCTTTACATTCTGTGGATTAATTTATTATTTTTTTACCGCAAATGTTTTTATTTGCCTGTATGTAATTTTAGTATTTTTAAATTTAATCAGACTCATGGTGATCGCAACTAGTTTTTAGAAATTTTTCCAATATCATCTTCAAGTCTGTTTATGAGAAATAAAATTTTAAAAGCTTTCTTAGTGATAATTTTCGATAATGTAAAATTTTTAAATTGAGACATGGTGGTCTGTTTTTTGGAATTTGTATATGCTTCCAGTTCTTGTTGCAACGTCTATTTCCATCACAATCGTCAACTCATAACACCGTTCTTTGTGTGTTATTATATTTATTTTAGACCAGTCAGTAATTTCAATAGATTGTCTGAAAAGTGAAGTATTTCCTGAAAGTAGTCGTACTGTTAAACGAGTGTTCTAAGCGCGTTATTCATTCTTCTGACCATGCTTAAACTACATTCAGTAAGATACGAGATGGTTCTTGAAAATATAAATCTGGCTCGTACTTGAGTACAGTGGTCTCAATAAGAGTGTCGATATCAAATATAGAATGGTATTGCGTTGTTGTAGCTTTTGGGGTGAAGAAAATATTGCTGCCCGGCTCAGCAAGAACTTTAATGCAATGTGCCGCTGATTCCCAAATTGAGCATTGTATTGTTATTAGATATCAGTGACATACATATCCAGTACCTAATAAGAATATGTAGGATGCATAAACTCATGTGCTGGGAATCGCAAATGGTATGATAATGGTGATTTGTATGGTGTACTGCATTGGGAATCGCTAATTCCATGCGATTTGCGACTTGAGTTAATGTCATGATATAAACGGATTAAAATATATATTTCACATGCATGAACTTTGCAAAAGATCAATGCAAAAAACACATAAAATTATTTTAAGGATCCAGCGCAAAAGTTTTTGTACTTAAAAGAATAAGTTCTTGTTTATTTATAAATTAAAATTATTTTTAACCGACTTCAAAAAAGGAGGAGGTTATATATTCAATAGTTTTTTATTTTGATAAAGAGCAATTTCTACTTTATTTCTGGACCGATTTTTGAAAATCTCTGTTTCTATATGAAATGGTATGTCCAGATGTGGTCCCATTGCAATGTGATAGGACTAAGGGACTTAGATAAAATTTAATTGCCTTACAATAGTGAGACCGTTCAATTGTCGTGCGGCCAATGCACGCATACTAGACTGGTAGCTCTCATGCAAATCAATGCCTAATTGTCTTACATCTGCCATGTTCAAGGTTGGCATGCTCAGAAGGTGATCATGTTTTTTAAGCAACTATAAATTAAATTTTATATATACGATAGTTGTAAAATTTTTTTTGACAACGGGAGATAAATTCAGACTTGAGTGGTGATGAAAATACAAGAAAAGAAAACCTGATATTAGAACGAAAGTTTCTGAGAGAGAAATACTTAACCTGCAAGTGAGCAATAGTTTCAGTGTATTACTTTAATGATTGTATGATTTACTTTTTGGAAAGGTTTGAGAGTAAACCAGATTACTTTTAAATACAAATGACTTAGAAACAATAACACCTAATTTGAAATGTTGGCAGCTATGTTAATATTTTTGACACAAGGGTCATAATAACTAGGTGTTGGCAACGATTTCAACTTGGGACTATCGCAACCAATGTTTTCTAAGATTTTGTGAACAAAATTAAGCAAAATTACAATTTAATATTATATTGTTTGTTGTTGGCTTAGCTAAGTATATGCATTTCATTGGTGCTAACGAAATCATCAGTATCCTTTTAGCCAAATCATGATTGAAAAGCATTCAAGCTCGTATACTTATGCTACAGACTACAAATACTATATGAGAATCCAAACAGAACTCAATCATATTTTTCTATTTGTAATCAACAAAAGCACATAAGTATAATAACTTTAGAAAGCTTTTGTACAAACAGAAGAAAGTCAGTTATAATTGTTTGTTGTGTTGTGTTTGTACAAAAGCTTTCTAAAGTTATTATACTTTTGTGTTTTTGTTGATTACAAATAGAAAAATATGATTGAGTTCTATTTGAATTCTCATATAGTATTTGTAGAGTGTGCCGTAAGTATGCGAGCAATCATGATTTGGCTAAAAGGGTACTGATGATTTGGTTAGCGCCAATGAAGTGCAGGCATATACCTAGCTAAGCCAACAACAAACAATAAAATATTAAATAGTTATTTTGGAGAATACCTCGAAATACAAATTTGATAAATATTGCAAAATTAGAATTAAAAAAAAACTGGGTTTCTTAGCATTATTGGATGCGTGGATGGTACACACATCAAAACTCTTCCACTAATTTCTCAAACTGGGTTGCAGTTATTTTTTTTAAATTTTCCGTTATCAAAATGGCGAGGAAAAATTCTAAGACGTTTCAAAACAATGTCGCCGTTAAATTTTCTTGAAAAAGACGAATTCTATGGTGACAGTCATCCATAATTTGAAGCAAAACAAGGCAAAACAGTATCGTTTTGTTTTCATATTGATAACTGGAATAAGGGTGAATATTATATTTATTTCGAACTTTTTATAGGTTATATTTTAAACCGCTTAAATTTTATGTTAAAAAGTTTTTTTCAATAAAAATTTTAATGAAGCAACAAATGTTTATTAGATTATTGTTAAGTTGTACTACATAAAAGGGGGGGGGCGAAATAAAAGTATTTTTTTTTTTTTAATTAAATGAGTTATGATGACATGGTGCGCCATCCTGCTGAAACCAAAGATTATCCAAATTCATATTTTTTATTTAAGGCCATAAAAATTCCATAATCATGTCTTTGTAGCGCTCGCGTTAACTGAAATGGCGTTTTAAGCACCATTTTCAAAAAAAAAAAATTTGGCCAATAATGTCATCACTCCGAAATCTACACCAAAACTGTTACTCTTTGTACTATAGATGCATTGGCTTCTCGATAATGACGTGCGTTTTACGATCCCCAGATGCGGCAATTTTGTTTGTTGACGTAGCCGCCAAGATGAAAATGCGTCTCGTGAGAAAGGATGATTTTGTTTGCCAAATTCGATATCCGATTTTTATGTACATACTTATATTTCCCAACGTTCTTAAAGCGTAAAACAACTACTGCCGTACGTATATATCATTTGCTTTCATTCTATTTCAATCTATTGTTTGATTAAATAGATGGTGTTTGTAACTAAATCTATTCAAATGGACAGATATAAATAGGTAGCGGCTGATGACGTGCCTTACGGCTGAGGTAACACCTATTCAACCAGCACGTCTATATTAACTTTTCTTGTATTATTTAAAAGTTTTCCAGTTAATTGAAAACATTCGCATTCCTTATAGAAAATCAAACCGAAAAACTCAATATGTTAATGTATTGAGAAAAAAATTCAAAGTATATTTGAAAGTCCTATAATTGTGCCCCCTACTCGCGAAATGTCCCACTGTGTCTTTTTTAATTTTATTATTTGAAGGCAAACTCTGTTTTTTATTCTTGAGAAAAAGTAACTGAAAATAGCTTTTGTATTCGAATGAAAAAAAGTAGAAAAATTTTATTTGAATGGAAAAAGAACACCTTAAAATAATATGTAAATATGTGTAAATGTATGTATGTAAATATGTACATGTAATGAAAATTTAATATATTATTCTGGAGCTCATTTTGTCTTCTAAAATGCTGCAACACATGTTTTGTACTCGCACAATCGACTTAGTCGTTTTCAATTACGAGTACATGTTTGTGTGCTTTCTGCTCCATTTAATTTTTGATGTTAAAAAAAAGCTTTCATTACTAAAAAAGAAATTTTTTGTATTTAGGATGATGTCCCAAGCGTGAAGGTTTTCTTTTCAAATAAACGTAGAAGAATATAGTTGCATTGATTTCAATTAAGATGGAGATATTTTTTATAAAAATGAACTATTAATGAAGGTAATGAATTAAATATGCATGAGCTCAGCTCATGAGAAGCTTCACACTTTTTTGTCTGTTCATTCACAGGAAAAAATAGAAATCATAGAAATTGGATAAGCGATAAGATAAAAACTCAGTAATTGTTTTTCGCTAAATCGAGATTGTCATTTGAACGTATAAGTGAAATGAGTTTCGCTTCAACAAACTCGTTTAATCATATTTTCAAAATAAAGTGCTCTGAAATATATCAAATATAAGAGTTAAAAATACTTGATATCAATTAAGCGATTTTTTTTAACGTTGTTGGCTTATGCCAAATCGGTAAATAATCTGAAAGAAGAATGACATCTTCATTGCTTTCAAAGTATCCAGTTCCGCATTTTGTGAACTTCCAAAGCTGTTAAGTCGACAAAATCTTTATTAAAAATTTAGATCAATCCCACAAAAGTATGAAAAAAATGTCGTCGCTGTTCATTTCAGTTAAAAAAACGCATAATTTGCACATATCTGGCAGTCATTGTAAATTTAGTGACGTAAGTAATTGGAGGAATAAAAGAAGCAAGTGAAGTTAGACCGATATATCATCTGAAGGAAATATCCTAAATGAAAAAAGGCGATAATTCCTTTACAGGACCCAGCTTCTGAGAAAATTGTTGCTTCTTCCACATGCTACGCGAATGGTGAAAGAGTATTTCAGCAGTTAATCTTCTGATACTCTGAAAAGAGTGCTACACACTAAACGATTCATCAGGGGTAGCGGTGAGCAACCTTCACCTACATAGAAGCATTACTAATTATATAATAATTTTTTATATATCTGTGGTAATATGTGCTTAAGTCGATTTAAGTTAATATCGCCACTTCAAAAGTAAATCTCAGCGAAATTTCACTTATTTTGCCAAATTTTTTAGGAAGTTATAGAGTTTTTGTTTTTTAGCTACAATTTCATTGAGAACAATAATTTTAATGAAATTGCTTGTAGAATAATTTTTTACTAATATCGAATTTACATTATCAACTTTTGTTAATACAATTTTCCATTTTCTTTAAATTTGCATGTACGTTCACACTCGTCGATTTTTCTTGATGAAATAAAAGTTTTTTTGGTCTCCTGAGATTCTTCTTTTTTTCGTTCTATGTTGTTGGTTGATATTTCGCCTTGATCAGGAATATTTTTTTAACGATGGTAGAAATTTGTGTTTCTAAAACAAACTTTAAAAGTAAAAATGTTTACAAGGTTTCGCCTTCGTAGACTAGTAGCTAGTGTACTAGACTGGTAGTCCGAAGGTCGCAGGTTCGACTCCTGCCGCAGACTCCGGGTGTCTATGCAGATAAGCCAAGTAGCTTCGCAGTTTGTGTTTGTTAATTAATTATTAAAAAAAAAAAAAGTAATGCCATAATTCGAATTGGCCGATGGCGCCAAATGTCACTGTGCTTTGACATTAATGATATAAAGAATTATTGTTACTGCTTGTTGGAGAAATATTCGGTCTGTTGTTTAACTCAGCGTTAATTTCGTCGTCGTGCTCCATTTGCTCCAACACTTAAACGTTTGGCTGAGTACCTTGTGCAAACTGGGTCCACTTAAGATAACGCAAGAAGTGGCCGGTATCAGCAGACGTTGGTTTCAACGAGTTTTGGTGAAAGATTAAAAATTTTCCTCTACAAAGTGCAAAGTGTTCAAGAACTTGCTACCTGCTGACCGTCAAGCACTTAAGTTGTTATGGTAATGAACAAAATATGCGTTTCTGGGGTACAAAGATTAATCATGAAATGCATGAAGCGCCAAGTGATTTTTCCTTATTTTTTTGAAGAGGGCGATGGGTCCACAATATTTTTTGCGAGCAACAATTAAAAATGCCTTAAAACGAGCGCAATTATGCATTAACTCCGGAGGTGCCATTTAAGCCATACGAGTATAATTCTTTCTGATATGGGTACCAGGACATCAGGGGCATGCCGGGAATGAGATGGCGGACATCTGTGCGAGAAGAGGGCTGAGGGGAACTTCATTGGACTCACTCCCTCTTTTGGTTTCAACAAAAGTCTCCTTAAGAGGGAGATTTCGAAATGGACATTGTCCAGGATTGCGCAACATTGGAATGACATAAATAGGTTAGGTTATTCCAAGAAATTCCTACGCTTTGACGCTGGGTGGGCGGATCTAGCTCTAAGACTGGACAGGAAAAGCCTACGGACGTTGTTAGGGGCGCTCACAGGCCATTACACCTGCAAAGCCCACCTATACAGAATGGGCTTATCTGACACGGACATCTGCAGATTTTGCGGTGAGGAGGAGGAGTCGATGGAACACTAAATAGCAAATTGTGGGGCATTGCGCCACAGAAGACACAGGACTCTACATGCATATACGCTGAGTGAAGAGGATCTGCTAATGCGCCCATTGAAGGAGCTGATCCCATTTGCGAACGTATTGGACTTCTAGGGACAGGGGATCAACAATGGTCGCAGTTCAAAAGGCCATCCTGGGCCAAACCCCCATTACATTACATTACATATTAATAATTATTAAACATATGAATACATGTGTACGAGTATATAAAAATACATACATGTATGTGTGTGTTCATATTATAATTTAAAAAAAACTTACTAACAATTATAATGGGTCTTTCAATAAGAACTTCCAAACTTTGACAGTTGATAGCGGATATATTGTTAAAGCTATTATCGGTCAAATTAGCAGTCATTTATTCAATCTGTATTGCCAAATTACCACAGACGGATATAGTACTTAACAACACGTACAAATGGTAAAATTGTTTTATCAAAACGGGTGTTCTGTTCGGGCAACATTCCAAGGGCGTTCATCATAAAAACATCTTCAGTAATGAGGCCAACTTCTGGATACATGGATGCGTCAATAAACATAGTTGTCGAACTTGGGACGTTACCCATCTACATGAGATCCAAGAGCCTTAAGTGCATTCCGAAAAAGTCACTGTATGTATTTTGGCCTGCGTCATCTGTCCATATTTCTTTGAGACCGACGTTGGCCATTGCATTACCGTCAACGGTGAGCCTATAGAACGGTGACTACCAATTTGTTTTGGCCTGAATTAGATGGTATGGACACCAACGGCAAGTGGTATCAACACGCAGTTAATGCTACATTGGACATTTTGCATGGTCATCTCACATGGAGTTGATATGAACTGCCAGAAACCATATTAGTCCTCAAGGCGCGCGCGCGGCACCCAGCGAAACAGCAGTAGACATTTTCCAAATGATATACTTCGTAATAATGAATGTAATAATTCCATATTGTCTTGCACACATTTTATTTTATTAAAATTTTAAGATAAGAAGTATTTAATGCTTATTATATGCCTATCAAAAGTTTATAAAAAGTTTTTATATTTTTTAAAAATAGATTTCAGCATGATACAATTACAGAAGACAATTTGTATTTCTTAATTTATTTCATTTATTTTTACAACAGCCCAATAAGCCAAACAGCATTACATTCAATTCAGAATTAGACAGCTAAATCTATAATGTCGATAGTTATACTAAATCCATTTATAGTAACTAAGTTAATACACTAAGACCCGCATAATTACCCTATCCAAATTTTAAATTTTATTTGGGTAATTATGTGGGAAAAGCATTCTTAACGATTGCGCTTAAATGCTGCCAATGAAGAAATTATGTTAATATACATGTGAAGATATGTACAATATACATATGTACATATATGTGCATGTCTCTAATGATTTTTAAGAACTATTAGATGAAAACAGAAAATTAAACTAGGATTATTAACTTAAACAAACGCTTAAGTAGTAATAACTCATTTCACATAAAAAAGTAAATAAGTATAAGTATTCGTAATCGTTCACTTGAGCAAAACATTTGACTCAAGCGAAACATTAAATAAATATTGGCATATAAATGGTGTCTATAATTAAGAGCGTTGCCGAATTCGAGAAGAAAATTGCAAGTGCTGGTGACAAATTGGTAGCTGTGGATTTTTATGCCACCTGATGTGGCCCTTGCAAAGAAATAGATCCTTTTGTACGCAATGTTGTAAATCAGTATAAGGATCGGGCCATTGTCATAAAAGTCGATGTCGACAAGTTCCATAGGATCTGCGATCATTACAAAGTACGGAGTATGCCCACATTTGTTATCCTAAAAAAATCAAAAGCGTATTTCTAGTTTTTCCGGAGCAGATCCAATGATGGCCTCATTAAATAAATGATTTTTTAAATTTGTTAAAACAGTAATATTTCATAATACATCTATGATGTTAAGATTTTATTGTAATGTGTATTTGATTTTATCTTTTGTTGCATTTTGCGTTTTCTTTTCAAAATAAATATGTGTATGTATGTACGTTTTTTAAAATATAGTTATTTTAGTATTTGTCCTTCTCCTATTGTTAGATGGAAAGAAACCACATGTTTTGATAGTTAAAACTAAATATTAATTTTGGAAACAGAGCGTAACTGAGTAAAAGTATTTGCACTGTTGTGAGCAGTAAGTACTTTGGGTTGTTAAACGAAGGAAATTCAAGGAAAATTTTTTTCGGTATAAAATATTTGAGTTAATTACTAGTATTAATTGGGTAAGTAAGTAAGTAAGTAATGAAATGGGGTTTGGCCCAGGATAGCCTTTTGCACTGCGACCATTGCTGATCTATTGTGCTTCCCCTGTCCTTAACAGTTTAATACGTTCGCAAATAGGATCAGCTCCTTCAGTGGGAGCATTAGCAGATCCTCTTCACTCAGCGTATATGCATGTAGAGTCCTGTGTCTCCTGTGGCACAATGCCCCACAATTTGTTATCAAGTGTTCCATCGACTCCTCATCTTCACCGCAAAATCTGCAGATGTCCGTGTCAGATAAGCCCATTCTGTATAGGTGGGCTTTGCAGGTGTAATGGCCTGTGAGCGCCCCTACCAGCGTCCGTAGGCTTTTTCTGTCCAGTCTTAGAGCCAGATCCGCCCTCCCAGCGTCAAAGCGTAGGAATTTCTTGGAGTGACATAATCCATTGATGTCATTCCAATGTATTGCAATCCTGGACGATGTCCATTTCGAAATCTCCCCTTTAAGGAGACTTTTGTTGAAACCAAAAGAAGGGGTGGGTCCAATGAAGTTCCCCTCAGCCCCTCTTCTCGCACAGATGTCCGCCATCTCATTCCCGGCATGCCCCTGATGCCCTGGTACCCATATCAGAGTAATCTGATTATGAGTCGCCAGGTCATTGAGCCTGTTTTGACATTCCAGTAATAATCTGGACATGTACGTACAGCCTCTCAGGGCCTTAAGAACCGATTGGCTGTCCGAGAATATCTTAACCCGTATTCCCCTGTGTCCTCTCTCGGATAGGATCTCCACAGTTTCCAGTATCGCGTAAAGTTCCGCTTGGAAAATTGTCGTATCCTTGCTCAATGTTATAGACCTGTGTGCTCTAGGCCCCACTATTCCCGCCCCAACTCCTTGGAGCGTTTTTGAGCCGTCCGTGTACCACATTTGCGATCCATCTCTTAGCCATCCTGGGTTTGCGCACCATTCTTCTCTTGTGGGGAAGAGGACCCTGTATTTCCTGTCGAAACAGTATACCGGGTCCATATGGTCGCCCGCCTGAGACATATCAAGTATGTCCCCGATTCCCCTGAGGATAGCCAGATGATCAGTTAGGTTTCCCGCCCTAAGGTTCTCTTTTCCGTAGATAGAGATTGCCCTTATAGCTGCCTCCTCTTGTATAGCCAGATGGAGCGGTGCAAGGTTCAGAAGAGCTTCCATACCCAACGTTGGGGTTGTTTTCATGGCCCCTGTGACGCATAGGCATGCAAGTCTTTGTAACCTGCAGTCTCGATATAGTTGTCCGTTGCTCACTTACTTACTTACTTACTTACTTACTTAGTATTAATTGGGTAACTGACTGACTAAAATTAATTAACCGTGAACATTTGTTAGAAAAAGTGTATAAAAACCAGGGGGGTTACTCTCTATTGCGATGCGTAAGAAAAATGGTACCTAATCGGATAATTGCTACCCTTTATTGCGTTTACGCATTTTCCTTTCGCATCCAATTTTTTCACTTAAGCAAATCTGGCACCAGTATACTCTGTAATACAAAAGCGTATGTTAAAATCCTTGGTTAAAGCTAAATATCTTGCGCTAACAAAATATCAAAGGCATGGAACTAGCTTACGCATCACAATAGAGAGTAACCCCCCAGGAATTTAAGAAAGCGATGCATATAAGCATGAAAAGTATGGAGTAATTAAAGGCGTTATACTATATATATAAATTTGCTTAACAGTTTACTTAACCACGCCCCATTCGTTTCTATACAAACACAACTGTGTGTACTCTAATAATATTATCTCTAATGAGAGTAAAATATGTAAGTAACGCTGATAAGCAATTTAGGTATTCATAGTTCTTAATTCATTTATCAGGGATGGCAAGATCACGATATAAATACAACTTTATAGATTTTCTATGATATGCCATTTTGTATCATATCATATTCTCATATATCTTCAAATTGTGAATTTTTTTCGAAACACTCCTTTCTGTATAAGGAAGTAATTATCTTGCCACTTTTACGTTGGCCTCAGCATAATAAGGGTTTTATGTATTGGATATATTAATGCGCCCAAACTTGTAAAGTTTCCAAACATAATTTTTATCTGCCAAGTATAATGGACAGTTGTACTTTGTAATAAAAAAGTTAGATAATTTGACAATATCTTACAAAATCTTTAAAGTTATAGTAGTTCAATTATAAGAGCTGATCTGGACTTTAGACAATAAACGTATCGAATTACCCTGTTCAAAGACATTTTGAATCTAGATAAGTTATCCCGAGAACTATAGCTGTACATTTCCAAGCCATATAAAAACATTGGAAAACATAGAACAACTCCCGCTCGCCGTCCAACCACCAGCCGCAGGATCCAATATATATTAACACAATAGAACTAATGTGGTTGGAAAAATTTTAACTTATACTCGTTATGAAAACCAATGTTCTTATGGTTATAAACTTATTGAACTCCCACCCCTGTTAAGAAAAATATTTATTTGATACCCTGTGTGCCTTGAAAATAACATTACCTTGCATTTAGTAGGATTAAGCTTCATGAAATTCTCGCGACATCAGCTAAAATATCTAATTTAGCGCATTAATGTTCCTCTCAAAAGTCATCAGGTTTTCATTTTGCGAGCTGGTTAGTAGGTGTATATCGTCAGCGTAAGTGTAAAAATACCAGCGTATAGTAAGAAAACCATAGAAAATATTTTAATACAGAAGGTGAGGTTAGGTTTAATATGCAGCTTTCGTTCACTTGGGTCATTAATTTGGTCCCTTTCTGAAATAGAGAGATAATGTATAACTGGAAAAAGAAGAATAAGGAAGGCAGGAAGCCGAGTCTACGTAGGGATTGAACCAGCGACCCTCTGTCTACTAGTCTAGTACACTAGTCACCTGTCTACGACATACAAAATCAATGATCAGCTGATTTGATTACTAGTTAAATGTATATATACTAGTTCACCCCTGCTAATAAATTTTAGCGTATTTAATTGTGTTCGTAATAATTTACTGAAAAAGTTCATTATTACTCTGGATTTGCCAATCTAGACGAATTCACAACAGATGGAATTGACAGCGCTGCTCATAACTTTTTTTCTAAATTTTTCTTTGATAAATGTCATAATTTTTCCGTTTGGTTTGATTAATTGTTTATTTGTTTTGATTACTTTTTAACATTTTCTTTTGCTTTCTCATTTCATTCTGTTTTTGGTAGCATTGAATAATGACATTGAGCAATGATTTTACCTGATACGAAGGATTTTATTAATCCATAGACTTAAATAAATAAATAAAAAAATGAACTCGCATTGTTTCCAATAACAGCTTTATATATCAGGTTCTTAAAACGGTTCAGTTTTTACATCCACATAATAAAATCATATGTTCGTTTGACATTATGATCACCCCAATCATGTTCTTTGTTTGTATGCAGTTTCTACACGTAATCCCCTTATTTGCTTGACCTATAAATATAGTGGAAGCAGGGCAGAAGAATACGTGTAGAAGGAAGTATCATTTTAAATTCATTCTGACAACTTCGTTAAAAGTCTTGATGTGTGTAAAGATAAATTGTACAGAACCATGTGTGTGAAGATAAATTTGAATTCAACGAACAGGGACATAAACCGTAATTGACGGGAGAGCCAATTTTGCAATTAACAGATCACACAACAGATCACAGATTGGTGACCGTTTCAGTTAAATATTGATTTGGACACGTACTACGCGAAATAGCAATAATAGTCCAAGGCGTACTAAACATGATGCTATTGGTTATATAGCTGAAATGACTTTGGAAATTGAGAAAATTTAATTTGGAAAAATTCATAATTTAGTGAAATTTCTTGAGAGGATTGGTGACCATTGTGGTAAAATATGGAATTGCACAATAAGAATGATAGTCTAAGACGTCCTAAAAATGAATTTCTTTTGTTTCGAAGTCGGTCAAAAATACAAAGAAAAAATTGTACTTTAAACATTTGAATGTCTATGAAACTAACTTTACTTAGAAAATGCCTTAAAGATTTTATTTATAATACATGTGTTATAAAGATATCTTAGTTCACTATTTTAAGTACTTTTACTCTGGTATCTGGGTTCAGTTTGCTGAAAACTTTTATAACAAATATCAATGGGTGGTGATTGTTATAAATTTTTTGTTTTCGTATTTTCTTCATTGATTTCTCAAGTATTTGCGTGTATATGATTGCTTTTCTTTTTGAAGATTGATCAATTTGGATAAATACAAATGCGAAAGTTCAGTCTCTAGCCATTTTAATTACACAGGACTACAAGTTCGTGCTAACTTTTTTACCCGAAAGGAAAAAAGCATTTTTAAACGAACATATTTTCGCGCAGAATTTGGATCCATACCAAACTTTTCGCTCAAAATCTTATGATTTTGACTGTTTGTAGCAGTCAATTGATTCATTAGCATTTTAAGTTCAATTTAACGCATTAAACATGTATAAGTTTTACATTTTTCCCCCGGGAAAGATTTTTATTTTCAATAATTTCAACTGTCTCTATATATTGTCTTTCCTATTCGTCAACAAAACTCTTACCATAATTTCATACCAACGAAAAATCCGTTCCAACCACAAATCCCTGCCAACCAAAAATTCATTCTAACAAAAAAATCTATTTCAACGAAACATACTATATTTCAACGAAAAATCCTTTCCAACGAAATATCCACTCCAACGAAAAATCCATTCCGAGAAAAAATCTATTCCAAAGAAAAATCCTATCCAAAAAAATTTATTCTAACGAAAAAATTAATTCGAAAAATCCATCCTAACCAAAAATCAGTTAAGACGAAAATTCTATTCTAACGAAAAACATTTTAACAATAAATCCCTACGAACCAAAAATCCATTCCAACCAAAAATCCATTCTAACAAAAAATCTATTCCAACGAAAAATTCATTCCAACGAAAAATTCATTCCTCAGAGAAATTTATTCCAACGGAAAATCTATTCCATAGAAAAATCCATTCTAACAAAAAATTAATTCCAACGAAATTTCCATTCATAAGAAAAATCCATTCCAACGAAAAATCCAATCTAACAAAAAACCAGGTGCAACGAAAATTCCATTCCAATTACAATCTATTCTAACGAAAATCCAATCTAACAAAAAAAAAAAAAAAATCCAACAGAAAATCCATTCCATCGAAACATGCATTCTAATCAAAAACTAATTCCAGAAAAAAATTCATTCCAACGAAAAATCCATTCCAATTACAACGAAAAATCCACTGGAATTAAAAATCGATTTCACCGAAAATTCAATTCCAACGAAATTTTTTAACGGGTTTTCACATAATCCAAATGAACTTTTCGAAGTAAGCTTTTTCAATATGCTAAAGTTGTCCAAACCAACTGAATATTTATTTTGTTGTTTACAGAATAAAGTTTACAAATAATGAGGAATGCTCGAAACATTAAAATTAAAAAAAACAAAAACTCATACACAAAATCTATTAAAATATCATGACGTCGAAAATTTATTTTATTGAAATTTGATCAATAAATCAATTGTGTGAGAATTTTTTAAATGGTTTGTAAAACAATCTAAGACGTTTAATTTCTTTCATGTTTCCATACGCGATTTACACATTTGAAATCAATTATCCATTATTTGCTGAAAAATTTCACTTTTATGCTTCCCATGTAATATTTTAGTTTTAGCACTTGTTTAATGTATGAAAAAATTTTTTATTGATATTTTTTATCTTTTCCCGAAACTTTGTTCACCATAAAAATGTTACTGTCAAGGCCAAATTCATAAACATGCTCTTGATGTTGATTTTATGAGAAAATTTATTATTATGATGATAATTTTACTCAGACTTTATATGAAATATGTACTCGTAAGTATGCATGTATATATCTGTGTACGAGGTCGGGTCAATTAGTTCGTAACTTTTTTACTAACTCCTAGCTGAAAGGGAAACACTGCTGCTGTGAATAGGCATCATCTAGTCAGTTGACTCCTGTTAAAAGTTGAAATATCTGCGTGATTTACTTTGCGTTTGACAGCCGTTGATAGAAGGTTATCGTGAATTTCGCGTGCTCATTAAGCATAATTTTTTGCGCAATAAAACCATCACTCAAACCAAGGCTAAGCTTCATAAATACTATGGGAACTTTGCACCATTAATTTCTATGGTAAAGAAGTTGTGGCCGTACAAGCATTGAAGAGCGAAACTTTGTGGAAGTCCTGTTGAGGTTTCTACACCCGAAAAAATTGGAAAAAATTGCGACACGGTGTGTTGTCCGATGGGGAGATTGAAAGTGCGAGAGATTGTGGAAGCCGTGGGCATATCACATGGCTCAGCGGTTTAAATTTTGAATGATCTCTCGCGTATGAAAATGCTTTCCGCAAGATGGGTGCCGCTTTGCCTCATAATCGACCACAAACACAATCGTGTAACAACTTCACGGGAGTGTAATCGTATCGTAATCGAATGTGAATCCACCACAACACACTAGAGACCAAACAGCAGTCAAAACAGTGGGTTTCTTGGGGTGAATTGGCGCCAAAGAATGCCAAGGTGGGTTTGTCATCCAATAAAGTCATGGCGCCCGTTTTTTGGGATGCGTGCTGTATACTCGTAATCCACATTGATTATTTTCAAAAGAGTACAACAAGCAATGGTGAATATTATGCCAGCGTGTTGAGTCGATTTAATGAGGATCTAAAAAAGTTTTTTTCCACCGGAAAAATGCAAAGGTGGTAGTCAATATATTTTAAAAGTAAAACATTTCGAACTGAGAGTTAGACCGTAAATAGTACTGTGTAAATCATTCAAAGTCGTGGAAAATAAAAAACATTGCACTACCGCGACTTAAATACTTTAATCGACCAAAATAATAATAAACAAAAAAAAAATCCAGTAAAAAAGCGTGTTATTTTCAAAAAACAACATCTTCATTACTTCCAAGAATCCTCTAGTGGATTCTTTCAACAAAACTTTCATTAAAAACATGAATTATATGCAAATAGTCTTTTTCAACAAAAAATTCTTATTTCTTTAAATCTGCACGATTGTGCAATTATTAAACGATACAATTCACATAACGAAATAAAAGTCATGGCTATTGGCAAAATTGAACATTTTCCAGATGTAAAGACCACTCATAGTGTTAAATAACTAATAACCATAATTTAATAATAAAATATTTTTCCTGCAAAAAAAAAACCATAAAAGATTTACTCTATAACATAAAGGAGATAGATGCTAAATCGATGAAATCCTTTAATACTCTGTGGTATGTCAAAATCCGGCTTCGTTTTCTAAAGCATTTTTGCATTGCTTATAAAACGAAGTCGTCCGGTTGTGGGCCGGCAGTGCAGATATACCGAAGCTAGGATTGGTTGCCTATTTTTCTCTATGAGAAATTATTAAACTAAAGGAAGTCAAAAAAAAGGTTCACATAAAACTAAATAAGTCCGAAACGCCTTTTCCTATGAAATAATACCAAGGGAGGGAGTGACACTATTAGTAGAGAATGTAACGGATTAGTGGGTTTGGATGATACACTAGTTTATTTATGTATGTTGTCACGTGTTCCGGAACCATTATTTTAACTAAAGGAACGTGTAGATTTAAATTAATGCGAGAATTTTTAATATACCGGAGAGCGGCTGTAATCATAGGGATGATTTTATTTTGGCGCCATTGAATTTTTTCAATATGATATGCAGAGACGGTGCCACACAACTGAATTGCATAGCACCATGTTAAGTTTAGGATCGTTTTATATAGAAGAAGTTTGCAACCTAGACATAGTGTTGAATTTTTCCCTATAAGCCAATTAGACGATCAAGGTTAATGCATTGGTATTTGACTTCATTGTGTTTCGTTATAGATTGACTATGAACATAGATGGGGTGGGGTTCTTTTTCC
Organism: Germaria angustata; assembly: GCA_963681545.1. NCBI lineage: Eukaryota > Metazoa > Arthropoda > Insecta > Diptera > Tachinidae > Germaria > Germaria angustata. Next base: position 67,130,625 of record OY813002.1, read on the forward strand.
CATCGTAATGTAAAAGTAATAAGAACACATTTTTCCTCGTTCATTCTTATTCCTAATGCTTTTAACCATTTTTCCAATATTGAAATGTATTCCTGTATTTTCGGGATGCTTCTTGTGGGCTTTCTTGGACTAATTTTTATCATCAGTAAATATTGACATGTGAACATTGTTACCATTTGGCGTATCGGAGGCATATATCCAAGCTCAAGATAGGACCTAATATAGTGCCTTTAAGAACTCCTTTTTCTATTGTCTGTGATGTACTTAAAAAGTTACCTTCTCTGATAATAAATTTGGGGCCAATTAAGAATCTTGCCAATGCGAGCTTGTGAGTGTTTGCGGGTTAAATCCACTTTAATTTATTAATTAATCCTTCGTGCCAAACTTTATTAAAAGCCTGGGAAATGTCAATAAAGAGAGTTGAATAATATTTTTTTCTTCCAACGAAGTTCTAACCATATTTGACATGTTAGATAACACACTTATAGGCCTATATGACTCCGTAATCGTGTGGTCTTTTCTGGGCTTAGGGATCATAGTGATCATCGGAACCTTCCATTCTGCCGGATAGTGTTGAGGTCGCAAAATAGTACTAAAAAGGAAGAAAGGATAATTTTCCTTGATATACTTGGCAATTTTACGAGCATTTTGTTACTAATTTTATCAGCACCTGGTGGGGCCTTATTCAACTTTAGCCCAATAATAGAATTTTTAATCTCACGAATGTCGAATCTGAATTGAACAGCGACTTCAGGAGTTTTTGGTGGCAGCGGATGTGTTTGGCGCGTATACTTTTTTAGTGGTTAACGAAAAGACTTTCTTTTTAGTTGTCAATCTGAGCCCGCTTTCCGGCTTGCTTATAATGGGTCTTTTGAGTTCAAAAAATGAAACTATTGTCAAATACATGTAATAAATTCCACTAAATTAGGATTTATACTCGCATCATAATGCAATAACTTTTAAAATGTATGAACATTTTTGGAATTAATAAATTTTTATTTTGGGCATTACTTCAAAATTTTTATAAGAAACAACAACAAACTTAAAATCTTTGAAATTCTCGTTTTTGTTCCCCATATAAATTTTACTTAGTGATTAGCAAAATTAGGGCCCTAGTTTTCAGCAATTATTTTGTCTTGTCAAAATATTTTTTTATTTTAGCTTCTCTGCATAGCTTGGGTGGGTGTATCATAAATTTTGTTGTGTATGCTTTTGGTTATGTATATAAGTATGTTTTAACCTGAAAATGGCTAATTTTTAACATTTAGTATTTGGGATGGTGTTTACCTTAGTTGCGCTATTAGTGTCTTGTTTGTTTGTCATTCAAATTCAAATCCCTTTTTAAATGTTTCACAAAACTGTCAAGTTTTGTTGTTTTTGCTGGGTGTTTTTGAGCCACACCAGTATCTTCCTCATTTCCATCAGCAGCAGCAAGCATCAGCACATTTGGTGTTTTCTTTTGGTTTGACATTCTTTTAAAAAATTTTATTTTCGGTTTTTATCTCTTACACACATTCATATCTCATGCTCGAAAAGCATTTTATTAAAACAATTTTAGTTAAATAACTGTTAAAATGACTTTTAAAGCTCTCTAGCCAAACAAAAGTTCCCTTTCTTAGTTTTGTCTCTTGGGCGTTCAAGGTAAATGAAGAGTTTTCTGATAATGGGATAAAGACTTTTATAGGACTTAAAAAATGTTTGCTCGGTTATTTGTACTACATAATTCAGAAATAATAATAAATTTTTATTAATATGAGAATGAAAAGCAGAAGCAGAAATGAAATTGTCTTTTATTTCTATTTTAATGACCTTGAAAGCCCATTTCAAATAAACATAGACATGAAGAGCAGTACAAGTAATTTTTTAATTTATGTATATCCTTCCCTTTAAGTTTAATGGTCTGTGTTCTGTTGTAAAAAAATATAAATGAACAGCAAAACAGGACATTTCCTTTTCCAAATATGTTGCACATAAAACATTGAAGTACTCACTCGTGTGCTGGGCTGTCATCAGATGTGACTATTTCTAAGTTCCTCTGGCGACCGAATTTTTTTTTTCAAAAAAGGGATGCGAAATACAATATGACGCAAAGTAATGTGGAAAATTTTAACTAGCTGCTATATTGTTATAAGTTAAAAATAGAGCTCTGTTTTCTTAAAAAGTTTTTTTTAAGTATAAAATTGATAAAATTAATTGGAGAGAGTTATATTGCTCAAATGACCGCCTACCGTTTTTGATGCATAATTGCGCTCGTTTCGCGGCATTTTGAAATGTTGCTCGCAAAATTTCTGGCTTCAAATTGGCGATTTCTTCTACAATGTTAGATTTCAATACTTGCAAAGTTTGTGGTTTGTTGTGGTAAACGGTGTCGGGTGCTGTTAGATCTGGCGATCTTGAACGGCCAGTTCAAATCTTCAAAACGCGAGATCACTCGACCTGGAAATTGAGGTCTCAAAATCTACCTAACAATCACTTTGAGAAGGGGATGCAATCGCTCTTCATGCATTTCATGTGGATTCTTTGTGTCCCAAAAATGAAAATTTTTTTTGTTAACATAATCACTTAAAGTGCAAATATGCGACGAGGAAGACGACGAAGTTCACACTGCGTTGAAACAACAGACGGACAATTTTTACAATAAGCGGTAACAATAATTCAACGTTATTGAGGTGTGTATCACTGCACTACTGCTTCCTCGCCCTCTCCTGTGGGTGGTCGAGTAGGTGGTATGAATAGTGAGGTAGCGCTTATCAGATCGCATGATTTTTTTTGAATCCTTGCTATCAATTTTGGCAACCAAACCTTGAGTATTTGGGTTTGGAACTGGCCATTTGGATTTAGCATAATAAGCCGATTGCTAACAACGACCAGCTTTTATTTAAAAACCTTTTAATTTAAAAGACAATTGCAACAGTTACTTGGGTTTCTTGCTCAAAATGTTGAAGGAAGAAACTTTTTTCAACACACGCATGTAATTATTCATTTCGCTTAATTTTTCAACCGACTGGTAAGAAAATTTTATCGATTTTCTAAATGTAGGTGATTATGTATGTGTGCAAACAAATGAACTTCTTTGAAAGAAAAACAAGAGAAAAATTGACACCTGTTACTAATGACGATGGTTTTAGTGATTTTTTTTTTTACTTGACATTCTTTTATTCACACTGTTTTAAAATCTATTGAATAATAAATATGGATTTAATAGGGTTTTATCTTGACATATTTTTATTCATTCCATTTAAAAATATTCTATAAACCGCTTCACGTCAAAGTGAGTGGGAAAATAATGACAAGTATTTTAATAATTGAATAAGAATGACATTTTCCACGCTTACAATTTAAAAACTTTTGCTATAAAATGAAGTCAAATAAAAATATATTGAAAATTTTGTGTTAAGCAACAAAAATAAAAACTGAAAAATTAATTTCAATTAATGTAAACAATTGTTGCTGCCTTATTAGAGTTTAAATTTATTAGGAATAGTAAGAAAATTGGATCATTTCATTTGGAATAGCACGAAAAAACTATTAATTTGGCATATTAGAGTGACGGACTGATAGATTCCAAATGGCATGAAAAATCTATGGATTCATTTAGGAAGGTCTGCAATGAATCGGCTATCTTGGACTTGTGCGAAAAGCAGTGTCAATACGGCTAATACCGAAGAATTGTTAAAGAGGCGTCTATTGCTTCATTTATACTAGTTTGAAAAATTCACAAAATCATATACAAATGTATGAGAGATGAACTAATTCATTTAGAATAGTCTGAAAGATGAACAGGACAATTAAAAATTGTGTAAAAATGAACTTGCTAATTTGAAATGCTTGAAAAATTAAATGCTTGATTTAGAAAAGTATGAAAAGAGCATGAAATTTGGACCGAACTTTTTAGAAGAGTATGAAGAATGATTCGAATCACTCAGAGTTGTGTCACGAAGGAAGCGATTTATATGGAATAGTATGGAAAATGCAATTGTTAATTTGAATCAGTATAAGAAATGACATTGTTCCTTTCAAATAATAGATAAAATAAAACGGCTAATTTAGAATAGTGCAAGAAATGAACTGCTTCATTTAGAATAATATAAGAAATAAACTAGTTCATTTCTAATATCATGCAAAATAAACTGACTGACCCATTTAGAATATTAATTTACAATGTAAAAACTGAACCGATTTATTTATAATATTGTGAAAAATAAACTAGTTGTATAAAAGCGCATAAATAGTTAACCGCTTGAATTGAAATACATATAAAATAATTAACTAGTTCATTTAAAATAGTGTGGAAATATTCAGTCACGTTTCTGGGGAAATATTGATCTTATTTTTAATTCTTTAAATTAGAAAGTGTTGGTGTTAGAATAAACACCTTTTCATTATGTGAAAATGTTATCGGTTAATAGTAAGATAATTTAATCGGTTTGATAAAAATTAATGGTATGATGAATTAGCGGGTATATTTACATCAACCGGTTTGTTAAGAATAATGTGTAAAATCAAGGGGTTAATTTAGAAAACGTGTGAAAATGAAACGGAATAGTGTGAAAAATGTACCAATTGATATACTTATATAAAATTATGAAAAATTAAACCCTTTATTTAAAATAACAATGAAAATTAAGTTGTTCATGTGGAACAATATAAAAATAGAATAAGTATATGGTACGACGAACCGGTTCAGCAGAAACAAGTCGAAGAAATCCTAACTTTCGTTATCATAATTTTGATTGTTGCATTACATTACTGTTGTCCACGCCCTCGCAAAGTGTAATATACACTGAGAAAAATGTTTTAGAAATTACCATAGTTTTTTTTTAAGTTACACTCAGCCAGTTAATGCCTACTACTGAGCTTAAGGTGTTACCTCTTTGTAAAAGGGATAGGGTGGAAGAACAGGTAGTGAAATTAGAAGTGGGCAGAAAAAGGTCACAATAGAATGAAATAGTTTTTAAATGTAACATTTTAATCTTAAACTTTATTTACTGTGAAGAATAACCAATAAAAATTCTGCATTCTTTAGCAATACCATATTTCCATTGTGCAAGCGACTCATGATCATTTGAAATGATTAAATAATTAATTATTAAACCCTTATACAAATAAACAATAATTAATGCAATTGATAAAAAGTGTAGCATCTAACGCTGAAATAAAGTCGAGTGTAAAACATGTTATAGATGTAATTATATGTTTTATGTTCAACATATTTAGAAAAGAACATATTGCATTTTCCACTACTGCAATTTTTGTTTAGAAAAGAACAAAAACAAAAGATATTAATAGTAAAAATATATTGAAAAAATGTTTGTTGTGGCTTTAGCTCTTCATATGCCGACATTTCATTGGTTGCTAAAACCAAATCGTCAGTGAAGTTTAAGCAGTTTGATAACATTCAACCTCGTATCTTTATGCCATACAAAACAAATACAATATGAGAATTTCAATATTGCATATGAATTATAACAAATACATAATCATAGTAGGCTTAGAATGTTTTTATACAAACAAACACAACAAACAATTATACTCAACGTGAGTCTATTTTATTTTTCTCTCAACACATTTCTCTCAATGCATTTTGCAAAAAACTAATTGTTTCTAACGATTGGTCGGGATATTCTCCCGAATAATAAATTTCAATATTAAATAGTAAAAATATATATAAATAACTCATCAGAATATTTATAATATGGATTTGAAGAAAAATCGTCAGCGTCGAAATGAAATTAAAATTCACATGCAATATAAAAAAAAAAAATTAAGCTTAAAAAATGATAATTATAACATTTTTAATGTTAAAAAGAATTTGTCCCATTTTGACCCATGCGAAATTTTTTCTATTTTTTTACCAATGAATGGTCAATGATAATGCGTTCCGTTCCGTTGAGCTGCTGTGAGAAGTTGAGTTTGGAGGAATTTCTTGAATCGCGCAGTTCAAACGGACTAATTGAGGGATATGGCCACAATATACTACAGATATGTGAATTCGTAGAAGAGAGTTCTAGGGATCAGCTTCGGCTTTGGCTGGGTACTATATAGCCGCAGACGCTTGGAGGTTGACTTTCCCTTTTAACGACTTCTTTATAAGCTGTCGTCACGAAGAGGAAAGAAGACTTTCGACCACCTCCACTATCATTGCCCTGCTCTCTCTCAGGAAAGAGTGAATTATATTAGCAGTCCGTTACTGCAAACTCTGAGAAGTATCGGCTTGCAGTGTCAAGGATATAAATTTGTTTATCTGGGCGTTACAATGATTTATGGGAATGGGAAAATGGAATTGAGGCAAAGAGAATTTCTTTCTCTCTTAAATATCTCTGCTCAGGCAAAAAACACAAAGGGATTAACCAGAACTTAGGTAAATCAGTTCATGTTTTAACAGCGAACTGGTAATTTGTTTTTATTTATTTATTTAAGTCTATGGATTAATCCTTACAGACTAAAGTGTAGGTACATTTAGTTATTTAAATTAAATATAATATTACTAAATTTTGATTTGTGGTCTATGCGAAAAGTACTTGGTAAGAAAATTTGAACACGAGTATAAGCCGTTTGTCTTTTCATACAAACAAATATTTATAAATTCACTGACATTTTTTTACGATTATTAATTAGTGTTTTTTTTATTTTTGCGAATTCTTATGTTTCTCAAAAAGATGGAAAAGCTTTAGATATCGTTTATTATTATTAAATGAGTAAAAATTTCGTAAAAGTATTATATATAAATAAAACTAAAATCAAAATATTTCAAATGTAGTGTTTTTTTTTAGGGAATGTATGCGTTTTTTCTCGAATTAAAAGTTGACAATGTTTTCGGAAAGGCAACAAAGCCACATAAAGGATCTTCCAATTGTTGAAGTTACATCTGTCGAAATGGCTGCTATTTATAAAATCGTTTTATCAAAACGGGTGTTTCGTTCAGGCAACATTCCGCCATTCTAGATGAGTGGGTACGTCAATCGAATTCGGGACAATAGCACTGTTTTGTGTAAATTTTAATCTGGCGGGGTCATCGGTCTATTTTTCTTTGAGAACGACGTTGACCATGCCATCATCGTCAGCGGCGAACGCTAATGATTACCAACTTCTTTTAGTATGAGTTGTTTGAATAGAACGGGGTTACATGTCACACAGCTCATGTCCTGTTGGAGATTCTGCCAAGTGATTTGAGGGCATGGTCATCTCACGTTTAGTTTGATGTGAACCAGCCACCGAAATCGTGCGATTTGACAGCGTAAGACTTAGTTTTGTGGGGTTTTCTTAAGTGGAAGGTCTATGCTGCAAACCACAGCCGCACTCAAGGACAGTATTACTCATATATATATATATATATATATATATATATATATATATATATATATATATATATATATATATATATATATATATATATATATATATATATATATATATATATATATATATATATATATATATATATATATATATATATATATATATATATATATATATATATATATATATATATATATATATATATATGTTCCTTCCACTCGTAGATGAAGCATATGGCTTCTACAAAGCATATCCATCGTTTCACTGGTTGTTGTTGCAGCTGTTTTCGCATTGTTATTATTTGTTTTTTTGCCTTGTTTTAGTTTCAGGAATCGGTTCTTGTTCCAGCTAAGTAAATGATTAGTCTGCTGTTGCAGGTCTAGTATAATGGGGCTGCCATCTCTCGTTGATTAGAAACAACGCCCCTCTGTATTTTGGTGTAGTGGCGAAGAACCTCGCTAATCTCTGATTCCTATCCTTTTTTTTGCCAGAAGGTGGTGGCTCTGCCTGACCATTGATTGTCATGGCGTTATCCTCTTCCTGGAAGAGGGGGTGGTCAGGGAGCTCATTGGATGGATTTTTAGGAGGGGTTAGAAGCCACTTAAAAATTTAATTTAAAAATTGAAAAAACCACGGTGAAAAATTTTTGTCCTCTGCCAGGGAGCGAACCTGGAGTACTCGATATTACTCATACCTTCGGCTAAATTCAGCCTGACTGAATACGCGCCACTTAGCGCTGGCTCGGCCGACATTTGCATGCTGCTATATCTCATACATAATGACATCAATAGGCCTTTCAACTTAATAATATCCTACTTAATGATATCCTACACACATTTTGTTTTAATGAAATTTAAAGATAGAAAGCTCTTAATGAAAGACTTGTTATATAATTTTTAATGTTGCATAAATTCAATAGTTGAGAGTGCAAACATGTGTATATTCTTGTTGCAATAAAACTTACCATATTTTACACTTGTACTTTCGCAAGACCAATTGCAGCCAACGTTGATCTATTTTTGATTTATTTATTTAATTAAATATAATTAAAAAAAAAACAATAATAAAGAATGTGTATAAAGAATGTATTTTTAAATGTGGTTTGTCGTTAGTGGTACAAATTGTAATTGGTTTATAATAATAAAATATTCTGTTTAATAAGAACACAAATTTTTTGTTTGATTAATTTTCAACTACATCTTTAGGAATGATACTAGAACAAGAAGATTCAAAAATATGTACTTATGTTTATTTGCTCTTGTAAATTTGTTTTTATTATAGCAGTTAAATTTTTTTTAATTCGTCTAAAATTTCAAGTAGTCATCGGTGTGTAAAATTTTGTGCCTAATAAAGGTGCCACTCACTTTAATCTCTGTGATTTTTTGAACAAATTATATTTAAGTTTTCGCTTGCAACAAATACTTGCTACTAATCTTATCTATATGGATTAAATTATTTACTTTTGTATCTTATTTTTGTGTAGAATTGAAAGAAAAAAAAAGATTTCTGCTCTAATAAGAAAATTTACTTTTATTTTCATTTTCAGTCTAACAAACGACAGAGAATGTGTTTGAACCTTGAAAATAATAACTACAAATTTCATTATAATCTTTCTGAATTTTTGTGTGTGCCTCTTTTTAAGAAAAAAACTGGACAATTAATCAATTAATATAGAGAAGTGTGATAAAATGATCCTAATAATGAAAAATCTTGTGCAAAACGAATCGATTTACATAAAAGTATAGTGTAAAGAGACAAATTGTAAGTTGTGAAGTGTTGTTGAACTAAAGGGTGTTTGTTTTCATAAGTCTCGCAACTGTATGCCCTTATAAATGAAACTTACTTTAATTTTAGCGAAATTTTTTTCGCAAAACGGCATAATTTGGACATGCAATTATTATGAACTTTTCGCAGCAATTGCGGCCGTATTTCCCCCATAAGACATCGATATTATGTTCTAACTGTTCAGTACTCACCAATTATTACTCGATAATATATTACAATATTTTTCTATATTATTAACAAGATTCAAAATAACCATTAATTTATAATCTAATGAGAGATCTGTTGTATGTCGTTTCACATTTGCCCAAATGTCTGAATATAGTAGACAATATTCTGAAAAGGAAATGTCGTTCAAGTGAAAGTTTTACAGTAATGATCTGATAGAAGTGTAAGATCATCGTTTCTAAAAATCGAGTACTTGTAATGATTTTTTTTCTATAGTACGTTTCCAAATAGTACCAAAAAATGTATTGGGTTTATTTTTTTAAGTGGATATTTTCAGAATATAAATTTAGTTTAGGATCCATATCGCACTTTAAAATAAATCTTGAAGTCTTAGATCTTTGCAAAGGTTTATTATTTCTTTCATGTTTTTTTGAAGATATGTCTAAAGTATACAATTGTATCAAAATTAACAATACGATAAGAAATGCTGTAGAAAAAATAAAAATTATAAAAAATAATTTAGTGATGTACATACATATATGCAATGAAAACAAAAATAAAAAACTCGATGCTCAAATACTTTCTGCATTCGAATAAAAAGTATATATGTATATTGTGAATTTTTCTTTATTTGTTTTTATTTCATAGAAAAATTTATACGCTTTATTATCACGATGAACTTATAACGTTTAAATATAATTTATTTTAATTCAAAATTATAAATATTTTTTACACGTTTGAATACTTGATTGAAATTGTAATCGGTTTTGTACATCATAAACTACAAATGGTTTGTATAGACAATCGCGTTCCAAATGAAATATGTTGTGTTCATGAATAGAGTTAGCCTTAATGATTTCAATAACTAATTTGTACTTAAAGCATACAGTATTTTTTCATGAATCAGACAATCCCTCTTATTATGATTGTCGCGTCGACGTCACATCAAGTCGACAGTAAAAAAAGACAGCAGTTCTGAACTCATTGTAGGCAATAATTAACTAATATTTATGGCCAATTGTAATAGTATAAGACATAGCAGTAGTAATATCATATCAATAATTTTTAATTTATAATTTATAATTTTTTTTTTTTTAAATCGCCATTTTAATCACTAAGGCTCATAAGGAGGCATAGATCTCCAAATGACATCAGTTTTCACTCGCACATTTTTTTCTCGTTTCTTAAAGAATTTGAGCATTTTTATACGTGAAAAATTTAAGGTGTCCTATTGTATTTCGATCCAATTCTCCTAGATTTCATACGTTCGCCCAATTCAGAAAAAAATATTATGGTATGCTTAAAGAACAAATTAGTTATTGAACACTTTATGATTGACAAACTTTTGATAAGAAATTATATTTGTAAATACAGCATATTTGATTGGCAATTCAATCATCTGTACAATTTTAAAGGAGTATTCATGTACTCGTATGTGTGTAAAAAATTATTGTTATTTTAAAACTTGTAAATTTTTCTATAAAATAAAAGCAACAATAGTTTTATGAATAAAGAAGTATTCACGAGATAAATAGATATTCGAATGACGAGGGTATTTGATTTAAGGTAGAATTAGCGAATCGTACCGTACTGTTTCATTAAGAAAACGGATCAGCTAATCGTTATTGACTATGAAAAAGCAATGCAAAAGATTACCGCATTAAAATGTACCGTAGCCGGAGCGTCTCGATCTGTACAAATATATAATCTCCTACCGTTGTTACGTGACGGTTGGAGATCAGTGGTGGGCTGCTTGCATGTTTAATGGAGCAGGGATATTTTCGCTCCTTTTTTGGGGACTATTTTTATAATAATATCTATTGACTTTTGGCAAAACAACTTAACATGATACACATTTACATATGTATGTATATACACGTAAATATTTATATGCTTATGTGTATATAGTTAGCAAATATATATATGCATTACTGATATAACAATATATGCGCCTATATCCGTGTGTACGTGTGTATGCACATCAGTGCATACATATTTTTTTGTTATACATATAGGAACAAGTCAAGAATACAAAAACTGTTGAAAATTAAAAAACAGCATAAATACAGGGTGATTGCCCTCTAAATCAATGTTTATCAAAATGTTTACATTTTCCTACATATGTAAATACAGCTGCTGTCATTTTGGTTTGTGTTATTTTATACAATAACAAAAAAGTCTCAAAGTGCTATTATTTATAAGAAATTGAAGAATTATTAAAAGAAATAAAAAACAAAATTATATTAAATGGTTGACAAAAAATGTGTAATATTAGTACAGGCAAATGAATCCTTCTTCAACAAATACTGCCCAGGGTACACGTTTTTAGCTGTTCTATAAGTACATAAACATGCTAACGATAGGGTACGGTACAGTACGGGTACAGCAACGTTTACCTAACGAGGCCTTTATTTTTGTTCTGATTGTATGTACGCATCCCAATTTTTTCTAGTTATTTTACAGCATTTCTTATTGTATCGTGCTATTTGATCCATATTTTCTACCATATGAAACAAATGATAAACTTCTGCTAAAAGCTAAGACTTCAAGTTTTGCTTTAAGGTACGATATGAATCCCTGTGTGGCAATATTAACAAGGATATGTGAGATAAAAAATATATTTTGAAAATATTCAGTTGAAGCAGGTTTATTGTAGGAAAGAGATCACTTTAAAATTTTCATTTCTGAATACAGTTTTACTTAACAGTGCTTAATAAAGCGGTTTTAGGTTATTATGATTTAGACCGTTAGAAAATAATAGTATTATAAAGTTTTTTATAGAGGTATAGAACTTTAAGTTGGCATTACTTTTCAAGATGGCGACCGATTTAACAGCTGTCAAGTGATTTATTCTCAGTTTGGTTTGGCAATTCATCGTGAATAGACTCACGCCTGAACAACGCTTGCACACAGCTCGTGCCACAATAGATTTATTGAAAGACACGTTTGGTGACGGCCTAATTTCACGTTTGGGACCTGTGAATTGGCCTCCAAGATCTTGTGATTTAACACCGCTGGACTACTTTCTGTGGGGCTATGTAAAGTCATTGGTCTATGTGGATAAGCCACAAACGCTTGACCATTTGGAAGACAACATTCGCCGTGTTATTGCCGATATACGGCCTCAAATGTTGGAAAACAGTCATCGAAAATTGGACGTCCAGATTGGACTACATCCGCGCCAGCCGTGGCGGTCATATGCCAGAAATCATATTTAAAATGTAATGCCACAAGATTATCTTTCGGATAAATACAATTCATGTCAATCGAATAATCCATCGTTGTTTTATTGCAACTTAAAGTTCTATACCTCTATAAAAAGCACTTTTTATAATAAACACAAGTATATAAATTATCAAACTCCTGTTTGTTTTTTCAAAAGCTGAAATTTAATGTGATGGCATAACAATTCGAGGAAGCTTTGGCAGAGTATACAAACTGCCTTCATAACTAAAGATGTTTGAAAGAAAGCCTGTCCAAGTGGTTACACTTGGGTGCTAATGAGATGTTTGGCGGGCACCGAAAACATGCGCAGGATTCAAATTTACTTTTTCAGCCTTTTCTAATCATGATAAATATTAAAATTATTGATTGATATTAAAATTAATTACATTGTTTGATTATCCCGAATAATAAATTTCAATATAAACAATGGAATCTGATCTTGAAGTAATGTAGAAAACAGTCCCGGGAAGGCATCCCACCAGAAACGGAGGAGTTTTTTAGTGGAAAACACCACTCAACGCAGTCGACGACGGTCACTGTAAGTGCGAAGGCATTTTCAACCCTACCTCGCCCGTCAAAAAAAAATGGAATCTGATGGGATTTGAATTCGAGCAAAATTATGTTCGCTTCAAGTGCGACAGTGTATTATTGATTTGTTTTTATTTTTACGCAACATTTAAGTCAATAATTATTTTGAATTTTGTTTTATGTAAAGTTAAATATAAATTTTAAGAATTTAAAAAAAATATGTGTGCATATCAACAAAACTCCTTATGCAGCAAATTTGTTGTACAACTGTCTGTACTTTATTAATGTGCCTCGTTAGCAAGATGCCATGAGGAGTATAATTTAAATAAATCTAGTCCTTGAGGCGAGTAAAATTTTGGACAGAAGTGGGATATTTTTCTGATGCAAATACATGTGTACATACATTCATATCAAGATGAAATTAAAAAAACACAATTAAATAAAGTTAAATGGGAATCTATGTGTATAAGTAAAAAGGTTACATTACATGTAATTTAGCCATAATACCTTTGTGCTGTAAATGAAGTAATTATGTTGACCAAATGAAAATATAATGTTTGCTGTGTATGCTTTTTTACAAACGTCAAAGTTTCATAATGTAGTAAAAGATATCATTTAGCACAGCAGAAACATGAACATGAACATAGAGAAATTTATTTTCAACTTACTTTTTCCAATTTCACAAACGTTCAAAGTAAAATAAAAAAAATTAATTAACTAAACATAAATAGCCATATTAGAAAAGGTAGATGTCGATATTCCGTAAGGTGTGTGGTTTTGTATACATTATATGCAAGTACATATTTATTTAGAATTTAGTCATATATATAAACATATATATATATATATATATATATATATATATATATATATATATATATATATATATATATATATATATATATAAGTATATATATATATATATATATATATATATATATATATATATATATATATATATATATGTGGGAACGAGTTGAGAGAGGGACAGTCAGTTGTTGCCGTGAGTCTGAGCCAATAGGACGTGTGTCCAATTTTGTATTGAACAGATAAAAATAAAATTATTACAAAATTATAAGAATTATTCATTTTAATATTTATTTTTTATTTTGTATTGAACAAATAAAATAAAATTACTACATATATATATATATATATATATATATATATATATATATATATATATATATATATATATATATATATATATATATTCTTTTTTTTATTGGAGAAGACCCCTACTTATGCAGCACATTTTGCTGGTACTATGAAAATAGGTTATGGGAGAAAGGATATAGATGTGACAGTAAGGACCTTTACAGAGATTTCGTTTAACATATGTATGCGTACGAGCTGTTGGACTAAAGAATGAATTTTCTCTGTAATATGTGTTGTGAATCACTGACATATAGATTACAAAAGGATACGCCCTTAATGAAGAACTAGTCGTTCGTAAGTAAATATCACTTTCCCTTATTTCATAGGACACCTTTCATTATCGTAGCGATAAAAGAACGAAAGACAACCCACACTGCACTGATGCTCAAGTGAGTCAGTTGAGCTGGCTGGACTACTACAGTCTCCAATGAGCTTCGTCGCCTTCTTCTGTACACGGTCTAGTACAGACTTTGACCAGAAGTCCAATAGGTCTTCGTGCAGAGCGATTGCATATAATTTTGGACAAAATTGATAAACAAGTTCACTTTTCGGAAATCACTGAAAAAAGTGTGTTTTAATCGTCAAACAAAACATAAAATTCGAAAATGATATTATCGAACACTATTATACATCACAAATTCATTTCGTTCCATAAATATATATAAAGGGTGATGTTTTTAACAACTTTCTTCTTGGAAACGCTGTTTTTGGCAGCTCAGCTGCTTTCGTGTAACATGTTCCTGTCAAACATGTTCACATCTCCCATGTTTGGCTAAGCGCAAGCGTCCCTACTTCTCAGCAGAGTGTGGCCCTTATAATGTCGAATTTTGCGATATAGTAGGATTGGATGAAGCCACAATTTTTATTAATGTAATGTCCAGAGGGGTTACTCTCTATTGCGATGCGTATGCGATGCGTAAGAAAAATGGTACATAATCGGATAATTGGTACCCTTTATTGAGTTTACGCGCATCTGATTTTTCCACTTTCGCAAATCTGGCATCAATGCACTATGTAAATGTCAAAATCGTTCGTTAAAACTAAATATCTTGCGCTAACAAAACATCAAACGCATCGAACTAGCTTACGCATCGCAATAGAGAGTAACCCCCAGGTCTTTATGAATGCCGGAGCATTTAACATAGCAGGGAGCGTCCATAATCATACGGAGTTTTTTTTTGCGCCTTTGAATTGTTTCTATATTAGATGCTGAGACGGTGCACCACAACTGAATTTTAGCATCGCGTTGTAGAGAAAAAGTTTGCAAACTAGACTCCCCATAAGTCAATTAGATTGAGTAGAGTTCAATTTCATACGGATCAACTTGGCGTCTATGTACGATTTAAACGACGATCAAGAAGAATGTTTCGGTAGGCGACTGCAATAGTTGCGTTGTAGATTGACTATGAATATGGATGGGGTGGGGACCTTTTTTCCATGCAAAAGTGATATGAACACATTTTTGCTCCTTCATTTTTATTCATAATGCTTTTGACCATTTTTGCAATATTGAAATGTATTCCTGCAATTTGAGGGTTGCTAATTGCGGTTTTTCGTGAAGATTATTGCCGATTGGCGTGTCGGAGACATATATTCAAGTACAAGATAGACGTAATTGATTGCCTTGAGGAACTCTTGCTTCTGTTGGCTTTGATGTGTTTAGGAAGTCAACGTTTTTAACCATAAATCTGCGACCACTTAAGTAACCTTCTAATAGGTTATGAGTGCTTGCGGTATAACTTCCGTTTCAATTTATAAATTAATTATTCGTCCCACCCTTTATGAAATGCCTGGAAGAGCTAAAAAATAATTTTTTCATTAAAAGCCATTCCAACCACATTTACTAGTTTGTGTATTTGTTCGACGGTGCCGTGCTTCCTCCTGAGACCAAATTAGAGATCTGCTGGGATACATCCATTGTTATTCAGTATCGGGTTCAGGCTGCTTACAATTAGTTTACTAAAAAGCTTTGACATGTTAGATATCTGACTTATAGGGACGTATGACTCCACAACCATATGGCACTTGCCAGACTTAGGGATTATAGGAATCGGAGAAATGTTCCATTCCATTTATAATATAGAACTTCTGCATTACGAACGTTATCTTTTAGCCAGGTTTCTATCAAAATAATTACATCATAGATAAAATCGTAACTATTAATTAGAAGAGTAGATAATTTAGTAATCAAGTAATATTTATACGGTCCTTATTTTTATATGCACATTTAATTAGTTACCACATACATACATACACACACATTTATATTTAATTAACTACAAGGGGTTCGTAAATGCCAATAATTTGCTGTAATGATTACGTGACCTCGACAATAATATATGTACGTAATAAGAGCAATAACTGGTTTAATATAAACAGTGGGACAAGAAATTAATGACAAGTTTCAATTATGATTGTATCAAGCATATTTATTATTATATTTTTGAAACATTTGTAGTAATAAAAACATTGATTGCCTCATATTTTGATGTAGGATAAATTAGTGATAACATCGTCAGGTGTTGGGTAAAAATCATCAAAATATTTCAACAGAAATGTCATCAAATCTGTCATATATTTAAAAAAAAAAATTATTTCTAATCAAGTAAAACAACTCAAATCTTAGTATTTGTGTAGCTTAATAAAGTATTTCAATAGTAAAAGGACGAGATAAAAAATCAAATCAAGTTTTCATTAAAATATGACAAAAAGGAAAAGAGAAAATAGAATAAAACTTCGACAAGTTTATGTTTTGTATACTTCAAACTTTATTTGTATCTAAAAATATACATGGCTTAATAGAATAAAATATTTTCAAACCGGGTTGAATTTTGAAGTCGAAACAATCACAATGCTTAGTTTTCAATAATTGTATTCAATACTTATAGCTTCCGTAGACAATTTCCAAAGTAAATTTTTTTTTAAATATATTTCGTTAAAGTAGGAAATAACATACCGGAATCTCTCGTTTTAATATCTGATAATCTTTTCAAAAAAAAAAAAAAAAAAAATAATAATAATAATAAAAAAATTATTTTTTGCATTCAATAATTTTAATTGTCTCCATATTTGGGGTTTCATATTATTCAAGAAAACTACAAAGTTTTTCTTACAATGTCATATAAAGTGATATTGTCTTCGTTAATTATATATTCAGTACCATTTGCTCTTCAAACTTTAACTTTAAATTCGAATCTTACTTGTATTTAGTTGACAAATTCCATTTAAAAATGAATAAAATTGTTGTTGATTTTATATTTTTCATCTGCAGCAAATCCTACCATATTATCGTTGTATTTGATATAATTTTCTTAAAAATAATTGTCTACTTTTAATATCTAAAAATCGTCAAATTCGTGGCAATAATATGCTATTTACAACAAATCGTCAAATCTGGCAGCTATGGATGTTTCACCACAATCAAATTCAACCCCTTTATTATTTTGTTTGTAGTTAATTTTTTCGTTAAAATTTAAACCGACATCAAAAGCAAACATTTTCAAGAAAATAAAATGTTAAAGAATCAAAATCATAGAACATGAAGTGAAAACTTGATTGTGATTTTTCTTTCGTTCTTTTTTGGTACAGTGTGGCTGATGTTTTATATTTTTAAGGCCACAAGTGAAAGTAAAACGTTGCAAAAAATTTAAAATACGAATGCTTTATAATACGAATAGAATCTGTGCCACTGCAAATGAAATCAAAATTTAAAAAAAAAACCATCCACAAAAATTCAATTTCGTCAAGAACAGAAAAATTGCAATAATAAAGTGATAGACATTGTTATTTCCTAGTCAACTGAGAGAAAAAAAGAAAGTAACACAAAAGAAAAGAAAATGTCTAAACAATTACTGCAACTCTTTGTGGAAAATTGAAATATAAATTTTGTGAAAAATTTAAATATCAATTTAAGAAAATAGAAAAATATTGACTTAAATGTTATTAATATAATTAATAACTAAATTTGTACTTATGGTTTAACAAATAAAAAGTTCTATTTATTTATAGTGAAAGAAAACCAGGGTTTAAGTGGGAATCGAACCCAGTACCTCTACACTGATTGGCTAGTACATTGCTATTCACAGCATGTCAAGGCAATTGTGTCCATTAGGAAGTAATATCGTCAAAATAATACTCGTATTATCAAAATGTCCAGCAAATTGTGTTCTTAACTAAAAGTTTGACTGATGAAGTATAAAATTCTCGTATTATTCTTTCAGTGAATGTTAGTTTGAATTTTAGAATTTATGCCCCTATTGCGGTTCACCACTCAACTCAGTTTGGTCGTGTGAGAGTCAACCCAACTTATGCACAACCACACTCACTTTAGTCATTGCGATACACAATAACTAAAATGAGTTTGGTTGTGCATAAGTTGGGTTGACTCTACACGACCAAACTGAGTTGAGTTGTGAACCGCAATAGGGGCATTATTTTTCTCGTTTTTTTCTAATCATAAAAGAAATTTAAAATTCATATTCTATAACGGATTTTGTTAAGATTCGAGCTCCAGCCGACTAAAAATATGTTAAATTTTTGGTTTGTAGCTTTGTATTTTGGGATTTGTGTACCATTTTCCTTCATGAAAATAATTAACGCGAAAATATGTATGTATGTTCGCCTTTTTTTGGATGGTGTGGATGTCAACAAAATTATGTTACCAATTAAGAAATCAGCCCGTTTTCGTTATTGAATTGCATATTTAAAACATTGATATTTTGGTTTGTATCTTCCAATTTTTGATAATTAACAATTTGACGCTATAAATGGAAAACTATGTGACCGAATAACGTGTTTGCATTGTTTTCCAATAGTGAATGGTTTCGCGAATTTCTTTAAAATATTCTTGGAGTAAGAATTCAACTTCCTCAACTGTTAAGCGTGTAATAAAAAAAACGAGCGGAGTAAGTAGATTGAAGGTATTAAATACACTGATCGCCAATCAAAGTAGAGAGGATATTGGTGACAGCTTAGGAACATCTATTCAGACACCATGGACAAGACCTACCTGGTGAACTAGGGATTTTTGTGGGACATTGGAATGTGCCAGACAACAGATGACATAAATCAATTATTGCAACAGATGGCTTTTGGGCGATAATCAGAAGTGAATTTTATGTTTTGTTGAAAGATTCCCTACGCTGCACAGTGATTTAAAAACTTTAAATTTTGGAAGAAAAAAATTGTATCTCGTAAACTATTTAAGCGATTTCGATGCGCTTTTTCTGCCCTATATTTTCATATACCAGGTGTCGCAAAAGTAATGGCATAATATGATACGGCTGCCCTTATTGGAGATGGCGCCAAATGTTACTGTGCTTTGGCATTTGTGATGTAGATATGTAGAGAATTAGTTGTAAATAAGCTGTTACTGCTTATTTGACAAATGTTCAATCTGTTGTTTTAACGCAGCGTGAATTGCATTGTTATTTTTCTCGTCGTACTGTTCCATGCGCTCGAAAAACTATGCGTTTGGCTGAGCGCTTCGTACAAATATCGCAAGAAGTAACCGGCCTCGTATTGCTCGTTTGGTTGAGACGATTTATGATATGCATCAACAGACTTTCGTTGCTACGAACTTTCGTGTAAGATTTTACAATTGATTAACTTTAAGGACGTGTCCTAGATTCCTCTACTTTGGCAGCCTCCTTCTTACTTGTCAATTGCAAAACCCTCTGACTGCAAAATTTCATCGAAAATATCAATCGAAATAGTTTACGAGATGCTGAATATTTTCCAATATAAAGTTTTTAAACCACTGTGCACTGCTTCTATGAAATTTAGTCACATTTATCTGAAATCGCCTATGAAAATGTGCGCAAAAGAGTGCTTATTATACACCAGTGATGGAAAAGTTGTTACGATCGTACTTTTTTTGATACTATTTGATTTGAAAAAATACCGTGTTACTCCTCTGTTACATTTGTTACTCTCAGTGATACGTCTTAATTAAATTCATCTGTTTTAGTATAGCTATTGTTTGTTTTTTACATAACTATTAGTTAAAATAGATTGTTTAGTTATAATAATGAATTTGTATTTAAACATATGTATTTATGTCCTCTGTTAATTTTTTTTTTTTTGATTATGTAAAATTTTATATTGGGTATTTTTTTAAGGTATAAAACTTTAAATTGAAATAAATCCTAGGTGAATAACGCTACTGGTATAGATTTGGGCTTATTTAATGTGATGGAGGAAGTTTTTTTGGAAATGGTATTAAAATGTAAGAGAAAATTATTTTCGAAATAAACCCAAATCCATTAAATTGGCGCTATTTATCTAGGGACTATTTCGGTTTAAAGTGATATACCTTAAAAAGTACAAAATAAATTTTAAAAATGTTTTGTTTATACTATAAACTTTATAGGTAAAATGAACTTTTTATGTATTGATTTATGGTTTTTGTTAACTTTTTGTTTTCATAAAGATTTTTTTACTGTTTAATAAAAATTTAAAAAAATAAGATTTGTTACTCTTGAGGTTAAAAAAGTACTCTCAGAAAAATTTTTTGATACCGAAATGAAAATCTCATTTCCCATCACTGTTATACACATAACGATATGTTTCTTAGGTCCATTATGTGTCAATTAAAATAATAAAAAAATACAAAAAACTTCATTTTCTATATCAATTGTGCGCGAATTTTGTATTGTCCTTTTGTATAAATTAACATCTATGTTTAGCTTTAATTTGCCTTATAATAATAAGTTTTTCAAAAAGATTTGTTAATTTGATTATTTGTTATTTAATAAACAAATTTAATTATGGAGTGTGTATTTATCTTATTGAATTATTTTGTATTTACTATATTTTTAAAGAGTTTATATTATTTTCCTATAAATTAATTTTGTTTTCTTCATTTAATTTCAGCCAGAAGCCACCAGCAAGAACAAAAAAGATAATTGAATAATAAAACAGCGACAACTGCAACAAAAATTTAAAAACAATTCGCTGAAATTGAATTTAATTCAAGGTAGAATCTCAAACGAATATTTTTTGTTTGTTGTGTTGCTTGCCACGTCAACTGCCAATATTTGTTAGCATACACACATACACACGCATACAAAACACAAGTCCTAAAAGGCACTCGATTTATTCGGTAGAGGAAAGCGCAACCTAAAATTCGTATCAAAAGGACATTTTTCTTTTGATAACAACACAACAGTAAAGCCATGGAACCACCAGACATGCGTGCATTAGTCGGCAGTTTAAGAGATGGTACTGCAATCGATGTGTCCAATGCATTTGCCAATATTTCAACGGAAATGTTGCGGCAAGCAAATTCACTATTGACAGCAACAGCTGCAGCCAGTAGTGGGCTCCTTGACATTGACACCAATACGCAGGATACAACATTACATATGGAGGATATTAAAGCAGTAGCAGCATTGGCGCTGAGTAGCACTGATACTTTGGTTAATCGAACTCTTGAAAGCCATTGTTTGCGACAACAGCAACAGGATGAACGGGTAAGTGAAAATTTCAATTCAAGAAGATAAAAGACTTAATATGCATGATAATCGAACAGTGGGTGGATATAAATTAAAGCAATGAAAGATTTATTTGCATTCCTCGACGTTCAAGAACGTCTTTTAAAGATGGAATTAGCAGGGTATGTGACCTCTGAAGGTGAAATCTTCTTCCTTCAATTTTCTTTAATTACTTGATATTGTTCGCCGATGTGATTCATATACAATATTTAATTCTCATATTGTATTTGATTCGTATGGCATAAACATCCGAGGTTAAATTTTTTCAAACTGCTTAAACTTCACTGACTATTTGACGAACTAAAGCCACAACCAACATTTGGAAGGAATTTATATTATTATATACTCATTAAAAAAGAGCTTCCAAAAAAAAAACATGAAAATGAGACTAAGATCCAGAAATAGCGCGAATTCGGAACATTTCCAATGATCTTAACATTGAGTTGTGATTGCAGAATGTTCGCTTTCTTAATCCTGTTTATACTTTCATGTTTACATTCATATTTACTTTCCAGGAAGTTGATTTCATTAGCCACTGTACTACTCAATATATATTGTTATAGAAAATAGACATGAAAATATACATATAAATATATATGTATGCGTGAGTTTGATTTTCATTTGCATTGATGATGAAAATATCATAAGGAAAAATGTGAATGTGTGTGAATGTGCATGTTCTTTTGAAGGATGGCGTTGTAATCTTCATGTTGCTTATTTATGCGCATACATACATATTTTATCTTGCCAATGGCGTAATTGCATATAGAAAGAATGAACGTACATCTTCAACGCATTCATACATATTAATTCTTACTTAAAATATTATTTATATACGAGGGAACGTTATGGATTATGATAATATTTTTATTTCTGATATGTTAAATATTTGACCAAATTAATTAAAGCCCTACTTTTTTTCTTTAGGACAATTTTTCTGAATATTTAATGCCATTTTCTGTTTTAAATAAGTTTATTAAATTTTTTGCACTTTCAAGGAGAAAAAAAAAGAAAGAAATAGTGTTCCCTAGCAACTTATTAGGAAAGAAATTTATTAGGAAAGAGCTTGCAGAGGTTGAAATTTGTTTAAATTATAAAGTTAAAAGGTTAAATTATTAAGTTAAACAGCATTTGTTTGCAATTAAAAATAAAAATGTGGCATTATTTTCAGAAACGAAAACACGGGATAAGATATAAGTAAAAAAAATTCCATTCAATAATTCAAACAACTTAGTAAAAAAGAACTTAAAAAGAAGTCAATAAAAAATCTGTGCATGTGATTTGGAAGTAACGAAATTTCTGACCATTCCAATGATTTTTGAATCCAGCTCATTGAAGCGGATTTTGTCTTCATGATGTGAAAAAATAATTTTTGGAAGTACTTTAAATGTTGTTCGCCCTACTATATAGTATACATTGTAATCCTGGATAAAAAGGAGTTTCCAAAAAACTCCATAAAATTCAGAACTTAAAATTCGGATTTTTTCCAATGATTTTAATATAAACTTTGCATTGCAAGAAGATGTTCTCTTTTTTCTATCCTGTACAGTCGATGTGAACTCATATTCAAGTTATTATGAAAAAACGATTTTTTGGAAAGTATTATACATTCTTTAGAAGTGACACCTTCATTGCTTCCTAAAATCTAATAGTGCATTTTTTCAACTTCCTGGAAAGTCAAGTTGACAAAATTTTTATTAAAAATATGAATTACTTCTAGAATTTTGTTAGAAATTTTGCTAATGTTTTATAAAAAAGAAAATATTTTTTCTTTACATCTGCATGAAAACAATATTATCCTTCAATCAGTAGTCGTAAGTGATAAAATGAATTTCACACAAGGAAATAACAGTCATAATAACTTTTTTGTCATTTTCTAAAGAAATAAAATTTTCTAAACTTAACTTCCTATGAAGTTGACAAATACACTACAGGATGCTTGGAAAGCAATGAAAATGTCATTCCTTAATAAAATGAAAGAAAATTCGCAATTTTTGAGTTAATAAAGCCACTATGGGGCAAACACTAAACATAGTTTTAACGGCCTAATAAAATTATGGATTAACTTGGCCAAATGACTAAAATCAGGTTAGACCACTTTGACAAAACTAGTATTTAGTATAAATAAATTTATTTTGATTAGAACTTTTTTCTGGCTGTTTCGCGACACAAAAAATGTCATGCATCCTGCTTTAGAAAAATGGCTGCTAAAAAGTTTTTGATAAAACTGAAGGATAGAAGAAATCACGTTCTATATATTTACGATTATTATGTAAGTGACAATTTTCGTCATCGTGGTTAAAATTTTCATAAGCGTTAGCCAAAAAAAGAAAAATTTAATACATGAGTAACAGGTCCTTGCTTGTCAGCCATCATGATATTAAGCGAAAACTTACACTCATGTACAGTGGAATCTCTCTTGAGCGAAAACTCAAGGGAACAGAGAAATGTGTCCGTGCAAGGAAAATGTTCTCTCAAGAGAAAACTACATACTTTCTAAAACTTTTACTTTTTGTTTCAATGTTAATATAAAACCCTATTTTTCTGTCTATTTTCAAACGTTACATGAGCTCAATGTATGCAAGCCAATTAATACTGCTTCTTCAAGCTGCAATACACAAATGCACTTTTGTTATTTGAGGAATCCCCTAAATCGCACATAAGTATAAGTGTATAGTTTTTTAGATGCAGTTTACATTGAGGGTGATGTCGCTACGATATAACGTGTGCGACTCTTATTTAGGCGACAATTTTGACACTTTTCGTTTACATTTTTTATTCTTTTGTATTCTTGTTATGTGATATATGAACGGTGTTGTCGGTTCCACTTTTTTATAAAGGAACTGGAAAATTAATAAACAATTTCTTCTTTAGATTTCTCAGAAATGTTTTAATTTTTTTAGATTTGCTTCTATAATAAAGACAGCAAATGTAATGGCAATATGCCATGCCACTTCATCTACATAAGACATTGTGATAGTACTATCAGCCCACCGTTCACGCTGGCCTCTCGATAGTGACTGATGTTTCATTTAGGAAACTGCCAACGGGAAGTAACAGTCGCGGCAGCACTGTCGAATATCAGTATCAACTTGATGTTATGGTAGAATAAGTGCTACTGTACTGTCTTGGGCGTATACTTCGTTCAGATCATGCCAATAATTGTGGCAGTCGCTGTCACGCAGCAACTTTCTACATTTCTGTCATGGTGTGAACGGTGCCGTATTGTAAAAGTGTGAACGAACTTTACACACGTAAATTGAATTACATTCTATGATGGAGTGTATGCATACATACATATATATTCAATGGCTCTGTCGTTAAAACGGTCGTGTAGTTAAGACGAACGAGTTACAAAATCCACTATGACGGAGTTATTTTTAATTTATATCATGCAAAAATCGGCCAAAATGAAGCTTCCGTAGATCAAAAGTTTTATTTTTGCAAGCTGGTGTCCGCGCCAGCACATGAGGGATTCCGTCGAAAGGAAAGCGATTGTAATGTTTTTCTTATGGAACGCTGTCATGCCTTGGAAATAGTGTCCGAACAAAGCATATGTCCGCTCAAAGAGGTTGTCTGTAATGGGAGATTGCTCTGTATTTATCTACATACAATCACACATCTGACAGCGAGTAATCACCATTATGATCAATTACGTATGTATATGTTTCCTGAGATGTTATTGTGTGCGTTCAATTCAAAAAGAAATAAATGAAGCTAATGGAAACTTATCAAATAAATAAATTCAAAATTACCACCAACATTATTATCGTTAGGCGTACTACGGTTCACTCATTAAGATTAAAATTCACATAAGCGACCAACTTTTATGAATAGAAAACTGTTTGCCAACATCAACAAACGTACCACAGTTTCAACATTTTTCCAACTTCTGAATTCTACCACATTTCCATTATGTCAAATGAGAAGCAACAACAAGCGACAGAGTGTATGTGATGAAAACATGATTTTTCAATCAAACTTATTCCTTAACAATTAACCCTTTGTGTAAAAGTTTCGTTAAACTTTTTTTCTTCTTCTTTTGTTTCAGTTTGTTTCTTTCATTTTGCAACAACGAGTTGCTGCTTTTCATTAAATTGTTTTTTTATTGTTTCTTCTAAGTATTTATCATCATTAGTTGCACTTTAATGAAACATTTCTAAGAATATTATTAAAAACTACTTTAAATATTTCCATTTCATTGTTGTTTTTCTTTCCTTGTATAAACAGGCTGCCAGCACGTTGAGTAGAAACTTGAGTTCTATTTCCTGCCCCGTATCATTTGATTCTGTGCTTTGTTGGCCACGTTCTCGTGCTGGCTCTTGGGCGATACAGCCATGTTTTGAAGAATTCAAGGGAGTTCACTACGATAGTAAACGTAAGTAATTTAAATGAAATAAATAATTGGAATCTAATAATTTGCAGGTAGAAAATTAACGCATTTATCATTGAAAAGAAAAAAATATATTCAATAATTATAATAAACCAGAAAGAAATGAATGGAATTTAAACGATTCATTTTGTTTGGAAATTGAATAGATCCAGAAGCAAAAACAAATAATAAAACTGACTTAATCAATAGAACAGAAAACAAAATATAATGGTAAATATGGAATTTGAAACGATTTATTTACACTATAAAGTATAAAGACATTCATGCAAAGAAATCGTTTAGGTTGCCACTAAAGTAGGTGGGGTTCATTTAGAACGGCTCAATATTGCACTGATTCATTTAAAGCGGAAATGCAATGAATCGGTTTATTTAAAATGGCATAAATAAACAATTAAACGGTTTTAATTTTTAAAGTGAAAACGATTCGTTAATGTCATGAACAATTTGGAATGACGTATAAAATATCCGGTTAATATCACAAGTTTACAATTTCCGGTCAACTTTTGGATTGGGGCAACTGAAAGTAACTTCTTAGGTTATTAGGTTAGCCGAATTCAAATCTGTACTAGATTTCTTTAAATTAATTCCAGTTTTCCACACATATGAAGTATGATATTTCAAATATGAAGGCAGTTGCACCACAAGTAATAACATAACTGGAGAACAATTTTTCTTATTGCGTTAAATAAAAAAAATTCTCAACTAGACAACAAAATAACATATAAGTTACAGCTTCCTTCACATAGATATCACATAAAATGTTGATGAAAATATCGGGCTTTATTTTTTTATTTATATACATATATTTTCCATTCGACCCCACTGTGCAATGCAGGTTTTTATTGTGTAATAATATAAGTGTAATTTATAACAATTTTAATCGAATAACCGACATTTGCATAAAAGTGTGTGTTACATTGTGCATCATATTTTTGTTTTGTTTTTGTTCTTTTTGTGTTGTAAAGATAATTCGCTTGTGTGCACGTTTACGCCAAAGGAATTTTAAAAGTATTAAAATCAAGGGAGTGCTTCCAGGCCATTTATAAATGTTTTATTTACTTGATAGTCGTAAGCAAATATTTATTTGAAACAATTAAACAATTAAACGTTTCGTTTACTGCTCTCACTTTGTAGATTGTAGATTGTTTCCTTGCACTTTTTTTATTTTATTACAAATAAATATTTAAATAACGTTAACCAATGTGTAAGTACATATGTACATACATGCGACTATATATCATATTAAAAATACACAGGTGTTTTGAAATTTAAATTATTCTAAACTGGCATATACGCGCAACATTGTCCGCTGCCGGCAGAGTAATTATAATAATTGTATAAGAAATATACGTTTTATTTGTGTACATAGTTGAAGTTAATACACTTTTATAGAACGGTTTTTACAAGTATGTCTATGTCTTGGGAGCCTGATACTCTTGACTAAACGACATAAAGCTGACCATGGGAGAGAAGAGTGGAAGAGGATTTGATCCTGGGACTTGTGTAATGGTCATTATAAATGTCTTTTAAATTGAAATTTTAAATTCTTCTCTAGCTGCTCCGCTAGGAATAGTTGCCTGTATGAGATTCCTTGCAAGTTCGTTGATACTTATCCTTTTGACGCTGCATTAAGGTTAGTCTGAAGAGGGCTGGCTCAAAAACTATTAGCTCGAGTTTCTTGTTCCTGATGTGCTTAAAAATTCCACTTGTTAGTTTGTAATGTCACATCATCATGTTTATTGATTTCATCCAATATTTTTTTAAATTTTATTTGCGGACTCATTTTATTGCGAAAGCACTGCCCTGTTTTCATATTTAGACTTCATTGCTAATATTGTTTTTGTAAGTTCGGAAAATATTTGAAATATGTATTGTCGCCAATTTTTGACAAAATCTTTTGGTAAGTTTATTTCTACCAATTCTGTCTGCTTTTGTTAGATTAAGTCGTTGAAAAATTTACCACAACAGCGAAGCACAATGCTTTGACGTCGAAAAAAATGGGGGCAAAAATAAAAGAAGACTTAGTGTTAAAAAAAATCGTATGGTACTTTGTGTCATCAAGATATGAAGATGTTGTTGTTTTGAAAAAAGCATATGAGTAGTTCCCATATAACCTTTAAAAAAGTAATGCTTAATGCTAAACTAATCAAGAAAGAACAACAAAAGTCGTAAAACATTGATTTTAATTTGTGCACAATATTTTTTCAAATCACAGCCAGGATATGCGTACCTCCCATATATCCTTTTTTATGTTATGATAAGCGTAGCAACAAAGAATAACAGCATTTTCCACAAATCACCAAATACAGCTTATAATTTGTACGCAATATATTTCGAAGCAAGGATATAGATACATCTCACATATCCTTTCTAGCAAAATGAATATATAAGCTAAACCAAGCTATGAGGAATAAACAAATTACCAAGTGCAGCAAAGTATAGCTTATAATTTTTATACACTACTAGCGGACCAGGCAAACTTCGCCTCGCCCCAATTTTAAGCCTTCAGGCAAACTTTCTATTTTTTAATTTGAAAAGTCATTAAGTAATAATTTCAAACAAAATTTCATACAAAAACTCGATTTTCGATTTTTTCAGTTTTCCAACTTTTCCGGAGGGATTTTTCTTTCATAAAAATCTTCTCCTCGAAAATACGAACAACTGACAAAAAGTTTTACACAAATCGGCCAAGGCGTTCTCATTTTATGAATTATTGTATTTTGCCACGCCCCTCCGCCCACAGACCGAAAATAACAAATCGGACTTCACAGTGTCACAGTGTCAAAAAACTCAAACCTCATCTTATATTCAATGTACATCATTTAGTTGTTATCAATACAAGTTCATAACCATCTCTTATACATCTTTTTTATGCAAATAGAAACTGAAATCGTCCTGAAACAATGAAACTTGATGGGGCAAGAAAAGAAGGAACAAACTAGAAATGAAAGAGGCTTTTGATATTTTGTTTTTGAATTTTCATACATGCATCCTAATACTTTCCATCAGGAATGGCAACGTTGGTACAGCTGCACTGTGTGTGGTGCCATTCAATTTTCAAAAGTACAATAATACAACAATCAAATGTAATACTGTAGTTAATGGCCTCTTCTATCAATCAAAATTGGTTTTATGCAATTCGGTTAAGTAGTTTAGAAGTTATATACTTTATACTAGTTTCTTTTTGTTTTACGCCACTGTGTGGTTGAGATTACAAAAAAAAAACTACGAATGATTTCCCACATTTTTTTACTTCAATAAAAATGGGATGATATTGAGAATGGTAGACTGTCTAATGGCGTTTTCTTTCCTGGAAAAAAATGTCATCATTTTGTCCATTACTCTAAAAAATGTATCTTCTTTACAGGTTTGCGAGTTCGCTCCTAATAAGTTTACGCTGATTGAATGACACTAAATTTCTTTCTTTATCTCAGAAAGGACAGAAGGTTGTCCATATTTTTAGAAAGGAAAACATCATAATATGCTTTTTGTTTGGAGAGAGATCTCTGAATACTTTTGATTTGGCTAAATCCTTACCAAGTTGCTTACGAAGAAGCAATATATATGTTTTTACTCGTGAAATAAAAAACTAAAAGACTTACCATATATACCCTTAACACGTATATTTATATATGTATACCTTAAACCAAGTCCTTACATGCATCACTTGTACTCCTTCACATTGTATTTGATTTTCCTTGCAGTTATTGTTACCATGTTATGTATTTGTTATAATCTTTCTTTATTTAACTTGCTTTAATTCTTTTAATTCTTTACGTTTTTTAGAGAATGCAACACGTTTCTGTTTTCCTAATGGTACATGGGATAATTACTCCAACTATGATAAATGCCATCATGCGGTTGAAATGCCACCAGTGCCAGACTTTTCCCCAGGCATCGAATTGCCGGCTTATATCTATTGCTGTGGTTACTTTATAAGTTTTGCTGCTTTAGTTTTAGCTCTAATTGTCTTTTTATGTTTCAAGTAAGTAATACGAAGTACGAACCCACACACTCACACATACACAGAAACACAAATGTGGTAAAACTTAATCGTAGCATTGTTTTACCAACCATTAAAAGTGTTACAATTAAATATTGATTCTTGTTTTCCTTGTTTGTTGCAGAGACTTAAAATGCCTTCGAAATACAATTCATGCGAATTTATTTTTAACTTACATACTCTCGGCTTTATTGTGGATTTTGACATTATTCTTGCAAGTGGTAAGTGGCAGGGAGGATCTTATAAAATATTAAAGTTCATAAAGGCACAAGTAGAAGAGTATGTTTTTAATTTTTACAAGCTTCTCTGCGCTGCCGTAAACTAAATGCATTTGAGTCAATTTAATGACATTTGTGCAATAGTGTGTAATGGAATTTCTGAAGATCTTAGATAATTGAAGAAGTCAATTATCGCGCCAGTGAAAAAATGGAAGTTGTTCTGAAGGAATAGAACATTTAAAAATTTTTTAATTTCTAGAAAATTAAATTAGAAAATTTTAATTGTATTGCAAAAATGGACTTATTTCTTTTCTTTAGATTTTCATGAAAATAGTAATTTTCCAAAGTTTTTAACCGAAATAATAACTTGGAACACTTTCATTGTTATAGTCAGCCAGATATACAAGGTTGCGCAAAAGTAGTGTCATAATTTGAATTGGCTTCTATATTTGCAGCTGACGCCAATTGTAACTGTGCTTAGCATTTATCATGTAGATATATAGAGAATTACTTGTCAAGAAGCCATGGAATTATTGTTACAGCTTGTTTGACAAATTTTCAATCTATTTTTTCAACGCAGCATGAATTTCGTCGTCGTTTTTCTTATCTAAGCGCCCCGTCCAAACTGGGACCACTACAGATGACTCAAGAAGATGGCGGTCTCGTTTTGCTCGGTCCATCGAGAACACGGCTGCTGTTGCCGATCTCGTCAGAAAGAATTCCCAAATACTAATAAAACGACGATTCATACAAGGCATAGGCATCAGCGGACGTTCGTTGCAACGAATTTCGGTGATAGATTTAAAAATATTTCCCTACAAATTGCAAACTGTTCACGAATTGCTACCTGCTGACCGTCGGACAAGGTTAATTTACTGTCATACTCTATGAAATTTGGTGCAAGAATCATATCAAAAATCATGGTGAGCAACAAAGCGCCGTTTTCACTTAAGTTGTTGTTTACAAACAAAATTTATGTTTCTGGGGCACACAAAATCCACATGAAATGCATGAAGAACCATTACATCCGCTCAAAGTGACTGTTTGGTGCAGCATTTGCAGTGAAAAAGTGATTTGATTGAGAATTACAAGCTGATGCTAAACGAGTTTTTTTTGCCCCAAGTTGCATTGGGCTTCGATTAAAAGCTCTTATCCCCTAAAAAGGGGATTTTTATATTTATAATTTTGTGCTTCGTATAAATTGTTTTTGTGGGATTTCTCGATATATTACTCAAAAAATTTAAATTTAAGAAGCAGTAAAATTATATTAGAGTTTATTGAATAACCCTGTTTTGGAATTTTGAAAAAATGTGTAAAAAAGTAGTGTATTAACCTTTTTAAGGACTAATCTTCGATTTGTGGGTACTTTTTTGCAACATTTCGTGAAAAGGAACAAAAAACTCATCTTAATCAGAGACATGAAGGATTGAAATGTCATACAATTCTGCTATAAATTTTCCATTAAACGAAAGCTGAAAATCGAACTTGAACACAAGCAATAATTAAAAAATTAAAATCTGCTTTAGGGTTAATTTCGTACTTATTCACATTAGATCCTTAAATGTCCAACAAAAATTATATTTTCGAGGATAAGTCTGAATAATGTTCATTGTTTTTCTTTATAATTTTGTTTGCATTTATTATTCATGATATTTTCAATATAAATGGAACTAACGAAAATTCAAATATTCGCACCGAAATTGTTAATTATTTAAATCAAAATTATATTTTCAATAAGTTTTCATTACAATAAGTTTTCAATACAAATGCAACTACTAAAATTCAAATCTTCTCCAAAACTTTTAATTATTTAAGTCTAGCCATTAGCCGGTTAGAAAACTCAATTTCTGCGGCTACTTTATGAATAACATTCAGAAGGTGTTCAATGTTTCAAATGCAGACGTTGATTGTGTGTTCGGTTTTGTTTGGGTTTTTAAATGCAACGCAATATATTCAATTTCTCTGCGAGAAAAACACTTTGATTCTGACACATTTAACAAGAAAATAAATGAAAATTTTTAAAGTTTCCACACTCAATTTAATTTAAATATAATTTTATAGAAATAAACTTTTTGCATTTCACAATATTTTTCTGATTGGTGTAAAAATATTGTTTTATGCTTCGTCTTTGTACAGATGACAGATCATGCAAGTCCAGCTGGTTGTATTACTCTAGTCATGATGTTCCATTATTTTAATTTAACAAATTTCTTCTGGATGTTTGTTGAAGGTAAGTGTTCAGCAAATACATAAAAATATAAAATTCTATAAAAAAATTACCATAAATTATATCTTCCTTTATTCAATTCACATTTTCATCAGTATTTTGTTACACTCTTTTTCCATTTAATTACGATCCTTAGATACTCTTTTAATTTCGATATTTATTTTGTATTTTTTCTTTTTATTTCCGCACATTTTTAGGCCTTTATTTGTATACCCTGGTAGTACAAACATTTTCTAGTGATAATTTAGGATTCCTACAGTACGCTTTAATTGGCTGGGGTAAATATTCTTAATTGTATTTGCTTTCTCTTATTGCCATTATTATCTTTTCTTTCATACGATATTTTTGTCGTTATTTAGTTAACGAATAACAACAGTCCTCAAAAACGCTCTATTAAAACAAAATTATCATTTATGTTTTGTTTCGCTATATTTAAAGGTTGTCCGGCCGTTATAATTTTTGCCTGGTCTATTGCCAAAGTTTATGCTCCACCTTTGGATAGCGGCAGCTTTAATGGGGTAAGTGAGTTAATTATCTCTTTTTTATTGTAATATTCCGAAATATTATTTAATTGGTACACGCGCACAGACAAATGTTTAACAATTACCAACGTGCGGCTAAAATGTGTGTTAATACGAGGGGAAGTCATAAGTTATTCTTTTTTGAATCACATAAATAGCATTAATTAATTTAGGTTAATTTCTGGTTAAACGGCGACTAGAAAAAGTGTGGGAAATGTCCAAGAGACAATTATTTTGCAAAAATCATTCCATCCAAAAATGACCCTAAAAAGTTTGAATTTTAATCATATGTACATACATATGTGTTATCTACTGAGCTCTTTGAGGCCGGTGCCAAGAAATGTCTAAAATTTACACGTTTCAGGCTGTATAGATAACACATAAATAATTTTAATGATTTTAGATTTATAATTTTTAAACCTTTTTTTATTTTTTTGGGGCATTTGCGGAATATTTTGAACTGCTCTGTATTTACCTATTTCTATACCCATATTTTAAATGTACCCGCGAATTTGTCGGTGTCCCGGATTGAATAAGAAATATTGAATACTTATTTGTGTATATATGTATATAATTTAATTTGGGGCGGGAATGGTGCGGCCTAGAGCATACAGGGATACGACAATTTTCCACACGGAACTTTACGCGATACTGGAAACTGTGCGGATCCTATCCGAGAGAGGACACAGGGGAATACGGGTTAAGATATTCTCGGACAGCCAATCGGTTCTTAAGGCCCTGAGCGGCTGTACGTAAAGGTCCAGATTATTACTGGAATGCCACAGTAGGCTCAATGACCTGGCGACTCAAAATCAGATTACTCTGATATGGGTACCAGGACATCAGGGGCATTCCGGGAATGAGATGGCGGACATCTGTGCGAGAAGAGGGGCTGAGGGGAACTTCATTGGACTCACCCGCTCTTTTGGGTTCAACAAAAGTCTCCTTAAGAGGGAGATTTCGAAATGGACATCGTCCAGGATTGCGCAACATTGGAATGACATAAATGGGTTAGGTTACTCCAAGAAATTCCTATGCTTTGACGCTGGGAGGGCGGATCTAGCTCTAAGACTGGACAGGAAAAGCCTACGGACGTTGGTAGGGGCGCTCACATGCCATTAAACCTGCAAAGCCCACCTATAAAGAATGGACTTATCTGACACGGACATCTGAAGATTTTGCGCTGAGGAGGAGAAGTCGATGGAACACTTGATAGCAAATTGTGGGGCATTGTGCCACAGAAGACAAAGGACTCTACATGCATATACGCTGAGTGAAGAGGATCTGCTAATGCTCCCATTCAAGGAGCTGATCCTATTTGCGAACATATTGAACGTCTAAGGATAGGGGAAGCACAATAGATCAACAATGATCGCAGTGCAAAAGGCCATCCTGGGCCAAACCCCCATTACATTACATTACATTACATATAATTTAATTTATGTACGTTAATACATTTCTGTAGACAACAATTAAAAATCTTGAGCAGACGACGTAAAGTTGAGCATGTGATAAGCAAGGAAGTTCCATATGAATTGCTGCCACTTTCAGCGTTTTACCATGAAACTAATCAATGAACTTGGTAAACATTAACTTTAGGGGAAACTGCAGACTCTTAAACATGCGAGTGGCAAGTTTTTAAGAATAATTGGAATTCGAAGTATCAACAAATTAATTCTCTGTCGCCACTGGCTGACAAAAATCATCGCTAATATAAATTTTACCATTCATGTTCATTTCCATTAGTTCCTCTCTGATATTAAGCATAAATATAATAATTACCTGATTCCAAATCATTGAAAATTTAAACACGTGTACTGCACGTAAGATGAACCTATTCTATCTTTGACTACAGTGGCGACGCCTTCAGACAGTCATACGTATCAACAACCCATGTTGACCGAATTTTCTACAAGTTCACACAAATAAAAATTTTTTTTTTTAATTGAGATCCGAAAGATATTGTACCACTTGGTCCAAAACTTAAATAATTAAAATTTTAGCTGAACGAATGATTCTATAATTTCAGAAAACTACCTACAATTAAAAATAATGTTCGCTATTTTTGTGCAAAATAGTTGTTGGAAAGATTAAACCTTTTGTATTATGAGAGCCAAAATGAACCCATTGTTTAACGTGTTTTTTAAGATTTTGTTGTAATGGCAGGTAGTCACTCAGTTACTTTTATTTTTTCTCG
This sequence comes from Germaria angustata, assembly GCA_963681545.1. Lineage (NCBI taxonomy): Eukaryota > Metazoa > Arthropoda > Insecta > Diptera > Tachinidae > Germaria > Germaria angustata. The sequence goes on from OY813002.1 coordinate 67,165,837, forward strand.
TATGTTTAAATATTAATAGTTTATGAAATAACTTTAAAACACTTTTGCTCGGTATATATATTTACAATATTTACACGTATTACAATCTGACAGGGAAAAGTGAAAAATAGCGTAAACTAAGTTGATAAATTTGTGAATTTCCACACATAAGAAAAATTATCGCTTTATAAGAAGAATTTTGGATAAAAATTAATATGTAAAATATTATCCTAAAGTTCTGAAATGGATAAATAGTTACCTCGCATTTTGATTAGAAACGCAAAAATATGATTTAGCAATTATTTGATTATAAAGGTATTAATACATTTAATTTAAAAAATCTTCAAATACATTAAATTGTGAAATACATATTACTTTTTTTGTACTTTTAAACTAATCGTAGTTATACTATAAAAAACATGAGCATATAAAAATAAATACATAAATGCAAAGTCGCAGTAACGATCTCTCGAGTATTTCCAAATTAAAAATATTCCTTATTATCTTATTTAAATGAAATTTTTTTTATAATAACGCACCCTTTTTTATTATTCAAAAACATCCTTAACAAAAACCGTCACATACATTTCTTTCATCCACAATTAGAGACCATGACATTAAAGTGTCCCATTAAAAACTCATATAATAAACGTCTGCACAAAATTCTTCCTTTTATCTACGCAGAAAATTAAATTATATTTCTATAGCTTTAATGCCTTGAATTTAAAAGAAAAGTGCGCTTTAAAGTGAAAGTGTTAAAAAGTGAATAAATGATGTGAATAAATGAATCATCAGCTTGATTGCGGCAATACAAAATGGGAAAGTATTAAAAGTAAATTACTTCAAATAAAAAGTTAAATGCCAGGAAATAGTTTAAAGTAAATGTTTATATAAAAAATCTTAACTTTTTTTAAAGTTCAAAATGTCTCGGTAAGAAAGATTTGAATATTCAATATTCAATCATACTGTAACTGACACATTTAAAAATAATAAAAACCATTTAAAAATAATAAATTGCTATAAATTGCAAAAAATTAAAAAAAGTACTTCATATGCCAGCAATTACAAAGTACTTCATGTATTAAAAACGTGGAGAGTATCCCAGTAAACACTTTTAATAGAAGAAAATAATGGAACTAGTCGAAAATGGTATATTCTTATTGTGAAAAAAAAAGAAGAAATGAATAGATGAAACTCCTTTTGGAAAATAATTAATCTTCGTAAAGCTCTTACAAATTTTTGTACCTGAAACGGACTCGCGAACTCATCGGTTTCAACTGTTGCCAATGCTGACGAAGATAATTTGTTGGCTGGTACACAATTCTAGACCACAAACTCTACTTTGTTAACGCCAAAGATAGACAATAAAGGCAATTAGGATATGTATATATAAGTAAATATATATGTACTAGCTGACCCGGGCAAACGTTGTTTTGCCTTCAAATTTTATTTTCACTGCAAGTCTGGTTTCGTTGCAAAGTCATGGCGGATTGATATTTCGAAGAAGAATGAAAGGTGCACTAAATCGACATAGCAGTTATTGTTCAAATACCGGTATCGGGCTAATTAACGCCACTACACGCTGATTAAGGACCCAACGCCTTCAGCGAAACACAGCATAGGCCTATCGCGCTAATCTCTATCCGGCAAAACACAAAAAAAAGTAAATATTGGGCCATCTGTCGTAAGAACTTCAAACTGCACAGAAACACTACTCACGCCCCATAGATCATGTATATAAAGTTTGGTCAAAATCGGTGCAGTAGTTCTTGAGTTTAGCGATCACGAACATACACGTAATTTTTATATATGTAGAGATATATAGTCTTACCATAGGGTAGGTTTACTGCTCTGGTATAACAGCCCTTTCAACCAATTTACCACGCAAAAGGCAATTCTTTCACATGATTCTATATACCATACACACCTCGTTAACACCTTATACTTGAATAGTAATAGCGCCTCGATTAGGGGTATTTGGTGGATCGAAACTTTAGCTCAAGCATCAGCCCCTGCTCTTTTCGATAGTTAGTTTCAAAACACAACCATCGCGATGCATCGTTTGATGAAAATGTTCAGTAAAGCTTTCAGTACAGTAACTGCAAACAGAATACAATCCCCCTTATCGTGTTTGGCGATTTTCGACTGCAAATTCGACAGTTTGTGCTAGACTAAAGATACCGAGCAACATTTTTCTTTAATCTAGTACAAACTGTCGAATTTGCAGTCGAAAATCGCCAAACACGATAAGGGGGAATAATGCTAAAAAGTCGAAATAACATGCCTCGGAGGGGAGTTCTTCATGAAGATGTCATCTAACGAACTCCACTAAGTCAGCGGAGATTAAAGGGTCCAAAAATTTGATCTCCAATAGCCTCAAGGTATCATAAACAACTTTAATTTTATTAACCAAAATAACATGCCCTTCTGGATTTATTCTTCTCTTATCAGGCATTTGATGGTCCTGAGGCAATAACAGTAAGATTCCATGAGGACTTCTTTGTTGAAGTGGCAATTGGAAGAATAAAAAGCTCTTTGTAAAAGTATAGTAAAATGTACTTGTTTCCCGAGCGTTGTGAAACGTATTTGAAACGCCATTTATTTGATACTATAATAATTATCATATTATGGCGTATGGAGTTTTATTTTCTGACCAAAATGTTACATATATTTTGCCCTACCTGCACGTTTGTGTTTGTTCTTTAAAAAAAATATGCATTAGAGCAAAATTTTTTTAATACATTATTAAAAAAACAACTTAACTTTCAATTACGTGTTTGTTATTGAGTGAAAATTTTATAAAATTTAATAAAGTTCAATATATAGGGATACTATAATTTTTTTAAACTATTATAAACCATCAGGGACTGATGTTAACATTCCTCCATCAGGGACTGATGTTAACATTCCTCCTTGACTATATAATTATCAGTTGTAAATCGCTTGAAAACTAAAAAGTACTCTAAATAATGTCAGGCAGCTCTTTTTCTTCTAGTATTGGGAGCTAAAAAAGGTAAAATTTTGAAAAGATTTTTTTAGACAAGAAAATATCATTAGTGACCTGGAGAATTTTAAAAAATTTTATGTGCCGTCAAAGTGTATTTTAGAAAATGGCTTATTTTTTAGCTCCTTTTAAACCCATAAAAATGTTCGTTGAAAAATCAAATTATTGTATTTGCTACGACCGTTAATAATATGCCGTTAAACGTGATCTCTACACTTAATTTCAATACGCCAGAACAAACTCAAGCTCCATTAATAATTAGTGAAAACTGTGCATCCAATACTAATTCTCTAAATGTTCAGCTGTCAAATAGTCCTTCAATACAGTCGGTGTCAACAATTAGTCATAACCCGCTTAGAGCCATTCCACCTAAAAGGGCTATTTTTATATCACGGCTAGCGAATGAAACTTCATCTGATGATGTTAATTTCTATATAAAGTCTAAAATCGTCGTAAGAACTTCAAACTGCACAGAAACACTACTCACGCCCCATAGATCATGTATATAAAGTTTGGTCAAAATCGGTGCAGTAGTTCTTGAGTTTAGCGATCACGAACATACACGTAATTTTTATATATGTAGAGATATATAGTCTTACCATAGGGTAGGTTTACTGCTCTGGTATAACAGCCCTTTCAACCAATTTACCACGCAAAAGGCAATTCTTTCACATGATTCTATATACCATACACACCTCGTTAACACCTTATACTTGAATAGTAATAGCGCCTCGATTAGGGGTATTTGGTGGATCGAAACTTTAGCTCAAGCATCAGCCCCTGCTCTTTTCGATAGTTAGTTTCAAAACACAACCATCGCGATGCATCGTTTGATGAAAATGTTCAGTAAAGCTTTCAGTACAGTAACTGCAAACAGAATACAATCCCCCTTATCGTGTTTGGCGATTTTCGACTGCAAATTCGACAGTTTGTGCTAGACTAAAGATACCGAGCAACATTTTTCTTTAATCTAGTACAAACTGTCGAATTTGCAGTCGAAAATCGCCAAACACGATAAGGGGGAATAATGCTAAAAAGTCGAAATAACATGCCTCGGAGGGGAGTTCTTCATGAAGATGTCATCTAACGAACTCCACTAAGTCAGCGGAGATTAAAGGGTCCAAAAATTTGATCTCCAATAGCCTCAAGGTATCATAAACAACTTTAATTTTATTAACCAAAATAACATGCCCTTCTGGATTTATTCTTCTCTTATCAGGCATTTGATGGTCCTGAGGCAATAACAGTAAGATTCCATGAGGACTTCTTTGTTGAAGTGGCAATTGGAAGAATAAAAAGCTCTTTGTAAAAGTATAGTAAAATGTACTTGTTTCCCGAGCGTTGTGAAACGTATTTGAAACGCCATTTATTTGATACTATAATAATTATCATATTATGGCGTATGGAGTTTTATTTTCTGACCAAAATGTTACATATATTTTGCCCTACCTGCACGTTTGTGTTTGTTCTTTAAAAAAAATATGCATTAGAGCAAAATTTTTTTAATACATTATTAAAAAAACAACTTAACTTTCAATTACGTGTTTGTTATTGAGTGAAAATTTTATAAAATTTAATAAAGTTCAATATATAGGGATACTATAATTTTTTTAAACTATTATAAACCATCAGGGACTGATGTTAACATTCCTCCATCAGGGACTGATGTTAACATTCCTCCTTGACTATATAATTATCAGTTGTAAATCGCTTGAAAACTAAAAAGTACTCTAAATAATGTCAGGCAGCTCTTTTTCTTCTAGTATTGGGAGCTAAAAAAGGTAAAATTTTGAAAAGATTTTTTTAGACAAGAAAATATCATTAGTGACCTGGAGAATTTTAAAAAATTTTATGTGCCGTCAAAGTGTATTTTAGAAAATGGCTTATTTTTTAGCTCCTTTTAAACCCATAAAAATGTTCGTTGAAAAATCAAATTATTGTATTTGCTACGACCGTTAATAATATGCCGTTAAACGTGATCTCTACACTTAATTTCAATACGCCAGAACAAACTCAAGCTCCATTAATAATTAGTGAAAACTGTGCATCCAATACTAATTCTCTAAATGTTCAGCTGTCAAATAGTCCTTCAATACAGTCGGTGTCAACAATTAGTCATAACCCGCTTAGAGCCATTCCACCTAAAAGGGCTATTTTTATATCACGGCTAGCGAATGAAACTTCATCTGATGATGTTAATTTCTATATAAAGTCTAAAATTGGATTGAATGTTGAAATCTCCACTTATAAATTTAACTATTCTGAGCCTCGCGAGATAGCATCTTTTAAAGTTATTGTTCCTGATCAGTTCTTCAATACTCTGCTTGATCCAACATTCTGGCCTATTAATACGTTTGTGCGTGAATTTACGGTTAGGCAAACTCATAGTTCTACTGCTCGTCTTCCGGTGAGAAATATAATCAATTCAAAAAACTAATTACCGCCACAGTGGATAAAATTTCTGTTGTTTACCAAAACGTACGTGGACTAAATACTAAGCTGTCTTCGCTTTTTGTTGACAGTTTTAACATTGAACATCACATTGTTGCCCTTACTGAAACCTGGCTTGTTGATACCATAATTAACTCTGAGATTATGTGTGACAAATTTCAGATTTTTAGAAGAGACCGTGGTAATGGTAAAAAATCGGGGGGTGTATTGATTGCCGTTTCAAATATTCTCCAAGCAGAACCATTCACTTATGAATCCTCATCTAATATTGAATTTATTGCCGTGGTTATAAAATTAAATAACAGAAACATCGTCATTACTTGTTCTTACATTCCTCCGTCATCACCTCTTCTAACCTATGTTGAACACGCTAAGGCTATCAATTTTATAGTTAGCAGTAGAAAACAAAATGATTTATGTGTCTCCGTTGGTGATTTCAATATGCCTTCTGTTAAATGGAACTTTTCAACCGAGAATGGTATCTGGATACCTGCTTTGTCAACTAATAACGGAATATATGAACAATTTCTTAATACCTTTTTGGATTTGGATTTTTACCAGATGAACGGAATATTTAATCATCAGAACAGATTATTAGACTTAATGTTCCTAAATGAGTTTATGGACATTGTTGTTGAACGTTCTTCACCTATTGTCATGCCGGAAGATCTATATCATCCTACAATTGAGGTTAACCTCCCTATTTCGCCTGAGTCTTTTGAGAAACCCGATAATATAAACAATGTATTTAGTTTTAATAAAACGAACTATCGATTGCTCAATCATTTATTAAAACACACAAATTGGAATCAATTATTTTCACCATCAAATATTACGCTTGAGGAAATTATTAATCGTTTTTATGCTAAAATATTTTCATTGTTTGGGCTATGCATTCCAACGCAACCTTTACGCAGGAAAAGCGGACCTCCATGGAGTACAAATCGTTTATCTAAAGCAAAAAATAAGAAAAATAAACTTTATAAAAATTACAAAAAAACCAATCTCCTATGTGATTATCGAAAATATGTAATTTCTCGAGAAGAATACAACACGCTAAACAGATCGTGTTATGCAGTCTATTTATCTCGTATGAGGAATAACTTCAAAAATAATCCTAAATCCTTTTATAATTTTGTGAACTCCAAAAGAAGATCTAATACTTTTCCTGCTGTTATGAAGTTCCAGAGTTCTGAGTCCGGAGAAGACCTTAATATAAGTAATATGTTTGCTGAATTTTTTTCCACAACCTACTCTGATGCAGTTTATAATGAAAATACTTTCCCTATTTACACTAATTCCAGTCAAAATATTATTATTCCACTTTTCAATACATCTGAAATCTCAAAAAATTTGAAAAAATTAAAGTTCTCATATAGCAGTGGTCCTGACAATGTTCCCAGCTGTATACTAATTAATTGTGCTGATGCTCTTGCTGAACCATTGACTAGAATCTTTAATATGTCATTAATTAAGTGTGAGTTTCCCAGTTTTTGGAAAAAATCTTTCATAATACCTCTGTATAAAAGTGGTGCAAAATCGGATGTTGTAAATTATAGAGGTATTGCTAAGCTGAGTGTTATTCCGAAGTTATTTGAAAAATTAGTGACGGAATATATTTCTCATCATGCATCATCTCTATTCAGTTCTGTCCAGCATGGGTTTCGTAAAGGATGCTCTACGACAACAAACTTACTACAACTAACAACTGTTGTTAACCAAGGCTTCGTTCAGCGCAAGCAAACAGACGTCGTGTACACTGATTTTAGTAAAGCTTTTGATAAAGTCAATCACAAGTTGCTCTTAAGAAAACTTGACTTAATGGGATTTTCAAACAGATGTTTAAAATGGATTGAGTCTTATTTAACAAATAGGAAGCAATGTGTTCGTTTCAAAAATATTTTTTCAAAATTAATTGACGTAACTTCGGGAGTGCCTCAAGGTAGCCATCTTGGACCACTTCTCTTTACCCTATTTATAAATGATTTGCCAAAAGTAATTAAATTCTCGAATATCTTGATGTATGCTGACGACGTTAAAATTTTCCTAAGCTTTGATAAGTATTTAGATCACACTCTCCTACAAAAGGACTTGGATTGCTTTAACATATGGTGCAATAAAAATTTGATGCAGCTTAATTTTAGCAAGTGTAGATATATAACTTTCTACAGAGGTTCCTACATTAACGCAAACTACAATTTTGGAAACCATCGTTTGGAGAGAGTAGTTTCAATCATGGACCTTGGTGTTCTGTTGGACTCTAAGCTTAACTTTATCAATCATATTTCTTTGACTGTGAATAAAGCCCGTGGAGTTCTGGGTTTTATAAAACGATGGGCTAAGGAATTTAAGGACCCATATGTTACGAAACAGTTGTACATTTCCTTAGTGAGGCCTGTCCTTGAATATGCATCCGTTGTATGGGACCCAGTGTATACGTCACATATTAACTCAATTGAGTCTGTGCAAAAACAATTTTTGTTATTCTGTCTACGTACTCTTCACTGGAATCCACTAGACCTTCCACCATATACCAGTCGTCTAGCACTCATTAAACTACCAACCCTTAAAAGCCGGAGGACTATGTTAAATGTATCTTTTATTTTAAAACTGATTAATGGTGATATTTCTTCATTTTTCCTACTCAACAATATTGCATTGAATGTACCTTACCGACCTTCAAGACACTATGAGTTGCTTTCTATCAAATACTTTAGGACTAACTATGCAAATGCTGATCCATTTCGGAGAATGTGCAGCCAATTTAACAAATGCTACAGAATTATTGATTTTTCCTTAAATCTAAATTCAATTAAATTTCAAATTATTACATTTTTTAATGCTTTATAATGTCTACGTTTTTAATGTTTTCAATTTTGTATGTATGTTTGTATGTCAAATTTCATAATTGTAAATTTTAAAACTTCTGTCTGTAAGGATGATTTATCCATAGACATGAATAAATAAATAAATAAAAAAAAAAAAAATAAATTTTATATATTTATGAAAGCATTGCCAATATCAAAATGTCCTGGCTGGTCACGTTGCTTTGTTGGGTCATTTCCTTGTAATAATAAAATGGGTTTCGTAAATCCAAACGCTTCTGTCCATGAAAGTTTGCAGAAGAACTTAAAGCCCTAGATTCCTCGCTGAACATAAAGACATGAATTTTCGTAAGAAAGAGGAGCACTTTCTGCAAAACCTTTTACAGTGCTGCATATCAATTACAATATTGGTGTAAAATTTGTGTTGTGTTTGTGTTTAATAGCAGATATAAAAAAAATCATATTTTACCATAATTTCTATACCATTTGCAATAGGACAGTTGTCCTTGCTACATAAAATTTACTTGCTCTAGTGCTTATGTGTTAATAGATGAATTAATAATAGAGAGAATTTTATTAGATTTTGTTTTTTTACTTCAGATTTATTCATATTTTCTTTTAATTAAAAGATGAACAACTATTTAATTTTATAATTTTAATTACATTTTCGTACATCATACAACAAAGGACATATTTTCATAAACACAATTTTTGCGATGCAATTGTAATATTGCACACACTAATGTTTTACATAAATTCAATATATTTTGTAATACAAGAACTTTCTGTCCATCAATGTAAAATTCATTTAATTAAATTGTGTAACTTTATTAAACATAATATACTAATATGTATGTATATGCACAGGCAATTTCCAGTTAATAATGTAGTGCACAGTGGGACAAAATCAATCAATTTTGGTAGTGATTCGCTTATTTTTAAACTACTGATATAAAATTTCTCTTAATAGAAACAGATGAGTACTTAAATTAAAATTTTGATTAAAAATTTTGATTATATAAAACACTGTGTTCAAAAAAATATATTTATGAGTTATTAACCCTTAAAATATTCATGCTGACCTAGATCTTTAAGCACACACAAAAAAATATGAACTAAAATGTAGGAAAATTTACTCAATTTGAGTTAAAAATGGTTGTCGTTTGGCGCCATACAAAACACTCTAAAAACATTTTACCTAATATTAATATAAAAAAAATCCTTAATTCTTAGCAAATTTTACTTAGTTTTAATAAAAAAGAACTCATTTGATAGTGCAGCAACTTGCAGTTTGGTTTCACAGAAATTTCAGTGGAAACTGGATGGACAAAGTAGCCGCCCAAAGTAATAATGATTATAAAAAACTCCGGCATTTATGGAGCTAGTGTAAATTATGCCATTCTTCCTAAGTTTTAAGTCCATAAATTTCCTAAATTTGCCCAACAGAGTTATTTTTTCACTGGAGGAAGATTCGTTCACTATGGGAGTAGCTATAATATTTTTGAAATAATTTTTTCAAGTCCACAATACGACAAGGAATTTTTTTTTTAATATTTTTTCTTTGACTTTCCCTGAGATGGGATCGATCTAGAAACCTTCTACCCACTTGTATTTTATAAACATCTTAGAGAAGTAATGAAATTATTATTTATTTTAAGCAAAAGGGTGAACTTGTAATCGTAATAGTTTTAAATTCAAATATTCTTTGAAAGGAGTAAAGATTTACTATTTCGTGCCTTCTCTTAAAATGTAATTAGTCATGAGAACTAAGAAGTACATTTTTGAAAAGTTTTCTTAACTCTACGAAAGTTTTCCTAAAGTAGGGAAAGTATGAATAAAAATTTACAACTTTGGAGTATGTGAAATTTTCTGAACTATTCATGAGTAAATTTATTTTACTAAATTAAAAATATCTTACTTTTATGATCTAAATTAATCAAGTTCAATAAACATTTGCTAAATTTCAGAAAATGTGGTTTTAAAGTCTATTAATTCTTCGTTAAATGTAAGAAATTCGTTGTGGGAAACTATTAACTATATTTTAGTGTTTATTTAAATTTTTATTTTGAGTCCGAAATCGATCAAACAGATTTCAAATCATTGTACGAGTACACTTTTTAAAATAAATTTTTGCAAATGTAATTTTTGTAACATATTAAATTCAGTTTATGATTTTTTTTACATAAATCAGCATAGGATTGCCGAAAAAATAATTTTATAAAAAATTTAAGCTTTTTAATTCCAATCGTTGGATAATAGAAAAAATGGAAGTCATTGTCATTGCCTCCAGAAATCCAGTATGTATATCAAATGAATTAAAAATAAGAAAAATTTCTTTCACAACAATAAATTGGAAGGATAAGGAAAAAATTGCACTTTAGCTTTTAAACACCCTTCGTAACCATGTACAGCAACAACTCAAATATAATGTAAATTCTTACTGAATATACTTTTTTGTAGAACTATAAACATATAATTTTGATTTAGTTAATTAATATATACATATGCGGATGAAGGAAAAACTGTTTTAGTTTAATCAAAAATTTTTAAACGAAAAATATATTTTTTGAAAAAATGCTGATGTACTCGTAAGCACGGTTGCTTTAAATAAATCTGTAGCAAATGAAAAAGAGTCTTCTTAAGTAATTAGAAATAATCAAAGATAATCATAGAAGTAATCGGGCAATTTTTTGATTACTTTCGATTATTTTATAGTAATTTGAAGTAATCTAGATTCTTTTCATATTTTATCTGTAATCTTAGTGAATTAGTAATCCCACAAAACTTGAAAAAATTATAATTTAATCAATTATCCCACCATTAAAACAGAAATAATATAATTACTCGCCATTACGTAACAGCTATCGTTACGACTGCGTTTCCAATAAAATTCCTTAAATCATGAAATAGTTAAAGTATCATTTTGCATAAGATTTCTTAACAAACGTTTACTAGCCTTAAAGAAATTCTTAATTAATGTGAACTTTAAAGCTGAAATAAAAAATTGTTTTTGCATGTGGCCGTAGAAGTTTAGTGAGTGCTGCTTCAAATTTAGCTCTGATTGAGCGCAGTATAAATTTTCATATTAAATCTGCGTTTAGTGATAGTCCAATAACTAGAACTGCTGGAGCTGGAGAATAATATTGTAAAATAAATTTGTTAAAATTTTATTTAGTGATAGCGTGCATTTAGTGCATTACATTCATCCATGGTAGAGGAAACACTTTTCATCAGCATATTGAAATAATTTAATATCTAGTTCTAAATCGTTAACATCATTCAAATACATAATAAATAATAAAGCTCCTTAGACACTGCCTGGTGGAATGGCATGCTTAACACCAGTCAATGTGGTTCTGTTGTAATTGACTCGTACATACTGCATTCGATTTAATCAACTCTTTAATATTAGTATTTTATATATCAAGCAAAAGTTAATATTAAAGCAGTAATAAATTTCCAACAATGCAAAATAGAAGGAATTAAACAAATTACAAAAATATTTTTGCATAATACTTACAGCAAAGCATTCATGTTTTCATGAGTTGTAATTCGTTAATATACTTTTTTCTTTTATAATTCCAATATCATCCTTATGTAATTTTTATAAACTTTTTTATGTCACTTGTACACAATTTCTATTTTTTAACTTTGAGGTTACTTAACGTAACTGCTTGTTCATAACATTTTGTTATTTTACGTAACAAGGTAAAAATGCCGGATGCATGTAAGTCGATAAAAATGAAAATATAAATACCCTCTAAGGCACGTGATCATACGACATGATACCTTCATCATTTATATGACATAAATAGTGTAATAATGCATACATATATTCAGCAGGACAAATACATACATAAAAATATATGTACGTGCACACATGTGTAAGTATGTTTAAATCGTTAACTATATTAGCGAAAACTTTGTTCAATGTTATAAACATAGAATAACCGGGCAGTTTAGCGAATATGAGAATATCAAATGCGTGACGATGAAGTGGACGTTGTGAATGGTGCACGATTTTCAAAGATTATTTCGTGAGTATCCATGAACGAAAATATAAGATAAATTCAAAACATTGAGCTTATAGAAAACTGGAGTCAAGTAAATCACTAATTTTGTCGACTATTTTTGCCGACAAGAACTCGAATTTTAATGGAACTAAAAATTACATTATAAACTAAATAAGCAAACATTTTTAAATTTTCTGTAATTAGTATATAAAATAAAAATAACATAAAAGAAACATAACGATTCAAGTTATAAAACTTAAAAACTATTTTAAACACAAAATCGTTAAATTTACCAAAAAGAAATAAGGCCCCTTCCAGTAGTTTGTTATTTACATACGAGTATAAGAGATGGACCAAATACGCCGGCACCCAAAACAGACGGACTCTGCCGTTACGCAGTTAAATCGAAAATCATATATTTGCAGTCTATGGTGGTCCTAGAAATAACACTTCCAGGGCCAATTGCCCTAATCGCCGGTTAGTTGTCCGTGGAAATATTGATTTATGCAGGCCTTAGTCATCATCTCACGCAATCCTTAATCGCACGGACTTCTGCCTAGAATATCGTGTTGTGGTCAGTCAGACGGAAGTAAATTTCGATCTCTGTTTAATGTCTCACAGTTAATTCCAGACCTCTTTTTAGGTATTTCGTCAGACATATCCGATTGAATTTATAAGTTTGGAAGTTTTTCTAATGTGCTCTTTATGCATCCAATGCTGAATTATGTCAATTATCAATGAGGATCTTTCGTATCTTACAATTTTAGTGTCTGCTCTAGAGCAACGGTTACTACAACAGTTTGTAGTATTTTCCATGGGATACCATTGTCTGACCAACAACTAGATATTTCATAAGGACTTCTGTTAACAGTTCGATGTATGCTTTCCTTAGAAAACAATTTATGTTAGGAACATATTAATACCAAAATCGTTGATCGTTTCTTACGTATGCTCTCAAAGCTTCATTTATGGAACGATTTACTCGCTTACTTGAAATTTGCTTGAGGACTATAAACAACTGTCAATACATGATTCACTCGATCATTTTAATTTTGAAATAAATACGGGTATTAAACTACCAGTTCGGTCCCAGAACCCAGAATCTACTCAGCTCTTAACTTAAGAAAAAAAGAACTTCGATTTGAAAAAATTTCATTAAACTCGATTGATTTGCAATTTTTGTGAAACCCCCTCAATAATTCTAAAAATGCGGCATAGTACAGCACAATACAGCAAAACAAAGCAATCTTTCTTAAGCCGGCTTAGGTGATATACATAAGTATATATATGTGGTAATTTGCAGCGATTAGTTGCTCCACCACGACTATTGGTGAGCTAGAAATAACTCGAACTTCCCAATGAGTATGACTTATTAATTATAATAGGTAAATGGATCACGTAAGTATGTTTCATTAAACCATAAAATCGGATTAGACTAAGTGGCCAACAAAAACAATATATATTCGTTGTACCCTACTTTCCCTTCTATTACACGTATATACAAATTAAATTAAATTGTAATTCAATCTAGCCATCAATTTGGAAATGACTTATTAATTTCAAAAAGATTTCTATTCTGTTCCGACTGACTGACCATTATGAAGTGGTACATCATGCGTACAAGTAATTTCTCACACAAATAAAATATTAAGTATACGTGTGTAAAATCCAATAATTATATAAAAAGCATATGATTTTTATATAATCATTGAATTTTTTTGACAATTACCAATGTCTCTTTTTTTATACGATTAGTGAGTGTAATTCTTAATAATATGTCAACAAATTTTAGAAAATGATATTTGCAAAACAGAATTATCAAAATATTAAGAATTAACAACTATTTTTTTCTTATTTCAGTTGGATATTGAATGTTCTTGGATGCGTGAGTCTCATATTGACTGGATATTTCAAGGTCCTGCTTCTTTGGTTTTAATCCTTAATTTAATATTCCTTATACGTATTATGTGGGTAAGTTCAGAAGCAAACCGCATTCGAATAAATCATTTCTCACATACACTTTACTATTGTTTTTTAATTAAACATATGTAAACACTTAAGAAGAGTAACTTTAAAATGCATGAAAATGACAGGAAATTTTAATTTTTAAATGCTTTCAACTAAATTTAGCAAAATATTTTAAATTGTTTCACATTATTTTCTTTCAACTACTTAATCTTCAGAATCCGGATATTAAATGTATTAGTGCTTTTTATCTCTTTTTCTTGTTTATGTTCGTTGCAGTTTTTTTAGATACATATGACGGATGTTAATTTTATTAAGTTTTTTTCACTTTATTGTGCTTTTTCCAGGTGCTGATAACAAAGTTACGCTCTGCCAATACCTTGGAGACGAGACAATATCGTAAAGCTTCGAAGGCTCTATTGGTGTTGATACCTTTGTTTGGTATCACATACCTATTGGTGTTGGTTGGACCGGAACAAGGCATCAGTCGTAATCTATTTGAAGTTACAAGGGCCTTTCTAATAAGTACACAGGTGAGTTTAATTAAATAGAAGAAGTATATCGTGAAAAACAAATACTTGGTTTTTATTCTTCTCGTGTATAAGTTGAATAATCTTGCTTTCATTGCTTGCGTATTAGCGAACATGAGAGAATATATTTATGTTGAATATAATTCGGGTTGTAATTAATTCTTTTAGACTCATTTTAATGATTTTTTATTAGAAGTTTGGATTTTTTTTCTATTTAAACATTAATACGTTTTTTTATATTATTTTAAACGAAATTTTTTATTCTTAATCTTTCGACGATATTATACATTGATTTATTTTGGATATCAAGGACTTTTAATCCGTTTTAATGTAAAAAAAAACATTTATTTTATTATTTTATCCAACGTTTCGGTGGTATTTGCCAGTTTATTTAGGGATAATACGAGAACTTATTAAATCTGGCAGTGACATATCACATCAAAGTCCGTGACCTTTTGAATTTACCGCCTCTTAACTTAAAGGGCAGCTGTCACGAATTCCGCACCACCAATTTCAATGGCGAAAAAGTTTTTTACTGAATTTCTTTGTGGCCGTGCAAGCGCGTAAGATGGCGAACGTTCTGAGCGCCCAGTTGAGGTATGGTTTTGGCCGATTAGAATTCGAAAGTGCGGGAGATTGTGAAAGCCATAGGCATATCACATGGCTCAGTGGTATAAATTTATTTATTTTTTATTTAGTAGTATTTTTGTAATACTTTAAAATGATCACTTGGGTATGAAAAAGTTTCTCGCAAGATTTGAGCTACATTTGTTTAGCTTTGTTCAACAGCAATATGGACGAGTTTTTCCACCGTTTCGTAACCGTGACTAAACGTGCCAACTTATTAGATCGACTTAATGATTATTAATAATATTATAATTTATTATGTATGAAATTTAAAAATGTTTATTTATTTCCTCAATTGTCAATATTTTGTATTGAAAATATTTAAACTTTTTCTTATGATTTTGTTTCAAATTTTATAAAATACTAGCGGGCCCGTTGCCTGCTTCGCACGGCAAAACAAAATAAGAAAAGAAACACACTTGTTTTTAATAAAGTTGGTTTTGTTCCCAAAAACACACGCACTTCACATACGCACCGCACACACATGCGTTATCGGATTTTAACCAAACTTTATATAAACCATATATGGGCCACTGCCTACGTAGTGTATAAGTTTGGTTGAAATCGCTCGACGCGTTTATGATTAGTTCGGCGACGTACATATACGGACTTATTTTTATATATATAGATTTTCAATTTTCTGAAGAAGACACCCACAGGGTGTTGAAATATTGAGAAGTCATATAAAATAAATATGGCCCTATACTCCCTCCGGGAGTGAAAGGAACTTATATATATATATATATATATATATATATATATATATATATATATATATATATATATATATAATATATTGTTTTTTTATAAAAAAAGAAGACCTCTAACTTAAAAAATAATTCAATCTATATATATAAAATAGGATGTGTATGTATGTATGTATGTATGTAACATAATGGCTCCAAAACGGCTGGGCCGATTTTGACGAAATTTTCAGGGAACCTTCAGAATACTCGGGCGGGTGACACTGTGAAGTCTGATTTTTTATTTTCAAACTGTGGGCGGAGGGGCGTGGCAACATCCAATAATTCATAAAATGAGAACGGCTTGGCCGATTTCTGTAAAACTTTTTGTCAGTTGTTCGTATTTTCGAGGAGAAGGTTTTTATGGAAGAAAATTCCTCCGGAAAAGTCGGAAAATTGGAAAAGTCGAAAATCGAGTTTTTGTATGAAATTTTGTTTGAAATTATTCCTTAATGGCTTTTCAAATGAAAAAATAGAAAGTTTGTCTTAAGGGTTAAAATTGGGGCGAGGCGAAGTTCGCCTGGTCCGCTAGTTAATTTATAAAAATAAAAAGGTCGAATATCTCCAATTTAACATTAATATTCATTTAATTTGTTACTTTCTTTTAATTTAATTCGAAATTTTTTTCTTCTAGGGTTTCTTTGTTTCCTTATTCTTTTGTTTCCTCAACTCAGAAGTACGTCAAACACTGCGTCATCGTTTTTACAGATGGCGTGATAATCGCAACTTGAGACGTGGCAGCACCCAAAGGAATCGCAGGTAAAATATTGCTAGAACTTCTTTCTAAGTGAAATTTTTTTTACATCAATTGTTTGATTCTTAAGTTAAATTTGTTTTCTTTTATTTTCTTTAATAATCTTCTGGTAATGTTTTAATCAAAACCATGTACGTATATATTTAACAACTTTTTTATTTACGCGATATTTTTATTTCGTCAAAATGTTAAAAATTTTATGTTTTCTCTTTCGAGTTCTGCTTCCTTTGTTTATGTCGCTTATTTCGATAATCTCTTTTATTTATCTTCTTTTTGGTTCAGTTACTTAATCATCCTTTTTTGTTATTTGCTTCTCTGCTTAATATCAAATAATGTCCCAGGGGAAGTTTCAAGATTTTAGTTGTAAAATTCATTTAATATAAATAAAATATGTATGTATGTATTCGGCTATATGTGTGAGTGTCTGCTTATGACTTATCTAATTTGAACTAACTATAAGTATTCAAATCTTCAATCTAATATTATTATTTATTTAAGTGCAGTTACTGACCTTCGTAGACTAGTAGGTAGTGTACTAGACTCGTGGTGCGAAGGTCCCAGGTTCGAATCCTGCCGCAGAACTCTGGCAGTTTGTGTTTGATAATTAAAGGGAGCCCACAACAAGCCTTCACTGGCTTAAGTGTATGTCGTATGACATGGGCTATCACACCCCTCCAATCAACCTAACCTAACCTAACCTAAGTCCAGTCAATGCCAGACAAAAAACTCTATATTCTACATGTACTTCTGTGTTGTCTTGACATTTCTCTTGTCCGGCTAAGAGCAAATGTGTCCCTCCTTTCAAGCATAGTGTGGCCCCTATAATTTAGAATGTTGCGGTCTAGTGGACTTGAATGATACTCTGGTTTCTTTACGTAAATATATTATCACGAATTTTGAAAACACGGTTTTAACCAATGGAATGTCCAGGTATCTATGAATGCGCGAATTTTTAACATACCAGGGAGTGGCTGTAATCATACGGAAAATTTTATTTAAACGCCTTTAAATGTTTTTTTTAATGTGATGCTGAGGCGCACCATATTGATTTTAAGGAAGTATTAAATAGAAGAAATCTTCAATCTATACTTAGTTGAATTTCTCCCCGTAAGCCAATTAACTTGAGAAGCCTTGCGATTTCCATGTTAAACGTTAATCAAGGTGAATCCCTTTGTATTTGACTTCATTGTTTTGCGGTATATATTGACTATTGATATGGATGGTGGACATGTTTCTCTTCGCAAGGTTAAGGTGATATGAACAAATTTTTTCCGTTCACTTTTATTCTACATGTTTTTAGCAATTTTTTCAATATTGCAATGTATTCCTGCAAGTTGCGTAAAGTTTATTGCTGTATTTTGTGGACTCTTAGTAAAACTGTATCATCAGCAAACGTTAATTATTAATCATTATTGCTTATTGACAAGTAGGAGGCAAGAAAGGATCTAATGGAAAGAAAGAAAGGATCTAAGAAACTCCTGCTTCTGTTGTCTGTGATGTGACTCAGATGTTGCCTTCTTTAATCATAAATCTGCGGCCACTTAAGTAGGCTTATAATAGCTTGTTAGTGTTTCCGAGTAACTTCCGCTTTAATTTATAAATTAATCCTTCGTATCATACATAACGCTCGTATATTTTTTTGTACCAAAAACAGTACATTTCACTGAAATTTTTTAAAAAAGCAGTAAATCGATTTGGATAAACAGTACTTTTCGCAGTATATATTTTATTCAATACATAAAAAAAATTAACAATCATTTCCATCATCTGAATCATTTCCATTAAAATCAGCTTTTGTTGTTGTTTTGTATTTGTCGTTTGAAGCAATTTGAAATGCAATGCCAGTTTCCTTTTGAGGTAATTGTAGAAATCTACGCTCTTGTACTTCAAATTAAATTTGAAGTTCAGATTCGCCTTCAATGTTTGCACATCTAATCGGGTTTTGTCTGACGTCCAAGTTTTGTTCACTGCAGAGAAGATTCGTTCCACTGATGCTGAAGTTCCTGGAAAACATAAAATCTATTCAACTATCGTGGCCATTTCTTTGAATTCGCGATCGGCGTTTTTGAGATGAATAAATATCTCCACCCACCGATCCACAATCGAAACATTGCTTTCTCTCCATTGCATAATTTTGTCACTCATACAATAGTTTTTGATATTTATATCGAAATTGGGTGTGTAAATTTACCGCATTTTTATTGGCATTGTACAAATTGTATTCGCTCAACTTGTTCATAACGGCTTCGACTTCATTCCATGTTGATGTTTCTTGCAATGCTGCCCACGCAAAAATTTTCGGCTAGCGACGAATCAGAGGAGAATGGTTATTTTTAAAGTAAACAATAATTTTGCATAAATTCGCTGTTCGCCGTTTTTATTTCTATTATGTATCGAAAAACAGTATTTTGAGGTAGAAAAGCAGTACGCAGTTTTTGATGTCGAAAAACAGTATAATACTGCGAAAAACAGTACATATACGAGCCTTAATCATACAATATCAAAAGCACTTTTAACCACATTTACAAGTCCGTGTGTTGGTTCGATGGTACTATGTTTCCTTCTGAAACCGAATATGTGATATGGGATACACTTACTCTCGCTCAGTATTGGGGTCAGTCTGCTTACAAATAGATTTTTAAAAAGCTTTTGACATGTTAGATTGCAGACCGTCGACAATTATATGGTACTTTTCGGACTTATGGATCATAGGAATTATCAAACCATCCATTCCAATGGATAGTGTTAAAGACTTCATTAAGATAGCACTAAAAATTAGAAGGAAACAATTTGTTTTTCCTATACTGCGTAGTTCCAAAAACATCTTGTTATTATCAACACCTGGGGTTTTTCTCGTGTTTAGGCTAGCAATGACATTTTCAATCTCACGAATGGAAAATGTTAAGGGGAAAACGGCTTTCGCTGTCACTGGTGACAGTTCGGCTATAATAGCGGACATGTTTGGCATGCATACTTTGTGTATACGCATATATATATATATATATATATATATATATATATATATATATATATATATATATATATATATATATATATATATATATATATATATATATATATATATATGTTATTGGATATTATATATAATCGTTAAGGCCTAGTTGTTTCTACTTTCATTTCGTTGATTCAGTGGGTTCTGTGAATCGTTGCGATAGTTATGTGAATATATTCGTTCTATGGAAATTTAGCATTCTGTAAGCATGTATTTAAGATTAAACGTCACTTGTCTGATTTGTGTAAAATTCCAATTTTTACTAAGAAAATAGGACTACATATTAAAAAATTAATAAACAAAAAACTTAAACATAAAATTATAAGCAACTTATGGATTTCAGGGGCAAATGTGTCAAACACCAAGATATTTCGTGTCGAAAAATGTTATTTTAAATGTCATGATGCACTCAAAATTAACATCTATACGCATACATACATACTCGTAGATGCAATATGTATGTATATAAGAACTATATTGTTAAACATTTATTAAAGTTTTTCATCACTTAATTTTACATCTCTATTAAAAAATTCTTTTTTCAAATTGCTTACAAGTATAAAGTAACATATAATTATTGCTTATAAGCCCGGGGGTTTTTATCTTGCATCTATTTTTGAAGATAATTCAATATATTTATTTTTTAAGTTCTACTCTATCCATTTTTCCTTTGGTTAATACCTTCAAATTCGCTTGTTAATTGAATTACATTAAATTTTTACCCTTTTTATCTTTTGCTATTGCCATTTGCCTGTATATTTTGTTTGTGCAGCATTTTGCAAATGCTACGCAAGATGCAAGAACATTTGCACAATATTGTGAATTGGGCTACTAATTTGAATTTCATCAATATTCTTCCCCTTTCTTATCTTAGTTTTTTTTTTATTGAAATTTATCTATAATCTTTTACTAAAATAAGTAGCAAAAATGTCTCTTTTCTCTTTTGCAGGCATCGTTTATCGAAAGACTACTCACTAAGATCTAGAACAGAAAGTTTACGGTATGTAATTAAACAAATTAATTAATATTCATCTTGATGTTTTTTTGTTTAATAATTAATACATTGACATATGAAGATCATTTGTTGCATTCAAAGTGTATTCAGTTTACAAGGTGGCCGCATTCTGACAACAAAAACAAGCCTGTATACAAAATCAATGCAGAATTAATCACGCTGCACATACCAACATACTCACTAAGTGAAGAATGTGTATCGTGGAGAAAGTGTATCGATTTTCATACCGCTTGTGTTTTCTGTTATAGTTGGAATGCGATCTTCTCAAGATGTTATCTTGAGAAGATCCGAATGAATTCTGTTCATTCGAGTGTGTTTTCTAAAGTCTAGAAGTAAAAAAAGTAAAAGTAAAAAAGGGAATTAATTATTCTTGATTAAGCGCCAACTTATAAATAAGGAGCACGCAATCCTGTAAGAGTGTTAAATTTTTTAATTTGAGTGATGAATAGGATTTTTTGTATAAACTTTGCACTTTTTCAGGATACGAAAACGCCATAAGAATCATGCTAAAATATCCGTTTAACTGAAAAAATAAATTCACTTTTCGGAAATCGCAAAAAAGTGTCTCTTTTAATAGTCAGACAAAACTTATAATTCTCTCAACGTCCTTCGAGAAACAGTTTTTTTTACATGAACCTTATAAAATGGAAAATAATATTATCGGACAATATTATACATCACAGGCAGTGGCAGCTGATTTTGAATGTATATATATATATATATATATATATATATATATATATATGTATATGTATATAAGGTGATTTTTTAAGAGCTTTCAGATTTGATTTTAAAAATCTCAAAAAAATTTGAGAAATGTATGAAATCTTTATTTGAGTCGATAGAACGATCTATATAATTCAATGTTTAAAGATGATTTCATGTAAATGTTGATTTTAATATACTCTATTCAACATTTCGGCCGGTATCTGACGAATAAATTCTTCAATATTGACGTCCAGTGCGTCAACCGTTGCGGTCTTGTCCCTATAGACATGAGCCTTAATATAGCTCCACAAAAAATAGTGTAAAGGCGTTAGATCGCACGATTTAGGCGGCTAACTGACCGGCTCCAAAGGTGAAATAAAGTGTTCACCGAACTCGTCTCTCAATTGGGCCATTGTTTCGCATGCTGTGTGGCATGTGGCACCGTCTTGTTGAAACCAAAAAAAAAAATTGTAATCATAGCACGGTAGCACTCGCCATTCGCAGTAACGTTCCTGTCTTCGTCGTTCAATGATGCCACCGGGCCATAATCCACACCAAACAGTGCATTTTCGGGATGCAATGCTTCTGGCTGCTCGCCCCAGCGAATATGACAATTTTTCTTGTTCACGTATCCATTCAACCAGAAATCGGTTTTGCTGCTGAACACATTCTTCCAACAAAAAAGTGCACGATGCATGTTCTTAACCGAGCATGAATTTTGATAACAAAATTCAATAATCTGCAAGCATTGTTCGTTTGTAAGTCGATTCATGGTGAAATTATAGACCAAACTGAACATGTATAACAGTCACATGTTACGGAAATAACAGCTGAGCTGCTGAAAACAGTGTTGGCAAAAAGAAAGTTTTTAAAAAATCAGCCTTTATAATCGGCTTAGCTTCAGATTTAATTCTGATTTCTTTTCTGCTTGCGTAAGAGATATTGACAAATACTTTGGCTTGCTTTTGTTATATACTAAACTATTTAACCTCAAAAATTTTATATACATATGTATGTACTCGTACTTATTTCACTTTTTATTTTACAGAAGTTTGTACGTATAGACAGACATAATTATTTTACTCTACCGTATATTCTTATGTTTTGTTGATCTTGCGACTTAATTGAAAGAGTCTCTTTTAATTGAGGCGGTGAATCAACCAACAGAGTATCGGGTAATTGATGCCCTGTTTAATTGATACAAAAAATGTGCAATTTTCGAAAATCAATTAAAGGAAAATTACTGTAAACATATATAATTGGCTATTGAAGAGGTTTCTTGTATAACATCAACTTAATTGTTTGTAAAATCATTTTCCAAAAAAATACACATTTTCATAGTTATGAAGCTGTACTCGCCCAAATTTTTACCAAAATAATAAATGGAAATAGTATTAATTAATCGTCACAAATTTCATGCTACTCTTAAAACTGCTGGGCAGACATGCCGTGTGTTTGTTTTCTGTGTACATTTTGTGTACCGCAACAGTCAAAGCGGGTGATACACACACACATCAATATTTAGCTTAAATTTTCACGTTTCTGTGCGTTTGTTTACAAAAAAACTGTCACACGCATATGTCGTACGCAATATTGAAAAATATCGAAATGGTTTCGATTTTCACAAAGAATTTAAGTAGTTTATTGTAGCGTGGTAGTGTTATTGTCAATTTCCATTTCATTATGTGTGACTGACAAGTGAGCATCGTGGAATTTTACTCTAAAAAACGGAACACAGAAATTTTGTAATATTTTGCCGACGGGAAATTGTGTGTATTAAAAATAGCTGCAAAGAAATTTTATATGTAACGCATTACATCGTTCATACCGGCATTATCAAATTTGAAATAGTGACAAAAATATAAAAAATATTTAATATAATATTTTATTGGAAAAATTTTAATTTATAAAAAAATGAAAAATATTATGCAGACAAAAAGTCTTGTGCTAAAAAAATTGGAGCAAGAAAAATTTTTAATAGAATTTTTTTAATTTTCTTCTTTTATTTTTTAACACTTTATATTTCTACATCCAATAACAGATGAAAACCATTTGTCGACGGCATTGTCGACCAGAAGTTTTAAGTTTTTACACTTTAAAAACCACATAAAAATTATAATTGATGGGCAACATTGACGTCGTCTGTCACATAGCTTCAATGTTGCCGCCAGCACAAACACAAAAATTTAAGCTAAATATTGGAGTGTGTGTAACCCAATATACACAAATATTTTGTGGGAGATGTTAAACAAGATGGCATAATATCTATTATAAATTGTGAATTAGGTTTTGCTAGATGGAAGTTATTTTCAACTAAGTTTATTAAGAATCTCTTGATTGTGTATGTGTGTGTGTACGTAGCAAACTTGACATGCGGCACTGGAAAATTTGTTGAACTTGTTGTTAAGTCAACATTTGCAGAATATTAAGGAATACTTTACTTATATTAATGCATACATACAAACACACATACATACGTACGTACTTAATAAATAAGTTTTGAAGACAAGTGACAAGTGCCTGCTACATTTCAAGAACTCATCGAGATGAACAATATTATTATTCATGTAAAGAGTTTTCAAGGTGAACATAATTTTTTGAAATACAAAGAATGTTAATTCATTTCATATTTAGGAATACGAGTATATTATAGTCGATAATTCAAGTTAAAATTATTTTAAATCATGACATTTTATATGAGAAAATATATTTTAAAGTCAACTTCAATCGTTTATGAAACGGGGCAGTTGGGAGATAATTTTCTATTGCTTCTGTTTGTTTTATTTATTATTTGTTTTGTTTTATTATTTGAAAAGAAATTCGTTTTATGCTAAGAACACACCAGGCAACCACTGTAGCAGGCATTAATATTGAATATTAGGTTAGATTGAAGAGAGGATATTATTCACCTCATCTCAATAGACATACACATAAGTCAGTAAAGGCCTGTTATGCGCTCCCACTCAAATATTGCATATAAACCCCGAGTTAATATGAAGATTTTGCACTCTTTTATTGCTTATTCTGTAATACAAAGCAAACAAGAGCCGGCCTAGCCTCCCCAAAACATATTGCTGGCTCAGTTAATGCAAAAATATCAAAATATTTACATAGTTCGTTTTAGCCAGCTCTACGGTTGTTACATGTGTATCATTTTGTGTACTATTTGCAGTGGCTACAGATTGCTTAAAATATGTGTGGTGCTGCTGTTGGTGGAGACAACTGTTGCCTCGATTGTGGCGAACAATAAAAAAAAATATTTAACAGTTGCCTCGTATGTATTCAGCTCTATAATTTAAAAATTACAAGAATATAAAAACACATTTAAAAATGGGTTTTCAATATGGATAGGTAGCCAAATTAAATATGCGGTGTACAGACAAAGTTGCGTGTATACGAGACATCCAATTCCAAATGCCTCTGATAATTAGATTTCGTAGACTTAGAGCAATAACCTGGGTCATATTGAATTTCAGGTCCATTTAGCCTGGTTCACATAGACGTAGGACAGACAATTAGAACACTTTTTTCCCACTGTATGATAGTGCCAAGGCCTATTTGTAAGGTCTATGAAAAGCGAATTGATTACAACAAAGCTGAGTACGAAATTGTCGAACTCCTGGGCTGGGCTGTTGCATAGACCTGATTAATGGGTCGTGGTATACAGCGTGTTTGCATTTGGTTGGATTGCATTTTCAAGGCGAGTTCATACTCGTAACAGGTGAAATTGACAGCACAGCTGATAACTTTTTTCTAAACTTTTTCGTTGATTTGTTTTGATTGTTTGTTTTGTTAATTTTGAATATTTTTCTTTGCTTTCTACTTTTTTTACTGTTTTTGGCATTGTGCAATTATGCAGATTTATTTGTTATATTGGTGCGTTTACCTAATATGAACTCAACTTGGCCATTTTATAATGAATAGACCAAGGCCTATTAATAAGGACTCTGTAACAGTCCAGGTTGATGATTGTCCAACTTTATATATGTATGTATAAAAATAAAAATTCCGTAAACTTTTTCATAAGGAGTTTGACAATTGTATTCTGGGCTTTCTTGTAGTCAATTCGCCTTATATACACGTATCTCATAATAAAAGGATCTAGGAATAGAAACAAAATTTCAAAATTATTTTAACTCTCCTATTAAACGATATTATTAAATAAAAAAATTATTAAATTTTCGACAACAAATTTGAAACATAAATAATAAAATTAAATAAAAAATTTTAAACGCCTTTGCTCCTGGGGCTAGAATTTTCATAAGAGTATCTCTGAAAAGTGTATAAACTTGATTCTGAAACTTAAAAATAAAGAAATCCAGTGTAAAATTAGACAAATTAAAAGCATTCATTTCATTTTGCAAGCCTATTTCATATGTTGTCGAAGGCTCATTCATAGTCGACCAATTCCAGAAATGAAACTAATGGCGTTAAAAAAATCATACAGATTTTATGACCGGTATCATCAGTGTAATCGCATTTAATGGATTTTTTAATCTGACATCAAATGGCAGATGTCACATTTTGCCAAACATGTTGCGGTGTCTGCATACACATACGAGTACGAATATATATGTATGTATGTGTATTGAATATGCAGTGCAGTGATTGAATTTTGCTATATCCTTTTAAGTAAACATCGTTTCACTAAATTTAAATTTATACTAAGAAGTGGATTCATTTTCAATTTCAATGCTTAAATTCAATCATACTTGCAACTAAAGTGTGACAGCTTTATAAACGTATTCGTTATTCTCTAATAATGTTTTACTGCATCGTTTTATGGTAGAACATAATATCCTGCCATGCACTTGGAGTTGTATTTTATTTTTTATAGCGACTAAAGTGATGCTGTTTCATGAAGTTTATAATAGAAGTAGTAAAAAAGAAATCAAGTCTATAAATTTTCATTGGTTTTTATAGTTTTCTCTTTTTAATAATTTTGATTTTTATTAAAAAAGAAAATCTTTGATAAAGTAAATTCAGTGTTTCTTTCATGGCGAGAGTTTTCACTGTAATTGATTTAATTCTTATGGTTTCACACAGTCAGACTAGATCAGTCAATGTATTGAGCAGTGGGTAATAGAAATGAGACAGAGACTTATGATTGAGTTTGTTCTGAAGAAAAAATTAATATTTGATGAAATATAAGGCCTTTTTATCGATTCGAATCTTTTTCAAAATCTCGCGAAATTCAAAAAGTTATTATGTTGTTGATTAAGATGTCTATATGCCTGCTTTTCCTTGAATTTGTAAAAAGCTTGATATTTCTATAAAACAAATTTAAATTTTTTTCCTTTAAAGAAAGTGAATTTAGGGTTCTTAAATAAGTGTAAACCTGTTAAGAAATAGTATGAAGTCATGTAAGTTAGTTAAATTTTTTTAAATTAGAGCGGTAAATATATATATATATTTTTTTATAAATTAATCAACAAGATTTCACAGTTTTTTCCAGAAGAGAAAACACCATTAACTATACTTTGATATATTCTTAAACTTCTTTTTTTATTTAATTTTTAAGAATTTCATCCGAATTTTGGAGAAATCGAAAATCTTTTTCTGAATTTACAGTCTTTAATTTTAAGCGTTTTTAAGATTTAGACTTTCAAATCGGAAATTTCAGTAACTTCGTACAAAATTGTTGCAATATTTTCCAAAATATGTTTTTTTTCGATTTTTAACTTTTCTTTAAAAAGTATTAGCGTTTTCCTTTTTTTCTATTTCTATTTTTTTCAAATTACTTTTGATTGTTGCCCGCTTTTTTGTAGTAATTTTTATTTACTTTTCTTGCTTTTTCGGAATGTCACGATAATTTCCGAATTTTAGTTTTATTGTCTTAGTGTTTCCCCCAGCTTAGCCTTTATTCATAATTTTAAGGAATCCATAAACAACTGTGCAGTATTTTGTTTTCAATTGCTTCTGTTTACTTTGATCTTTGTATTACCCATTTTTTTAAGCTTTTTAGGACTTTATTAAACAAAATTTATTGTGTCCTAAAGTGCTTTTTTCGAAATTTTCTTCGAATTTTGGCATTTCCACTTTAACGTATTTTTTATGATTTGTATTTTTATTTATTCTTAATTTTCCATGGATGGAACAAAATAAATATAGAATCTTTTTATATAGAACTATTAAAAGAAATTTCAAAACGTTTTGATTTTTCACGAAATGACTTTAAAATTCTTGATATCATAACACCACCTCATGTGTTAAGTAATTCAGAAATAAAAATTGAGCCGTTATTGTCGTCTTTCCCGAATTTAACGGATAATAATGAGGAAAAAATATTACGTCAATGGAGACTACTAAAGTTTTCAAATATTGCTGTAAAGAGCGATGTGGATATTATTGAATTTTGGGATAAAATATCAATGTACAGAAATGGAAAGTCCCTGAGCCTGTCAAAAGGATGTTTTCCCAACTGAGTTTGATAAAAATTAAATTTCGCAACAGTCTTGATTTTAAAACTATTAACAGCATAATGCAGTCAAAAGAACCGTGTAAAAACGAAAATGTATCACATAAGTATATAAATACATAAAATGAAATTAATTTTAAGTACGCACTTCTATGATCTCAAATTTTAATATCTTTTTTATTACTATACTACGAAGTACAAATTTTGTTTATTTTAAAATAAAAAAAATTTACGCGTGTTATTTTTTATATACATGTATAAACGCTAACTAAATACATATGTATGTATATGCATATGTGAACATATCTATTTCTTTTGCTTGTTTTTATTATTATTACAAGTGAAATTTCACTTCAAAATGCAATGAACTTTAATAAGTAAATCTATAGTCTCAAACTATTATACTGTGAACTGGAAGTTTTGTTTACTTTATATTAAACAAAAACTGTTATGTTTTATATACATACATGTACAAGCGTTAACTTATTACATACATATTTAAGTACATACGTAGGTAAAAGAATTATATTTGTTTGGTTATTATTATTATTAACTGTGTTCAATTCACATGCGTTACATTATCAATATATGTATATGCATTTTAAATGTTATTGAATAAAAACACTATATATTGAAATTTGGTTATTTTTTTCTCATTTGGTAACTTTTAAAGCGAATTTTGGTTGTAAAAATTTTTTGCTTGTGGCAGCACTGGACCTAGGTAGTGTTCGTAGACTAGTAGGTAGTGTACTAGACTCGTAGTGCGAAAGTCGCAGGTTCGAATCCTGCCGTAGAACTCTAGCAGTTTGTGTTTGATAATTATAGAGAGCGCACAACAAGCCTTCACTGGCTTAAGTGTACGTCGTATGACATGGGCTATCACACCCCTCCAATCAACCTAATCTAACCTAACCTAATTTTTTATATATATTTGACTGCCTTTACACTAAACATTTTGTTATGAAAGTTGCCAGTTCTGTTATCCCGTTTGCTTCAATATCCTTCCTATCAGCGAATAAAAGAAGTTGCATGCAAGAAATTTCATTAAAAAATGCATAATATAAATGCAGTCTTTGTTTAAAAGTTAATTAAAGAAGCATAGAAAAAATCAAAAGTTTGTTGTGGTACAGCCACAACAAACTTTCATATGCCGACATTTCATTGGTTGGTAAAACCAAATCGTCAGTGAAGTTTAGGCAGTTTGAAAACATTCAACCTCGGGTGTTTATGCCACATAAATCAAATACAATATGAGAATTTCAATATTGCATATGAATTACAAACGGCGATTTTCACTTGCAAGTGCGACAGTTTGCACTAGATTAAGATAGATATCGATTATTATTATTGTTATTTGTGACATATCAAACTTGAGGTCTTTGTTTTCTTATTTTTTTCCCCCAAAAGTTTTATAGTTCTAGAGAATAAAAGAATAAAAAATATGATCCACTTCTAGATAATTAAATGCAACTTTTTAACCCTTTCAAAAATGTTGAAGAGTCCTTGAGTCCCAGTAGTGATAAGCGATACTTGCGTCGTTAAAAATTTACGTTTAAGTCTTCAAAAAAGTTATAATATTGCACCAATCACTAACTTCTAGGATTGCCAAATGATTGGCCCCCAAGTACAGGCCGCGGACTATTTCTGGTTATTTACAACATTCTAGTTCACGATTGATTTACACATGTTAGGGCTACAAGTACATTCAGAAAAATTGCTTTTCTCAATAATTCCAAATTGTTTTCTCCAATTTTGGGTGAAATCAAAAGCTCTGAAAGTTCTCAAATTCCACGGTTGGTTGAGAAAGTATACGAACTTTCTTCATTAGGAATTGAGAACGAAGGTATTATTTAATCGAATCAGAGACATGTTGTATATGGTTAGTGTAATTGAAAAAACTTAATTAGCTCTAGTATTTATCGAAATAATATTGATATTGAATCAATTTACCAAAAAACTCATATTTCTGATATGAACCGATCCCACTGTTATTCAAAATTATAATAAAGAACGATAATGTTTGTATGATAATTTGGGAATGAAAAAGGGACCATATCTCAAAAATATATGTTTCAAATTTACCAACGGAAACAAAAATTATATTATGAACAAAAAAATGAGATCATTATTATTTGGATCATTGGGATCTGTATACTTTCGTAAACCGATTAATTCCATTTTGAAATTTTTCGCACGTGTTGATTTCAAAGCAGCCGATTCGACTGTTAATTGTTGTCATTTAAAATATATTTTTCAGATAATGATTCTAGATATTACTCAGAATAATTATTTGACAGTCGAAACGGCTCTATAAAATTAACACTTGCGAAATATTTCTGCTTCATAATTCATGTGTAAACTTTCTTATTTAATTTTCCATGCATAAGGAAAATTTAGCCACAGCTTACACGCCACGTACAAGCTGCCAGCTGGAATATTAATTCAAATTAGCAGCTCGTTGGTACAAACGTTTCTCACAAAAAAAATCGTTTATATCTGGTAGAGACATGCAAAGACAGTCTCGAAACACTCCACGAAATCGAAGAACTATTTTTAAATTATGATTATACAAGAATATTCATTGCAACATTATTTTTGCGAAAAAATACTTCTACATGTCATCAACATGTCATGTGTAGGTTTCTTATATGTGTTATATTTTAAAAACTCAGCTTTTTTGTTGTTTCTTTTACAAATAATTGTGTGTGTGTACATGCATATACTCTGAATTCCGATAAAAATAAACGTAACAAAAATCATGGAAGAAGAATAAAATTAACATGAAAAAATAAGCGTCTGTTGTTGCAACATGGCAGATATTTGCCGGTTAGAAAGCGTTTGTTATGTGTGTTATGAATAAACTTTATCTTAAAGTCTTGAAGACATTTCCTTATGCATGAGGGTGGTTTTACTTTTCTTAATTTTTTTATTACAAAAATGGGGAGCTTGAGGTTCAAATCTCTATTAAAATTAAGGACCTTAACAATTACGAACTTTACATAAAATTCAAAGTAGTATCAACATTATTGTTTTTGCAGAATAATTTTTATTTCAGATTTTTATTTATTTTGCTTTTTAGCAGTAATAATTGTTATAGATTTTTATTCTTATTATTTATATATATGTATATATCCGTTATTCTTATTATTTTTTATTTGTAATAATAATTGTTTCTCTTAATTTGATTAATTTGTGGCAGAATTTTTAAATTTATAAAAATAATTTTCTTAAACTAATCAAGCTGCAGGTTAATTTTTCCACAGAAGTTTTATAAGTGTTCCAATTGGCCAATAGTTTAATTACTTTTGTACATATTCTTCAAGGAGAAAGTTATTTGAATAACTTCCTGGTAAAAAAACACTTTCGAAAAAGTCAGAAAATTACTGACATTTAGAACCGGAAGTAGTGCGAAAACAACTTGTCATTGCAGGATGTTTTCCTTCAACGATTCGAGTAAATTTTTTTTGTAAAGAAAATAATTTTTTATTAAATATGTATTGTTTATTTATAAATGGGAATAAACTTCTCATTTGGAAGTCTTACAAATTTGCTAGTAGTCATGAATTCGTTGTCCTTTTTTAAAAAATAAATAAATAAATTTTTTAAGAAGATTTAAAGAAATGGTTTTTGTATACAAAAGTATTTGCAAATAAAATTTCTCATATTTTTAGAATTAATTTATATTTTTAATATAAATTTTGATAATTTGGCTTCATAAGAATTTTAAACAATGAACCATTGGATTCGTGGAATCAATAAAGATGTCGTCAGCTGAGAATGACTTCCATTTTTTTCACCGTGTTTTTACTGAAGGTGTATAGAAATATTTCTATTCACTGTAGTTGGTGAAACTCTCCCACAATTATAAGATCTTCCACTAGATCAAAGACAAATCGTAATCAAATTCCGTAATCGCACAAACTTTCGCAGTTAAAGTTGAGATTCATCAACCGTGATAAGGCCGATTCGTAAAGTAATAAATTTATACAACTTTTATAAATAAATAGAACTAAATTTTAATTGATCATAAGCTATAAACAATTTAAAAGGATAGAATACCATTCATATACGAATAATTTCATTAAAGTTGTAATGTTGGAATTTTCTTATTGCTTTCTAATCTTTAGATATTGAGTTCCAAGCGGACACATTTATTGAAAAATACATATTTATTATTGTTCGAAAAACAGAATTATCTCTAAATATATATATATATATATATATATATATATATATATATATATATATATATATATATATATATATATATATATATATATATATATATATATATATATATATATATATATATATGATTCTTTCTAATTTTTTGTTGGTTCGTTGGTGCGAACCAATTCATCTATTTATCATTAGAATTTTCCTATTGTAGCTGATATTGTAATGGAAGAATTTCTAGACAAATGCATTGAAAAGTTACGAGTTAAACCAAAGATATTAACAAAATATGTCGATGATTTATTTTGTATTATATCAGAAAGTGAAATAGAAATTATGTTATCGACATTTAATTCATTTCATCCTGATATAAAATTTACAATTGAGAAAGAATGTAACTCCGTACTTCCATATTTAGATTCATTAGTAATAAATAGAGGAAACACTACTATAATAGATTGGTACCAAAAGCCAACATCATCTGGCAGAATTATTAACTATTTTTCTAAACATCCAAGAAAAATTATTATAAATACGGCAAAAAATCTTATAGAGAGAATTTTATCTATAAGTGATATTGATTTTCATAAGAAGAATAAAGAAAAAATTAGGAATATATTACTTAATAATAGCTTTCCAATTCACCTTATCAATCAATTAATAATACAATATAAAAATAATAGGACAAGATCAGATATTATTCGGGACCAAAAAATTTATAAATCGTTAACTTATGTACCAATGATGTCCGAGAGATTAGAAAAATCAGATATTTTTGATAACAGAAACTATAAAATTGCTCACAAAATATGTAATACAGTAGGTAAATTATTCACAAAGACTAAAGATAAAGTAGAAAAATTAAACATATCTAATGTCGCGATGGTAAGAATAATGAGAGATGTGATAAAGTATATATAGGTACAACAAAGAATAAATTGAAGACTAGGTTGGCAGGACACAAGTCAGACCAGAAGTATAGGAATGTTTCAACTTCACAAAAGACAGCATTAACGAAACATTGTTGTAACTCTAGTCATAATCCGGACTTTAGAAAAGTATCAGTCTTAGCTATAGAGAAGAATTTTAAACGACGTTATATGTTAGAGATGCTTAACATTATTAATATTCCAAGTAATAAGGTAGTAAATTATAAAACTGATACAGATAATGTTGCTCAATGTTATAGACATTTAATTCGTAAATTAAACTGACTAATAGGAATGTAAAATATTTTTTGTTGTTATAATATAATTAGTATAAAGGATTTATCATTTCTTCAAAGATAAAAAACATTTTTTGTTTAGTTTTTTGTTTTTTGTTTCTTTAAAAAAATTTTTTACTTTATTAATTTTTGATTGGTTTATAAAATTTTTTTTTCAATTTGTTCATGTATGTAAAATAAGTTTTCAAAAAATTGTCATATTAATAAAAAAAATTTCCTGAAGAAGACGCCCAAAGAGGCGCCGAAATATTGAATAATAATAAAAATAATTTTTATAAAAAAGACCTAAATCTCATTTATATAAAAATCTTATACATATATTAAAAAAAGGTCGAAAATAAATAGTGTTAAATAAAAAAATATATTTTTAACAAAAACCTTTATAATATATGGGATTAAATATATTTACAAGGTACTAAATATATTGTCCCTAACCATGCCCAGCTATCGAAAGCGAAAATCGTATATTTTAATAGAGCATAAATGTGCCTTCAATTTTAAACTCAAAATCTGGCATTTTCCTCATGACGTTTCCACTCCTCTTTAGCATGATTGTAAGAGTTTTCAAATAACTGCGTAACCCATGCAGGATCAAAGTAACGAATCTGAAAAAAAATGAATTTCTCGCATCCGGTAGTTGGGCAAAGTAGAGACGATATATAAAAATATAAATTAAAGAAGGTCGAATAAATATATATTTTTGGAATTTATTATTATTTTTCTGTCTACTTTTAGATTAACTTCCACAAGTCCTATTACTACTTTACACATTCAATAAGCGCGATTGAGAGACACGTATATTTTGACTCATTATAGATTAAGACTTAAAAACTGTATTAATTGACTTAGTATTATCTTTAACTAAAACTAAAATATTACTTAATATCAAAGTTTTACTAAATGGTTAAAAAAAATATTTGTTACTATCGATATTTCGATAGCATTTAATAAGAAATTGAGCTTAAGGTAATATTTTAATTTAAATTATTAGAAAAGGTCAAAAAATTTACATTATTTTTATTATATACTTTTTAATTAGTTAGTTTTATATTAAACATTGCTGTACATTGTCGCTATTATTTACGATGAAGAAAAGGTGCAAATTTTAGCCTAAGAAAAAAAAAATACATTGTTCTCCTGATAAAATATTCTTGATGGATATCCCCATTAGAGAGCTGCACAAGCATACGAAAAATGTCTTACAAGCAATTTCGTTAAATTTCAAATAGTGTGTGCTTATTACTCTCTCATTTCAAAACATATGCTTCCAAAGATATGTGTTTTGCTTAACAGTAAAAACATTGAAGAATAGAACAAAACTGAAGTAGAACATTCAAAACATGCTTGAATGGTTTTATAGTAGACCTAGACCGAAAGAAACTCACACATTAAGAAACATTTGCGTTATGTTGTAAATAAGAAAACGCTTTAAAGAGGTTTTAGTTACGATGAAATAATATACATACATACATACATATCTATGTACATACTTACATATGTATGTACATTGTATGAGAACTACATATAACTTCTTTTAGTTTTTTTGATATTATTTTTTCTTGAATGTGTTGTGAACGAAAAGAAAAACATGCACGCACACAATTTTTTTAACACGCATCATCTACATACTTATGTGCATGTGTGTGTATGGTTTAATGTGCTGTTTTACCATCTCAGTAATTCTTTCAGTAGCCTGAGTAGGAAATGTTCTATTGTACTTGGTGTTTTTGCTATGATTTACCGTATTTTTACTTCATTATCGGTATTTGTTTGGATATTCTAGTTGTTCTGAAAACACAAGCACTAACAAGCACTGTAGAGAATAACTTTTCAAATGCTGTTTGGTTTGTTTTGGTCAGATTCATGTTTGTTATTTTTGTGTTGTTATTTATGTTTACACTGAAATACTGTGTTTGGAAGTAGTGTACAATAGAACACAGAACTTTTAGAACATTTTGTGCAGCTCTCTAATCCCCATTATCTTTTATCAGAAAATCAATTAATGTTTATAAATTCGTCTTTAATATTTTTTTAGAAACCTTGTTTTGTTCCTCTCACTTTTATAATAAAACAAATTATTTTCTAAGACAAATCCCCATATGGTGACCTTAAGAGCTCAAATGATGAATTGTTTGCCTCACCGCACCTTTTCTACTCTAGAAAAAATAGTAATCGATCATTCCTTGTTCACGAAAGGTGCGAGTGCGTATGCGCATGCTCCCAACTTGGTTTAGGCATTCGTAGTCGACATATTAAAGTCGCTACGCAAACCTTACACAAGAAGCAATGAATAATTTCTTAAATATGATGTTGTAACAGTAGCCCAATATCGATTGTTTTATGAATTTAAACGAATTTTAAACAATACCCGTTTTTGTTTTTCATAGAAATTCTAGCGTTAAGTTGCCTTGCAAAAAAAATTCCAATTTCAATTTGACAAATAATAGAAACAACAAGTTTCTTATTGTTTTTCATTAATATGTTTTCTTTTGTACACAACAAGAATTGGTGTGGCGTATGAGCGATATTTAGCAGAATCGCATGTTCGTTAATTATTGATCATACGCCATGTCACCAATGAGATAAGACATCGATACCCAAAGTATATGTATGAGTGCAGGATAAATGACATTTAATACGCAATTCATATATTTTGCTGATCAGATTTAACTTTACACATTAGTTGTGATCTTCGCGGACACTACAGTGTGGCCAAATTTTGCGACTTAAGGCGAAAAAAATGCCAATGGTCTCTTGTGGTTAAAAGGCTTCTTTTAAGTAACAAAATTCATATTAAAAAAAGACACTAAAACTACGTAGTCTTGAAAGAACTTTCTTGCGTGATGGAAATAATCATACACCTGTAACCATTGCAAATAGCGAAAATAAGCGAATAGTTTCCAAATGGGAACCAGAAAACCACAAAGGCGACATTTAAAATTTAATGTCTGTTAAAAAATTCACCAAAACCAAAATGTACGTTGTCATTAAAATACTAATGATGATATACATACATACAATATGTTGCAATCGGAGGGCATGTGTCAAATGATTTAAAAGTATTATGGTAAAAATTTATTTCTCGATTAGGGAAACACATACATTCATGCCTATTCATAAATATTTTAAGTTTCAGCTGTGTGAAACACACATTTGCATTTACATATTTCATTTACAATTAACCGAATCACATCTAATTTATCTCTTTTAGTTCTTTGTTAGTTCTTTATCGGGTGTTATACATACGTATTTTTAATTTTTTTGATTCGAGTTTTTTGTTCGAATTTAATTTTCATCAATTTTATATATGTATGTGTCAAAATTGTTATGCTTCTGCCCAAGGCTCATCAATAAGGCAACGGGCCAATTTGTATTAACTTTTCAAGGTGACATCATTTACACAGCGGACTATATTTTTTGGTGTAAACTTTTCGTCACAAATTTGTTGCTTTGTTAATAGTCCTGTTCGTCTAGTATGCCAGTAGAAACTTGGTAATAGTGCTTTTAGACAGCATTTTTTTATATCAAAGTTTAATAAAATTTTCCACTACATAATCTTTTTTTTGTAACTATTATTATTAGTATTAAAAATTCTTTTACAATATAGGTATATAATTCAAGTTCTCTAATATTATAAACTAGCATTAAATCCTACAAAATTAATACATTTTTTTCTAAATACATTTTCATTGTTTTCATTTTTCATATTATTTGGTAGTGTATTATACATTTGTAACCCCTTGTAAAACAACGATTTCTGCATTTGTGTTGACATCACCCTGCTAACTCGAAAATCGTTCACGTTTCTTAGTCCGTACGGTTGGCTTTCGCCTACATACATATCTTATTTGCTCACATGGGTATCTCGGTGCATCACCTTGTTTAATTTTTTTAATAAAACTAAGCGTGTTGAATTGAATTTTTTGTTTCACATTTACCGATTTCAGGCTGTCCAGTATTGTATGCATGTCAGTATATCTATCACATTTTATTATTATTCTCATGGCTTTATTTTGCAGCTTCTGTTGATACATATATATATATATAATATAGTAGACCCGTTCTCGAAATGTGGCTTTATTATGGTATTATAAATATTTATTGCTGTATTTTTTGATATTTTGTTTCTGATTTTTCTAAGAAAGCTGATTTTTTTACCGATTTTTTTTTTGCATATCTGCTCAATGTGTTCATTAAATTTTAGTTTTTTATCAATTATATACATATATTTTATATGCTCGACTTTCTCTATTACCGAGTTATTTATTTCAAATGTTTGGTTCGAATTGATGTTAATTTCTATTATCTTTGTTTTGTTTTTATTAAGTTTAAGTTCATTCATTTTTAACCAGTTATTTATTTTATCTATGTTATATCTCATAACTTCCCGACATTCTTCTTCCTTGTCTGCAATGGCATATACTAAGGTATCATCCGCGTGTAGGACTATGTTACATCTTTCTAATATATTTGGCAAGTCATTAATATATACATATAATAAACAGCATTGCTCCTAATATGGAGCCTTGTGGAACTCCAAAGTCATTCATTATATTCTCCGATATTAAATTATTTACCTTCGTTGTCTGTTTTCTGTTCTCCATGTAAGATTTAAACCAATTCAGCTCTTTTCCTCCTATTCCATACATAGATAGTTTTTCCAACATTATTTCCCTATCAATGGTTTCAAATGCTCTTTTGAAGTCAAGAAAAATCGCAATCAATTTCTTATCATTTGCTATATCTTTCCATTTACTAATGACATAGTTAACAGTTGTCTCACACGATTGTTTTTTACGGAACCCTGATTGATATTTTGATAGTATATTATGTTTTTCTATATATGTATATCTCCAATTGAGTTTTCACAACTGTTTCCAGTACCTTTTCACATATTTTTAAAGTGTTAATTGGTCGATATTCCTCGCATTTCTTTGTATTTGCAATTTTTCTGATTGGTGTTTCCATTGTTGTTTTCCAATTGCCACTCTCCAACGATGTATTTACTATTTTTAGTAAAACACTACCAATTGTATTCCAGTTGTCTAATATAATCTTATTTGATATTTTATCATAATCAGTCTTATTTTATCATTAAGTACTAGTCTTTTGATTTCTTTCCACATTTGCTTTTGGTCCGTTGAGTTACTAATTTTGTTGTTTATATAGTTATTTTCACTATTTTCAATTTGTTGTTTATATTTATTTCTGTTTGTTTTATATTCTGCCCATTTCTGATTAGTGTTTTCTGTTTTAGCTTGCAAATATCTCAATATATTTTTTTTTCTTTTCATTAACCGGAGTTCATCAGTAAACCAATTGTAAACATTTTTATTCTCACGAATTTGTTTCTTAAACGTGCATTTTTTTACAGTATTTTTCAATCTTTTATCAAAAAACTCTACATATTTATTTATATCTCTGGCGTTATCGTATACTAAGTTATTAGACAATTCTGTATTGAAAGTTTCTTTATTATATTTAAATATTTCGATATTTTTTCTTTCCGTTTGCATTCGGTTATTCCTATTTGGGATTGTTATATTTACAATTTCGTGGTCTGATATCTTATTTTTTCCACTGTTATTCACTATCGTATTAAAGTTATTTGTTATTATTGTTACACACGTGCATTCATTTACTAATTGCTTTAGACCGTTGTCATCGAGCATACTCTTAATTCTATTATCATATCACAGTTGTTTAATTACTTGTCACTGATTTCTTCAATTATTTCTTCAAATACAGTACAAAATTCAGATTCGCTATAACTAGATGATATGTAAATTGCTCCAATTATAAAGCTATACTTAGTTTTCTAATGCATCAATGGATTATGTCACTCCAAGAAATTCCTACGCTTTGACGCTGGGAGGGCGGATCTGGCTCTAAGACTGGACAGGAAAAGCCTACGGACGCTGGTAGGGGCGCTCACAGGCCATTACACCTGCAAAGCCCACCCATACAGAATGGGCTTATCTGACACGGACATCTGCAGATTTTGCGGTGAAGATGAGGAGTCGATGGAACACTTGATAACAAATTGTGGGGCATTGTGCCACAGGAGACACAGGACTCTACATGCATATACGCTGAGTGAAGAGGATCTGCTAATGCTCCCACTGAAGGAGCTGATCCTATTTGCGAACGTATTAAACTGTTAAGGACAGGGGAAGCACAATAGATCAGCAATGGTCGCAGTGCAAAAGGCTATCCTGGGCCAAACCCCATTTCACTACTTACTTACTTACTTAGTTTTCTAATGTGGCTCTGCAAAATAACATCCAGTACTTCATATTATCTACTTTTTCTATTAATTTAGTAATATTTAGTGACTCTTAAAATATATTATGACACCTCCAGTTCTAGAGGATGTAGATAACACATTGGTATATTGGTATCCTTGAATTTGTAATTCCTGTTCCTCATTTTCTTCAGTAATATGAGTTTCCGATAAAATAAAAATCCCAGGTCGTTCCTCTGCTGCAATAACTTCAAGTTGGTTATAGTTATTAATAAGCCCTTGTATATTTGTATACATTATTCGAAATTCCTTTATTTGTTTTGATATACCGGGCATTCTCTATCATTTGTAGAATGATTTTCATCTAATCCCATGTTTTGTTTGTTGTTTACTTTTATGCAATTGATGCATTTCGTTATTCTGTCTTGCTTTTCGCATTCGATATTTCTATGTTGTCCGTGGCATCTTACACATATTTCCTGGTTCTTACACTCCTTTGCCAGATGATTGTATCCTTTACATTTCATACATTGTGTGATTTCTGTTCCATCATACACTCTGCATTTTTCCCATCCAATATATTTACTTTTCCTGCTTCTATAATTTTATTACATGATTCTCTGTCAACTTTTAATTTTGCATTGTATATTGTTTTATTATTTCTTTTAAATTAAAATTAGCGTTTGTTAAATATCAATTCTGCTTTTTTTTATTTTCTCAATTATTTCATCCCCATTATATTCAAAAGTCATTCCCGTAATTTTTATTGTATATTCTGTTGTATTAGGAACTTTTATTTCATATTTTTCGGATATTTTATCTTGAATTTTACTCTTAATTCTTTCCCTTTCTTCGCCACTTTCACTCTATATCACTATTGTTCCGCTTCTCTTACTTGTAACGTTTGTTATTTTTAAATCAACTGGATTTATTTTATTTAACTCTTCTTTCGTTTTTTCCGCTGATTGCTTTTCCCTTGGTTTTACAATTAGATGTACTTGTTTACTTATATCTGGTAACCCTATGTTCCTGACTGTTTCTGCATGTTGTTGTTGTTTTTTTTTTTTTTTTTTTTTTTTTTTTTTTTTTTTTTTGCTTGATTCACTTATGACTTTTTTGATCTCTTTGCACATATTTTCATTTTTTTGTTCTATTGTTTGATAAAAGTTTTTTGTTGTTGTTTTCCATTTCGTTTACATTACCAAATAATTTTTTAACTTCTTCAACATTTTTTCACATAATTTTTGAAATTCAATCATTTCATTAATTCTTTCTTCATAACGTGTCTCTAAAGCCTCTAACAATTTTTTAATTTCGGTTTCATTCTCTCTTCTCATATGAAAGCTTTGACATATTGCATCTGTAAAAAACAGATGACATATTTTCAATTAGAACGTATTCAATATTCATCTGACATCAGCTGTATAATAAAAAATTATACTTAATATTGAAATTGTTTATTTCGGAATTTCAAACGACATCTAAGCCACAAAAAATTTTTTTTTTAATTCTAATTGTATAAAAAAATAATATTGAAAAGTAAAAGACGGCTCTATAAATATGTTGTGTTGTGTTGTGTTGATAAATAAAATTGAAAAATAAAAATTGTGCATAAAATCTACAGTTGCGAACACTCAAAGGTTATGTCAGATATAATTACACGTGAACATTAGAAGGTAAAAAATTATAAATCGTGTGCAAGTTGGCAATTTTGATAATTATGCAAAATTACATATGGGTCGTACAGCTTCAAAGTCAGATGTAGAAAAAAAAAACGCCGTCTAAAACCACCATAACGATGGTGCAACATAAATATTTACAAAATTACACTTCCAAATTCTCAAAAAGTGAAACAACCCATCACGAAAACGTGTTCAGTTAGAATCGGGAAGGTGATAAATAACTTGCACTATAAGTTGATTCCAGAATTCATTATTCTTAACAAAGAAATATCTTAGTAAAATAATGAATTTTCCCATGTTTTATATTTATTTATTTTACTTTAAGGGTGAATTATTCCCCGTTATTCCATTTGTCGACGTCGATCTCACACGAAGTCGACAGCAATATTTTAGCAACTGTAGGGTCGTTGTCGGCCGCAATTATATATTATTTATAAGCTATTACCATTACCAAGGCTCAAAAGATTTTGTAAATGGCCGTCAATAATACTCAATTGGTGTCTGCGTCGATCACAGAACTAAACTTTTCTTTAATGTCGACTTGATGTGACGGCGATGACGACAATTAAAATAAGGGAGATTATGAAAACAATTTTAGATGAAATCGTTCGACAATTTTGTGGTTGTTGCGTTTTTTATTGCACTTCTTGATTCAGCTGTTTCAAATTACTTTTTCGTGCGTTGTTGTTCCTAAATTTAAGAAAAATTTTATTATTTAATTTTTTTGTCCTTTGGTTTTTCAAAATTCACCAAAAAGTATATATTTATTTATATATTTATTTACAATTTCTTCGCTTAAAAACGCATCAAATATTTTGTTGGAAGAATAATTCTTAGGAGCAAAAACTTTGCTGGTAATTATTTTATAAAACTTTTTTTGGCTCTCAATTTCTTACGCTCTTTTTTCGCTCTCTTATTAAAAAAAAAACTCTAGTATATGAACACTCCATCAATAACTTTTTTTTAATTGGACCAATACTCCTACTGTCAATGTATTGTGCTAAAACCACAAAAATTGGTTATGGGATGGATGATAGAGGGAGCAGTGTTTACGGACATTAGATTTTGAACCAAGTCCAGTTCTTCTATTTTGGGCATAAAAGTTGGTAATCATAGTACGCTACCGTGCTCTGTTGACCAATAACACAAACCCAATTGTTGACAACGGCTACGAATTGACATATCGCGGTCTTTATTGACACTGGCCAATACAGCAACAGTATTTTCCTTGGTACGCACTCTTCGCATAAGGGTTGATGGATTACTGTCCAATAAAGTGAAACTGGTGCGAAATTTGGTCACAACAGCTTGAATAGCTTGTTCGGTGGGTCGATTATGACGACCAAAAAATGGCCGCAATTTGCGAAACACATTTCTCATGCAGCACGAATGCGTAGTGCGGTGCACTGTTATGCCGCCCGGAAAAGGATTTACCTTTAATAGAGAACGTGCTGCTTACAAATAAGAGCGGGTCTCCGGATTGAATTCATTAGAGCACATTCCGTTGTAGAAAGGATAAAACAGTGAAACACATTGCACGTTACGATGATGCTGCAGTGTGTCAATGGGTGTCAGTGGGTTTCACTGCTGTCAATGATGAGTCTCTTCGCCCTCTCCTGTATTCGATGGATAAACTTTAAAATAGATCTAGAAGCACCGGTTTATACATGAGATTTTTAGTCCAACTTTGGACGGATATAGTAGATCAAAAGGAGTGAAGTATCTCTTACACCGTCTTAAAAAACCGAGGCTCTTAAACGCTTCTTTAATGACATGAAAAATGTTCTCCGTCCATCAAACATCAATAACATCAAGAGCTTCTGATTCCTCAATATTTATATCACCGACTGTTGTAAACATACAACACTTGGTCTTACGAGTGTTAAAATCGACTTGATTCTTATAGCCCCATTCAAAAATCATGATTCAGCTTATTAACCATGTT
Source organism: Germaria angustata (assembly GCA_963681545.1). Lineage (NCBI taxonomy): Eukaryota > Metazoa > Arthropoda > Insecta > Diptera > Tachinidae > Germaria > Germaria angustata. Next base: position 67,209,154 of record OY813002.1, read on the forward strand.
TTCCATGATCGATCTAACAATCTGCAACAGGCTTGGCCTATGGTCGAATGAATAGGAATGCCTAGTGCTGGTATCATCTGCAAAATAGTAGATAAGGTTGGAAATTTGACATAGAAGGTAATTTAGAAAAATAAGCATAGGGCAGGGGAGAAAACAGATCCGTCTAATACTTCCGAATTGATCTTGAACTTGTGTGATAAGATCCCATCTATAACAACTCGTATAGTGCGATCTCTGAAGAAGCTTGATATAAACCGAGGGAAGTCATTAACGACACCAAAAGCAATAAGTTCTTCTAGAAGGGTCCCATGGCAGATCCTGTCAAATGCCTTGGAAATATCTAGGACCACTTCTTTACTTTCGCAAAATGGTGAATGAAATGACATAGTTTCTCCGAGAGGACTTCTAGCAGGTCACTATGGAAAGCATATGCAAGATGTAAATTAACAATTATTTCCATCACTTTGAAAGTGCCGAAAAATTTGCTATTGGGCGGTAATTTTCGGGGCTTCTAGTCTTTCTCTTTTTTGTGGATTGGCGTTACATTAACAACCTTCCACCACAATGGAAATTCACCAGCATGATTTAATGCACTAAAAAGGCTGGTTAGTGGGCGCAACAGTTCTTCAAGACCATTGCTGGAATTCCATCCGCTACAAAGAGACTTATGTATGTTGAGACCCATAGACCCAGTGTTGCAATATTCTTGCGCGTAACGGTACCGACAACGATTGATACTCTTCTATGCTAATACACATCACAGCGCAATCCTTCGTAAATAATATTAACAGAATCGTCGGCGAAGTAAAACTTAGAAACTGCTACCCCATCTAGAAAATGTAACCCCTTGCGACTATTTCCTGTTTCCAAATTCGAAGAGATGAGTGGGTGATAAGAATTGGGGTCAAACTAAGAGGTCATCATTAAAACAGAAAGCTATTTTAAGGGCCTTGAGAGACATTTTATTATTTTTAAGGGAGTACAAAAACTAGAAAGACGTTAGATTAGATTATTACACAAATAAAACATTTTTTTTATTTTGCCATAGAGGATATCGTTTATTAGGAAAGTTACAGAATTTTCAAACTGCTCTTGTATAAATGTTGAGAAATCAGAAGCTCTTGATATCCTTCAAATCGAAGTTCAAATCGAATAACCAGAGACAATATTCCCTCTATCACCCATCGTATAACCCATATTCTGTGTTCCAGCATAATGCATTGCATTAGTAGCGGTCATCATTTCAAACTTTATTTAAGTTGCTCTACCGCGTACAGGTCGAAAGGTCAAAGAAGCTCGTTGGTGGTACGAACAACTCGTTCTTCATTAAGCGCACATACATTTGTGGTCGATGTACCAATTAATCTTAGTTCTCATTACGGAGAAAATTCCTTCTTTAGCCGAACGATTCGTACTTAGAATAGTCTCCTTCCAGATCTCTCCTTATTTGCATTTTAACCTCTTTCTGATGACCCCTAAAAGCTCGTACGTTACATCCTGCCCAATCCATGAAAGAACAGGGGAACGGGCGTGCATATGGGAATCCAAAGTTAAAATCCAGTCTCTCTTTCTCATCCGAGAATAAGGTGCTATCAATACCTCAGGCTGCACGGTCCCTAAAATCATGGCTGACCAATAACCTATCTGATGCCACGGGAACTAATAGCACGTGTGCTTATCCTAAATTAATTATTGCTGAGGTTCCTTCTAGGATTACATTGAGGCTGTGGTTGAAACCCAAATCGTGGAAAGTAGTTGCTTAGTTAAAGGCAGGGGGCTTAAGTTAGTGGCTGAGTTAGAGCTCTCCTGCCGCCAATAGTTAGACTTCTAGGTGCTGCTGCTAAACAACAGAAGCCGCTTCCTAAAACGGTGGAGGCCAGATAGCTCCAGCTTCTTAGCAATGGGATTGTTCATGATCTACGTTGTCATGTATAAAAATTTTCAATCTGTGTCTACTGCATAATGAGACGGTAGTGGACGCTTTGAGTTCACCCAGTGTTGAGAGCACCGTAGAATTAGGACGCAAGGCAGATAGATATCCAAGTAAATTTTAGACACATTTGTGAATGTCAATGAGGAAAAGCTCAAATCAAATGTCCAAAAACACTACTCACTCTATCCTCCTCCCCACAACCTATTTTTCCCATTAAAAAGAAATATCTGACTATAGGCGTCGCTAGAAAATTTTCTGGGGCGTCTATAACCCCTGACAATTTTTCCCTACAATGGCCTATCTAGATGACACATTTTAAGCTGAAGAAAATTATTTTCCGAATTTATTTTTACTGTATTATTCCCTAAAATCGATTAATAATTAACACCGCACTTCTTTGTTGAAATAATATTGTGGTAACTTAACTCCCCCCTATTGAAGTTCCATGTCTCCTATATTATTATATACTTACAGTCGGCTCCACTGTGCGGTAATACACTAATAAAAAAATCAATGTTTAAAAAATTAAAACATTAAAACGCTTTTTTATATTAATTATAAGTCTTTAATTCGTATTCAAAGACGGCGTAATAGACGCTGTTTTAGACTCTTAAGTATGAGCAATTGTTAATGTAGTTTCTATTGTTGCAACTGTATATAATTAAAAGTTATTATTAAGTGTGTACAAAATTTGATTGTAAAATAAAATTTTCTAATGCGTTAGATGATAAATAAAAGTATGACCGGCTTAATTTTTTTCTTTTTCCCGCTCTCTCTCTCTCTCTCTCTCTCTCTCTCGTGTTTGCTTTCTTTATTGTTTGTTCTTGTTCTTTGTTTTATTTTCGTTCTAGTACCGAGGAATATTTCATCTGTGTCCATCCCTAGCAACGAAGTCGCTGTTCCATGCAACGTTCCAGCATAACTCGTTCAGATTGGGTTTAGCTTCCTGGGAACCTGCTTCGCATAAAAAACAAACAAAACAAAAAACAACTAAAACCAAGCAAAAAGTGTAAGTGGAACAACTTCAACAACAAAAATTATTAAAAACTTAAAAGGACATAATTTGTAAGGACGTAAATGAAAGAATTAACTGCTGCTTCTTTGATTGTCTTCGATGACACAATCAAATTAGAAAATGTTTTTCTATTGTGCAAAAGATGATCCTTCAATTGTGTTTTGTGTCATTAAACTAGATTTAATAAATATAGTAAAAGGAAAGAAAAAATATATTGGCAACTGCTGCTAATAATATGTGATCAGGATACATCCTAAGCACTCAAATTGAATAAAAAAATATGTAAGTATATGTTGGATTTATCCTTCTGAACTAAAATAAAAAAAAAACACATGTATGTTTCAAAAGGGACAAACAATTCAATTGAAATAATTATTTAATACAAGAAAAATATACATATGTACGAGTAGCGATGTATATGGCACATGTTTATTGAAAGAAAATTTCCGGAATTTTTTTTAAGAAATGATCGAAAACAAATATTTCACGAACAGGATTCGAAATTTGTATTAAAGATTTATTATTTATTAAAATTGGCTTTAGGTGTGGTGGCACAGCTAATCGAAAACTTGCGACTGACTGGAACCAAATTTTGAGAAAATAATGAAATAAGCAATGTGTAAACCCAATCCTCTTTTTACACGATAGATGAGTTCCAAAGAAATATGTTGAACGGTTCTCGCCAAAAATAAATTAAAAATTTTTATAATTTTTTAATTTTACAATGCAAATAATGAATATATATTACTATATATTTATGGACAATGAATGCTTTTGTTAACCAATTGGTTTGATTTTCAGATTTTTTTCTTTTTGGTGTTTCTAAATTCACTAACTTAAAAAAATCTAATTTAATATCTGCTAAAAAAAATTGCGATTTAAAAGTAAAATCCATGATATTTAAAAAATATATTTTCAATTATCAGTATAAAACTTTGTCGTATCTATATTTAAAAAAATGTTTATCCCTACAAAATTTTCTAATTTTTCATGTATGTATGTCGTCTTCGATTTTCAAATTTGCGAAAGCATTTTTAAAGACCTAAGATGCGAACATGGTCGCAATCACAGATTGAAAATTCTTTATCCCTAAAAGTATGCTGTAAAAAATCACCACAAAAGTTTCTCGTTTTTTCATGTGTGGCTTAAGTCTTTGTCTTACAGTTTGCAAATGAATTCTTAAAGACTTAAGACACAAACTTTAAAATATATAATTTACATGAGAACTTAATGGTATCAATGGATTCTTCTTATTGGTTGATGTGATTTTAAGATTAAAGCTAAAAATATTAAATTATAATTGAATAGACAATAAAATTAGAACTTTTTTTAATTTAATTTCTCTTTCTTACACATTTTTCCAAAAGTAACATCTGATTATGCTTAAAATATAAAAATGATATTAATAAAAAATACATTTCTGATTATAATATTTTGTATAATTTTTAAAAATAATAATAAATAATGAAATATAATAAAAAATATAAATTACAAATTATGAGCTGAAGGCCTGCGATGCTATTGCTCTTTTTTTTCTAATTTATCTTATAATTTTAATTATAAGCTAAATGATATAAAAAAAAAAAAAAAAAAAAAATTACAAATTATAATAAATAGCCTATAAAAAGTTAAAAAATACCTGAGGGTAAGCGAAATTTTTAAAATAGTATTTATATTGTGAAATATTAACTTAGGCGAGAACACACATACAGATACAAAAGTAAAAATTAATAAAATTTTACTAAAATCGGAAACATTAACATGTTTTACCACATGAAATGTCCCATACAAATATTTCGGAAAAATATTTTTTTCAGAAGGCATTGTGAACGGTGCAGCTATTTAAATGATAGAAAATTTTAATTTAGCTTTTACATCTTCCGTATTAATGCATGCTTTGAATTTTTTCACAATTGTGAAACGTTGGAGTCAGAACTGGAAAATTAAGTGCTATTTACACTCAACTCGTTTTTATAATTTATGTGGGAGTCACTATTAGAAAGATTTATTTTCATATAGTCTTGAGACGAATCGGCTGGCTTATGTGAACCTCACATCAATTTTATTCTAATGGCGTTACCAACCACCCGAAATGTTGGTCGATAGTAAAGACAACAACCGTTGTACGATTAGAGACCGGAAAGTGGGAACAGGGTGTATATGAACAATGAAAATAGTTTGAGTCATCCTGTTGGCATCACTGGTACGTGTCTCCGCTATCCGTTACCCAAGACACCCCCAACAGAGGCGAATACGAATTACAGGGAGTATTTTGATTATTTGTATTGCACTTTGTACGATTTTTATTATTTTTTTTAACAATAATTATACATTTTTTTTATTGATGATAATTTTATTTTTGTCAACATTTCTGGTGCATTCCATGGAGCCACAATAATGAAACAATTAAACTTTTGAAGGGGAGTTAACATTTCTAAAACTACAATGCAAATTATTTAACGTTTACCTCATCAATGGCAAAAAACAAGTGTTCTTGTTTAAAAACAATAAATTAGAAAAATTCAATATCCAGATGAAATGTTTGGCAAGATATAAATATAAGTACATGTATGGTCGATTTTAATACTGGGGTGGGTGGTCGTATTGTTCTAACATAATATATTCTGATGCCAAATAGTTTACTGTCCACATTTTACTTTCACAATCACCATTGTTATATAAGAGACAATCAACTTTTTATACGTTGTATACGTTCAAAATTTAACTTATATGAATAAATTAATCTAATATATTTAAAAACCTTATATCCACCTAATAGCATAACTATTTTCTCTCTATTTTTGGTATTAAGTCCGTCAACTCTAAACGCTTGTTCTTCAGGCAGTTTAAATAGTCGACAGCCGAAGTGTTGGCTGTTGTTAAACATTGGGCCCAATTAGCTTTATTGTAAGTATCATTGCGTAGTTTCGTTTCAAAGGGATATTTAGTTAAAACGTCTTTATCTCCATTTGGTTGATCGCGTAGTTCATAATCATTAAGTTTCTTATAGAATTTGGCAAAATTTTGTGATTCTTCCAGATATAAATTGTATAAATTGTTGTCAGTGCGATTGTAATAAATTTCTGTACAAATATCAGATAGATATGGTAATAAACTTTCAATATTTTCCAAATCAAAATCACAAGTGGTATAAAAATTGTTTGCTTCTGTAGGTTCAGTTGTAGTAGATGTCAGCAGCTCTGCTTGATATTCTGTGGAGGTTTCTATTGACTCTTCCTGGGCCATTAGTGAACAGTTCGCCTTCAAAATATAAAAATTATGTGAAAAAATAAAATTAGTTTATGTTTTAATAAAAGTGCTCTTTTTCAAAAAATTTACCTTTCAAGAAATTATTTTAAACCAAAAATGCCTTAGAAAATTGTAGAGTATATCATGGTATTCTATTAAGAACAACCTTTTCAAAAATTGTTTATTTAAAATTTCTAATTGCGGCATAAGGTAGCCTTAACTCAACAACAAGTACAACAATGTAGTTATTTGGTTTGCTCGTACGTTAATTTATTTTTGCAAAAAACTCTAATTGTTTCAACGATTAGTTGAGGAGAATATCCCGAATAATATTTTTTTTTATTTATTTTCAAATTTCTTTACTATTTTTTTTTTTTAATTTCTCCAAAAAAATGTTCTCAATTGAAATGTAATATAAGAAATTGTCATACGAGCATCCAATTATGTGAAATAAGTAGCTCAGCTTCGTTATCAACACCACCTGGTAAGGAACTTCACATTTTTCCAGAGAATAAAATACGTTTCCAAAATTATTCTTCAATCATTACAAAACGAATTTATAACAGGTGGAATGCTGAACGTCAAAATATGTTCATGTGTTTTATTAGCTTTTTTAATCGTATTTTGCTTACTTTTTAATATTTTTCTTTAGTTTCTATTTATATTACTATGCTATTTTTAATATTGTGCATTTAAAAATTTATTTGTTGTGCTGGTGAGTTTAGCTTGTTCCCCTTGATCATTATCAAACATTTGACACGGGAAAAAAATGTTATTAAAATTATTACTTATGTATATAATACTAGTACATATATGATTTTATATAATTTATTGAAAGAGTTCGAATACTGGTGTCTGCTGTTTATGTGCAATACACCCATACATACTACGTATGTATGTACATACATATATCGATTCTTTAATGCAACACAATCATGTCTTTAAACGTCAAAATATTTAAGTTGAAAAAATCGGAATTATATCGAAAGCTAAACCGAAATTAAACCAAGGAGTGTCACTATAATACTAATTAATATTTTAAAACCGTAAACCGCATTTTGCCAATGTGATTTTTTTAAACATGAGTAACAAATATCTTTTTAAATCACATGTTATTTTGACACTGATTTTTTTTTTCTGTCCGCAATATTGAATATCAGTCAGTATCATACCTCCGCGGACTAAAAGGAATCGCTTTACGTTTGAACATCGTTATGAAATGTTGTGATTCTTTAATGAGGGACATTTTCATCACTGGGGATCTAAAAACCTGTACGTCACTGTCGAAAAGTCAATGCATTCACAGAGTTACAGTTTGGAGTAGTGACATCATTGACCCACTTTTTGAAAATGTTGGAAACGCCACTTCAGTCAACAGTGAGCGCTACAGAGCCTGATTTCAGCAGGATGGCACACATAGTCATCACAACTCCTTTAATTTAAAAAAAAGATGCATGTATTTGGATCAGCCGAAATGTTGCATTAAAGCAGCGTTATGTATGTACATATATGTTAGCAGCAAATTTTTAACGCTTTTTAAAGCTTTGGGCACGTATTTCAATGCGTATGTTGTTTTTGTTAAAATTAAATTTGTTTTATTAAATTAAATTAAAAACTTACCATTAACCAAATGCTTAGGAAAGATACCAATAACTTTTCGTATGTCATGTTTGTTCCCAAATCTTAATACAACTGAATGAAGCGCTGAAAATTACACAGTACGTTCGTTTGTTTGCCAGCAAAACCCTATTTCTTTTTTCAACTATTTAATTAATTTGATTTAATTATTTTTATGAATACATATTTGTAGGAGTGCCATTTACTATTAATATGTTGTCATAATTCTTCACTATACGAAATGCAGGAGGTATAAAAAGTTTACTGAAAGCTTTGTTTATAGAAATAATTTTAAGGAACACAATTTATATATGTATACACATTTCTGCTAAATAAGACGATTTTAAGATTTGCTAGTGATTTCTTTTTTGATAACTTGAACACGTTTTACTTAATTTTGCACACAACATGGGCTTTACATAATATCAACATTGACCCACTCTTATTGGAAAACACTTTGTACACTTGTGTCTTAGCCCATTAAATAATATTTTAATTAATCGTTAAATTTTATTAAACTGATAAACTCAAAATCCTCCCTGTAGAGTATATGGAGAGAAGGGCACATCTATTGCGACTTTAACTTTTTCTTCACTGTCTTCAACTTTCCACAACTTTCAATATTCGAGTGTATTAATATTAATTTTTTTATTACAAGTGCGTGTTTCTATCCTTTATTCTCACAGAAATTAAATTGTAATACTTCTCTCTCTCTCTCTCTCTCTCTCTCTCTCTCTCTCTTAGATTCTCTTAATGCAGTGGTTTTTTCATGTGGTTCAATCCATCCGCAACTCTATGAACACTGACACAACTTTGAAACGTTTTTATTTTGTTTAATTAAAATATTCTTATCAGCTGAAATTGTGATTGTAAAAATCATTTTACGAATCAGCAATTTTCTTGGAAGATAAGACTATTTGTTAATGGTTTATACATACTTTTTGTTTTCGCTAATATCGATCATGAATTAAAAAAGTGGGAAAAGTACTTAAGTATATGCTGCAGTGTCGAATCTTATATACTCTCTACATAAGTTGCAGAGAAAAATACTCTTGATTTTTTTTAATATTAGAATATTTTAGTCTAGTTGTGTTAAACCTGTCTCACGTGGGTCTATAGGTTGGACAGTTTGTGATACCTGTGAATATAGCTAAAGTGTAGAAAAAAGAGTGTGGTTCCGAAGGAAATCAGAAAAAGTTAGGAAGGAGAGTAGAGCACAGGAGAATTAAAAGAAATAAGAGAAAGTACTGGCAGTCGTATTCCCTTATGTTCATATCTCAAAACGATTCACTGGTTTCGATGAGGGAGCCATTTCGGTCATTTCGGACTTACCTGCATCTACCAATGATGAGCAGATTACCTCTTCTCCTCTTCCTTCAAACAACTTATGTAGAAGTCGTGTAATGTGAGATTTATTAATTTGTCGTGATTGCCAAGTTTGCAGTGCACTAAATATGATAATTGTATCCATGCCCTTCAAATGCTTCTTCTGGAAGTATAAAATAACTCTAGTGCGTTTAGAGTGCATTCTAGACCCGATTAGACTGACAGCACTTCAGGTGAGTTCATTAGTCACCTGATTTCTACTAGATTGTGGAAGCGGTAGGCTATTTTTCGTTTGCAAGCTAGAGGTGAAAGCGGAATGTAACTGAAGGCGTCGAATTCCAGAAGTTAAATATCAAATTATTAAAAAAATGGATACTCCTCATGTTCTCTGAGATATAAAAGTTGAATTTTATAGAATGATGTATTCAATGAGTTAGAGTAAGCGCCCGCAGTCTTCAATGATTCTTGCATGAGTCCATCGTGTGGGTTGACAATTGCTGTTCTTATGTAGCCACACTGTTTTGAACAGATTAAGCTGTCTGGCTCTCAGGTAACCAATTTTAGTTTTAGTGAGAAGAGTGCCTTAGTAGAATTCTACTGGAAGCCATATCCATGGTTTTGCACACCATACAATAGGTTTGGTTTAATGACTATCATTTTTCGTCCACTTTAAAGCTATTTCTTAAATTTTAGCAATTTTTTCGAATATTTGTATTTTTATATACATATTTTTTTAATTTTAACGGGAATCATTCGTTGTGTTAAATTTATTACTCTATTATGCTTAATAAGTACTTACATACATATGTACATATGTAAGTATGTATTTATATACTTGATTTTTCACTTTAAAGCACGAGTGTCTTTTCCTATATTTAGTAAAGAAATTAATCAGCTGATATTTGTTTATCAATTCTAATCAGGTATGGAAAAACTAGTACAATTGCACTTTTCCTTTATCACTAGCTAAATATTAAAATTTTTATAACATGTGTAAATTCAATACTTTGAGCTTTTCCAGCTGTTAAAATATTAGTCTATCAAAAATTCAATTACTACCGATTTCTATAATAAAAATGTGAGCTAAATAAAGTTGTTCAGAATTTTGAAAATTTGTAAGAGAAGAGTTTCATTGGTGAGGGGTTGTAAATATTTAGTACCTTAACCACATCTACTACATTAACAAGATGTATAAGCGTAATTACCCACAAGAGTGATTTCGGCTATTATTTTCTTTTTATGCTTATGCCATTTTCAGATCATTTAGTGAGTTTTTAACAATTTGACTGCTTTGTTATTTAAGTTCAATATTTTCTGACGAATTTTGCTAATTATTTCCATAGCTTCTTTATTTATTTTCCAGTGTACCAATATTTATCTAATTTGCAGCATTTACGATTTACGGCTGGCAGACAGATTAAAATCTGTGATGTAATTCTTTACCTGCTACTATTCAGATTTTCTAATTTTCTGCGGCCACAAATTCACATTTCAGAAATTACGAACGAAATGAAAAACGTATAAATATATTAACAGTTATGAAGGGTATAAAGATAATGTACAGATAAAAAATGTTAATGTGGACTTTTAGAATGGCACTATTATTTTCAATGTTAATAGTTTAGAAAAAATAAAATAAAAATAGTAGATATGAATATTACACAAATTGTTTCTTTAAACATTTTACTTGAAATTTTATTTACAATAATAATTTTTGTTAAAATAAGAATTTTTGCTAATCAACAAAAAAAATAATTAATAATTCTATTCATATTATTCTAATACAATAATAATCAGACCTGTGAGTGCCAACTATTTTAAACTGTTAAAAAATTTGCTTTGATAACAATTACAGTAAATTACAAGTAAAATTATAGTAGTTTAACTTAGAATTATAAATAATATCTAATTTAATAACAATTATTTCAATTACATTTTAAGCTAGTTTCAGACTTCTTCCTTATACCACCAGTTTTTCTTTTTTTCTCTATTGTTGGCAATCGATGTTCACCGCCACTCTAATACAACTAGAGAAACTAAACAAAAACGATCGTCGTTTTTAGTTCACGTTTAATGGGGATTTAATTTCTAGAAAAATGTGGTAACACGTCTTACATGTTACCCACACCCCTTTACAGATATGCTAATAACACTAATCATTTATAAGAACAAAATAAACTTCTGATCGTCAGACGACATATTCGCAATAGTTAATTAATCAGTGAATAAAAGTGAAAGTTATTCCCAACGAACGAAGTTTTTATTACTTTCAAAAAACCATAAGTGCATTTTTACAACCTCATAAAAAGTCAAAAATCCTCTTAGATATTCACACAAATTTGTGAAAATCTGTTTTCGATTTTTAAAAAATATTATTTTTGTTTTCTTTTTGCATAAAAAATACTTTACTTTAACATAAAAAAAATATATTATAATTATTGGCAAGTTTATTTCTTTTACAGATATAAAATTTATTCGGCTCTGGCAATGACCAATCTTAATTTAATATCAAATTAGTTCCTTTTGAAAAAAGGTGTAGGTTATCAACAGCTTTCAAATCTGTGAATAAACATCCAAAAAGTCTGTGTTAAAATTGATTTTTTCGTATAATATTTTTTTTTTATCTAGCAAACTTATTTTTTATTGAATCTAGATCTAAGATATTATGAAAAAACATTTTTCAAGCATGTCCTAATTTTTAAATGAACAAAGTAAAAAAATTAAACTATGCCATATCGTAGAATTGATTTTTCAATAAAACCAATATTACAAGCATTCTGAGTATAGTTTTCGTTTAAATTTTCTTTAAAATCATTTGTAACAAGCATTTCTTAAGTAATAATGTTCTCAGTATTGGGAATTACAATGATCTTTCCTTTCTTCACTTACTTTTTATTTTTCTCTGATGAAATATCAGTTACAAGATTCTTTTATGAGCGGCATTCGATGTTCGATATTTGCTGATAATTGAACATCAAATATGGATTAAAAAGATTATATTACGAGCTGCCAATATTGTATAAATTTTCATTGAGAATTGAATTTGAAAAAAAGATTTTAAAACTGTATTTTATAATTATTTTTATTTCTGGTCATTTTTATCATTATTATTATTTCTGTTAAAAAACAGAATTGTCCTGAAGATGATACTCAATGAGTATCGAAATATCGATAATTTAAATAAAATTGTTTAACCACAAAATAAGACCTCAAGCTTGACTAATATTTTAACCAAATTGTTATAAAAAAGATCAAAAAATATAGAGATATTTTTTCTGTTAATTACTTTTATTAATTATTAAGGCTGGCTGGTTTCACTGATGGAGAAAAATCTACAAATTCCGAAAGGCATTTGCAGGCATTTTGCAATAAAAAAATATATAAAATATATAAAAAAATATATTATAGAAGCGTAATAATTTCTAGAAAATATTTGCAAAAAACTGTTGGTATTGGGAAAGTTATTCCTTATAAACGAAAATTCACTATAACCAGTGTATGTCATAAGCGAACTTCTATTTATATAAATTATAAAATATAATAGGCACCCAGTAAGCCTGATACGGGAATTATGAATTAAATTACATCAGGTTTATTATAAAATTTAAATTAAATTTAATTTTAAATAAAATCTATTATTTTTACTTCTTAAAGAAAATAAAATTAAAATCTATAATATCAGAATTCCTTGTTATATAAAAAAAATTAGCAAATAAATATATATTTTTCATTTTTTCTTTAGATAAGTACAATATATATGTTGTATATAAATATAAAACGTTAATATATATTTTTTTAAATTTTTCTTACACGATCTTATAATTATAAAAAAACATAAATTTTATTTACGTATTTTTTTATAAATTTCTTTCTATAGAAAATAAGAAAGTTAAAAACAGAAAATAAGTGAAAGTATGTATGTAGATTTAATTAATTTGTTGCACATAAAAGATTTTACATATATCTGAGACTTTTTTTGTAAATTTAAACCTTTTATGTCTTGTGGAGGAGTGAAGTCTTTTTAAACTAACTATATTTAATATATGTATACACTAAATACATATATGAGGGACATGAGAGATACATCTATATGGTTATGTAATTGTTATTACATATAATTAAAAATTTAATACTTAACAAACTGATAATTTAATAATTAATAATCGAACAATTTTTAAACATATACAATAAAGAAATTTTTCTACAAACAAATTAACTAACACTTTTGATTTTTTAGTATTTCACTTCAAATAAACTATTCGAGTTTGCAAAAAAAAAAACAGAAAGAAATAGCAATAAACAGCAGCCTAAAGCCAGAATCAGACTACTTTTTGGGGTCGTCTGTTACAAATCAGACAGTGGTGGTAAAACACCATAATATGATAAACGATTAAGAAGCATGTTCAAATGACAAAACATTCTCATTAATATAACCGTTACATAGTTCAAATTATGAGCACATTGTGGTTAGCACCATTTCGAAAGTACGTATAAATGGTTGTGTTAACAAGTAAAATTGCTGTATGTATAAAGGACAATGATAAAAAACACAAAAGATTTACCCACATTGCAATGTGGTAAAACTTGTTTTCTAGAGTGAATTTTGAGCCAATAAAATCACATCGTCAACACCGAACGATGCAGGTCAACAACGAAATCCTTTTGTCCCGAATATATAGATCGAGAACAAGTGAACTACGATGTGTGTTACATAGTAAAGCTGGAATAGAAATTGAACATAAACGATTTGAGTGCATGGGTTAATCTCGTGGAATTTACATGAATTAGCCATCAAGATCATACGATGGACAAAGAAATTGGTATTTATCATTAGTGTTTATACGATCTCATATTCCATAGATATTAACATACTAAAGCCTTAAATAAAAAAGTGTCTGTTCGGAAATATATCACTGCGCTGCAACGCTGTACGTCTCATGAAGTGTAAAATTTATCACTGAAATATATAATGAGACGAAAACCTTCTTTAATTTTATTAATCGCATTTAATTTTTATTATATCGTCGCTATCATCTATGTCCAACTCTCGAATGTGCAAATAGTCGTTTTTTGGAGACCGTAAATGCGCAAGTTTTTACATATTTTTTTGTATAAACTATATTGCGCCCCCTATGCGTTCTATCTCTGCGTTGAAGAAAGGTAGGAATAATTTTAGTTTTATGCACAGGTTGCATCTAGGATTAATTCTACTAGGATTAAGTCTTACTAAACTAGGCTTATTCCTACATCTATCCCAAGAATCTAATATTTACCTGAACAAACCTATTAACAACAGTACAAAATATGTTGCGGTCCGAATCCAAATGGCGATGCAATAATATTTATAAGTGAAATCAGCATGGGATATTTTTCGCATCTCAGAATCACCATTGCCATTCTAGACGATGGCAATTTAAACTTTTCTCAACATTAAAAAATACCAACCATAGTGCATCGCGCATGCATGACTCAGGGAAGATTGACTCTTTTGATACAAGATACAGTTTGTCAAATAAATGTGTGTTCAAGAAAAAGTAGGTACATATAATATCAATTTAATTCTTTAAATGTTTTTAAACATTTCCCCATGCTTATCGTGGAGTTTTTTTAGTTTTTAGTATTATTTTCGTCATATTCCATGTATAACGTAAATAACTCTTAGCAAATCGATAATGTGAACACTCTTCTATACTCGGACAATAAAATTGTGGTATAAAAAACTATATAAAATTTGTGCCCATGTAGCGCAATAAAAAGCGATACAAATTAAGAAATCTGCACAATTACAATATACTTGAGGTACACGTGTACACATGGAACGACAAGTCTTATACATACATGAAGAGAGTATTCAACGTTCAATTCGGATAGCGGCATTTTAGTTTAAGATTTTTTTAAGCTAATCCGGCATAATCTCAATAAAATAAAATTTTTCACCCAACGTTTCCACGTTTTTTTTTTATTTCCTTAGAGCAAATTTTATTATATTATTTTATTTTTTGCTATATGCAGGTTTATGCACACGACAGAAGAAGAATATGTATATCATGTCCTTACCGAGAAAAAAAGCTTAAGTAACATGATTTTTGATTTTCACTTTTTCACCGCAATCGTCAATTTACGATCACTAAAATTAAATCTTATTTTTACTAAAATATTGAGTCCTAGTTATTTCATCGGAATGCATACAATTAGCCGACCGAGAACAACAGAAGAATATCGAAGTATTGATGCTAAACTGCACAGTGGAATTTTATAGCAGAGTTGTAAGGAGCTTGGCTAGAAAATAATTTCGTTAAAAATAGTCGTGCGTTATTCATAAACTTTTGATTATCAATAACCATAAGCTGAAATCAATATTTCTCGCCTAAATCGATCTAATTTATTGTTATTTGAAGAAACGCATATTCATTACTCTTCTTCTATTATATTAAATCATTAATAAACTATCTGGAAATATTTAATAATAGTTTGCCCATATTAAGAATAATATCAAAAAATAATAAGATAAAAAAAGTAAATGTATAACTAAATAGTGTTTTCCTATTTTCTTTTAACGAATATTTATTCGTATTTTTTGTATCTCTTAATAAATTTTTATTCTTTGAATTTATTTAAGGTCACCTGGTATCACTCAAAAATTAAAATATATAAATAGTTTTATTCCCTTAATATTTTTGTTTTTTTTTATCAATTCTAAGTCTTATCATATCAATATATAAATTACACTATTAAACTTCACTTCTTACAAATCATATATTTTTCTTATGAAAATTTAATGTGTTTGTATTAGAAAATTAATGAGTATGTATTAGTGACTGTGTTTATTTGTTTTCATGTGCGTGATATAATCAAAGAAAAAAGAGGTATGAGTTGTTATTCTAACTACTATAAATTATAAAATTATTCTAAAAAGTATTCTTTTTTAAATATATTTCGTATCTGTATTGTGTAAGTCAAAATCTATATGTAGACCGTTTTAACAAGATACGAGCTGATGTTAATAAGGTAAAGAATCTTGCTGTGAACAAACTTTTCCTTAGTCGATCCGTCCTGATAACCTGTCGAAATTTTTTTTTCAAAATATTAACAAAATAAGAAAACCGATGGCATCTACTCGAATTGACGTAGACAATTTAAACTTGTTACTGCTCACACTTTTTTTAACCTTTGAATGAATGCAAGCGTTGAGCACAATCGTTTTCCTGCAAAATGCAAAATTTTCTTAAAAACCGGAGAAGGATTCCTGATATATGTATGTATCTCACACAACTTCCAGTTGTAGCATGTTACTAAGGTAGCTGTACCATATATGGCACGGCATGCTTTTAATGGTTAATCTGTCTTGGTCAATACAGGCGAATTGAAAATACACTGTCGTCTTACTACGGCAACAATTAAAACACCAAAAACAACTAACAATGCAACTTATACATTTAAGTATGCAAAAACGATAATTGTTATAAGTATGTATATGTACTTGAAATCAAGTCCTATTAATATGGTCTTGGCAAGTCAACAGCTGATCACACGTGTGCTATCGTATCATTGTGGAACTCCCAAACATGAAAAGACAATGATAGGTAATGATTTCTGTTGTAGATATGCATTAGACCCTGCTTGTTTTTGCTGCTGTAATCGTTGCTTAATAATGTCATCAACTTGTTTTTTTTTTGTCGGACAAAAAGAAAGAAATTCTCTTTACTTGTTTTCGATTTACACAACTTAGACGATCACGTGTTTAAAAAAGATAGGTCATTCATATGAAACAATATTCATGCGAAACAATTTTTATGGAAATTTTTCTAATATCTCTAAAAACGTGCATGATCATGATTTTTGGTCTACCTTTGTTTTGGATTTTTTTTATTCTGAAACTTAAAAAATTACTTAAAATGGTAAAGAATCAAAAAAATAAACTTAAATTAGATAACTTTCACATTTCATACCTTATATGAAGTCTTTTGAAGTTTTAGTTGTCATGGTTCGCTTGTCTTGATTGTAGTACAAGTATGACTGACATGAACAATCATCTTGTTAAAATATTTACAAAAAATATCAAATGCATTCACCAGGATTTTGAGCGCAATATTTTGGAAATATGGGTTCTGCTTCAAGGCCCAATTCGACAAGACGATTGCGAAAAACGGACATGCGTTTGAACACTTCTTGTGGTACTGCATCCATATCGTGTTCGTCATCGGGATCAGACCACAATCTGAAATAAAATAAAACTCATTCTCAGAGATAGCTTGTTTAATTTTATAATTAATATGCGCGGAAATAAACCTTCACCTTTTTTCAACTGCATTAACAAGTGATAAGAGGTGACTTGAATTTTGTTTTATTATCATTATAATTACAAAAAATAGATGTTTACTAGAATAGAATGTATATTCTAATTACTTACCTTTCACCAAGGGCAGCTGATCTGGGCCATAACCGATTATCAAGTTGATTTTCGTCAACTTGTTCCGTCCAAAGACAAACTTCACCACCCAAAACCTAGTTAAACGATTATTAAAAAAAAACATTTATAACAAATATTTAAATAGTAGTAAAAATTGTAATATATGTGTATTATATACATAAAAATCATTTCGTGTCGTTGAGAAATCACATTTCGGTCAAACCACTGGACCATTTGCGATCTGCTGGAAGACCACGGTCATAGCAATCAACCATGGCCAGAGTACGACATACATAGATACAAAATTAGTTTCATTCGAGACAGGCATTACCTAGGTTATAATTGATGTCCGCCAATCAGAGTCCATTTGTCACTCTATAACGCAAAGGGTAACATTAACACAGTACGCATTAATGGGAAATTTAGAAAATTATTACCACTGAGAACTCTGAATAAGGTAATAAAATCTACAACTTGTAATTTGGAAGTAGTAAATATTAGCATATTTTTCAATAATTTAACATGCTTATCATTGCACGATGTTGAAAAACGATATTTTTTAAGAACTTCAAATATTATTCGACCAACAGTATATTGTAATGTATACGAAAAGCGAAAAGCAAAAAAAGAGATTCCAAACAAATCATGAAAACTATCGTTTTGCGGTTTCATACAGAAAAAATCCAAATTTAGCTCATATCCAAATGATTTTGACATTGGCCTGTCATTACAACATCCACTTTTTAGTGATTTTAAATTGTATATTTCTTAAAACAATTTTTTATGTTAATAGTAAAAATGAAATTTAATATATGCAGCTTGTTTTTTAATGTTTTTGAGTTGGTAACACCGTTTTATTTGACAACCGATTTGACAGCTGAAGGTTGCTTAGTAGTGATTGGATTGTCCATTTTATAATTAATAGCCGGAATAACGCTTGTAAATTATTGAATATTTATTGATTTACTTAAAGAAATATTTGAAAAACAAATAGTGTTACGTAATGGGTCTAAGAGCTAGTTACCAAGATCGTAGCGTAGATAATTTTATTTGGGGACATGTCAAATCAGTTTTCTGCGCCGATAAACCAAATGGAACGCTTGAAATCCAACACTCGATTAGTTATTGTCGAAATGCTTCCACAATTGTAATTTGACATTCTCATTACACTATAAAACCATATTAATGGAATAAAATTATCTTAGAATTATGTTTTTTCATTTTCTCATTTTAATTTAAAGTTGTGAACCTTCAATAAGTAACCTTTACTTTTAAAGCGAATTGACTACAAGGTGGCAAACAACAAATACAATAACATGGTTATTGTCAAATTTTTTTAAGTAAAAAAAAAACGTTACCAAACTAATAGTAAAATCAAATTTCCTTTGTGGGAAAAATTAGTTTGACTCTACTTTGTGATATGACATCATTTTCGACAGTTCAAAATTTTGATGTTTTTGAAAAACATACATAATATTTTTGATTTTGTTTTTCAATTTATAATACATGTTATGTAACCTCTTCTGTAATTTCCTGTGTGTTATAGTTTTAACAAAATTTTTTAAATTGGTTTTTTGTTTTTTCTTTTTTGATTTTATAATTGGTTTCTGTAAAAAATTAGTGTTCTTCTGCCTGAGTATACTTGGCTTTCTGTCAAAAGAGTAGTTTGCTAACGTTTCAAACACACCCTAATAAGTAACTGGAATATTAAGTTCATGCACAGCTTTTTTCGTTTCTTTAAAAAATTTTCACTTTTTATACTTCATTTCAAATTTCCCATTTTTTTCTTTTAGTTAATAGAGAAAAGTTATTATTATTTATTTAAGTAAATAATTTTTGGCATACGAGCATCCAATTATTCGAAAAAAGTAGCTCAGCTTTGTTATCAACAACAACTGGTAATTGAACTCGCCTTGGTTACTTCCTTGTTATGTTTTTAATAAATATAAATAAAAAATGTGTTCCAGTACAATTGAAATAAAAGCTTCAGAATCGCATTATCTCAATAGTACTGATTCTAAATGAAAAAATGGTATCAGAAATATTCCCATTAGGTAAGTGTATGATTTAAAGCTTTGTCTGACGTATTACTTTATTTTTTTTTTCTGGAAGTTTTATTTTTAGCAAAAGTCACTATATGCAATATATCCAATTTAGCTACAAAAATATGTAACTCTGAAAGTAGCCAACATTAACTAATTTCTCTATTTACCTGTTTTCTTCTAGTTTTATCCAAACGCATTCGTTCCCATGGACGGTGTTTATAAACATTCTGCCAAGTACGATACGGAGAACAAGCAGCATCACCTGTTCACAATAAAATAATTTAAATAAAATTTACTTTCATATAAAAGGTGAATTAAAATAATAGAAGTTACCTGTTGCTCTCCAATTACCAAAGCCACAGTCCAGATACCAAGCATCGACATGTGAAAATATGACATTGAAACCATTATCAAGCAAATCATAGTTTTCCTGCCACGTACTGCCGCCCCACACCTGAACTGCAAATTGACTCTTCGGAAGACAGCGAGTATTGGTTAAGCCACTCGACCACACTGAGACTATTTTAGGTTCCATATTGTTATTGGCTATTTTTAGACTAAAATTAAAAATGTATATTTTAGATCGATTTGTTGCTATAGAAAATTGAATAACATTTTACCGAGCTAAAGCATTTAACATAAAATCACACCAGAGTCCTCTTAAATCGGTATCGTTGAAGTACTGAGCCCAACACTCTAAGTTCACCTCATCGCCACCCAAGTGAAAGTAGTCGGTGGGTCCCGTTGAGTTCAACAGCTCTTCGTAGAGACGTTGCAATATTAAAAATGTATTATTATTCTTAGGATTAAGTTGGCCACAAGGGGGTTCACCACAATAAAAACTCCACGGTTGTTGATTTATACATAGACTTAATTCACCCATACCCCGCTTGGGACCCCAATCCCAACCATTGCCGGCATGAGCAGGGGCATCAATCTCTGGTATCACTTGTATACCATGCAATTTGGCAAAGGCAGTAATATCTCGTACATCTGCATCAGTATATGTCTCCCGATCCGAATAAGCACCATAGATCGCCAGCTCAGGATAATATTTGGAGATGTACGGAAAACTTTGCGAGTCGGTAATGTGCCAGTGGAAACGATTAAGTTTCGAATATGACATTCCCACTATCGTGCGTTTTATAGCTTCCACAGAGAAATAATGACGTGAAGTGTCCAACATGAGTCCCCGATATCTAAATTTAGGAGCATCGATGACCATAATTTTTGAGAGCGTGCGCAGCTGATTTTCTTCATCGTCAAACCAAATTAATTGCTGCATGGTGCTCAATCCATGTCGGGCACCGAAAAATGAATTTGCTGTTATCTGCACATTATAATGGTGTTTTTCATCTGAAACAATTCGAAGAATTAAACTACATCCTTCAGTATTTTAATGAAATAAAAAAAAACACTTACAACTGGCTGTTAGTTGATAACTTTCGTCCGTGTCCATATTCAAATTCATATCAGCAAATTTATGTATGGCCACATTTACCGTAAACTTTTCAATATCACTGTGTTTACGCAAACCAAAGGCATTGGCCAATATCGAAGCAGCTGCCATATTCTCACCCCTTAAACGGTGGGATTCATGTTGTCCCGCATCGGCGTAACGTCTTTGTTTTTGCCTCGTCTTGGTCTCGTATGCATCATTGGGCGCATTTGGTTCCATGCTTGATGAACCTTTTTCGACCACCACAGGTGTTTGCTGCTCCCTAAAATCTAGTCTTTGTATACGCCTTAAGTCTTTCAGAAACAATTCAAAGGATTGTCGAAAGTGTGACTCCACTTGTGTGTAGGGAGTGTCTAAACGCAATTGTATATCGTCCATAGAAAATGAAAGATACTTAGAGCTAACACCCGTTTTAATGGTGGGACGTGGCCAAATGTTTATGTCACCACATGTCATTGAACAGGTCATAAAAGGCACTCGTTTTTCGCTTTTCGGCACATTGAGAAAGTGATACCGCACACATTTGTCACCTTCGCATTTGTAGGTCCATATTTTTTCGACAGGTCTAAAAGTGGAATAAATAATTTTAACTATACGTACTATACAAAAATCAAACTCTCTTCACGAACATTTCCTTAAAACGAATGAAGTTTCCCCAATTTTAAGCTCCATGCCGCTTTGAGGCATTGGTATCACCTATTGATCATGATGGAAATCACCAAGACAACAAGGACCATCGATCTGGTTACGGTATTTTCGACAGAAAGACCAGACATTAAGGGACAACAATTAATCTGATAAGCTGTTTGCAGTGTTCGCCTTGCTCATAGTATAAATAACATCAAATTTGTTCACAAATTCAATATATCGATAAATTAATTGCGGCATGAAATAACTCCCCCAGAAGTATTGACATAAGGTCCCGAGAATCGGGGATTATTTTAATTTTTATTTTTAGCAACTTTCTTCTTTGGCAACATTGTTTTTGGTAACTCAGCTGTTTTCGTAAACATGTTCAGATTGGTCTATAATTTAACCATGACTAAATTTCGCACTAAATTTACATTATGGGACATTAAACCACCAACACCAATAATACTGTGCAATGTATGGGCTGCTTTGAAGTGTCTTAACATTATCGTAATACAAGTATGTATTTTATTTATATAGAAAATTTATAATAGTAATAATTATATCTATTTGGCAAATACTATCACACAATACCATTTGTACAAGAATGTCAATTGGGCTACAGAATTTTATTTTTTCAAATTTTTATATCAAAGTGCTTTCATTTTTTTTAATCCGTTGAAATCAATTATATATTTTTCCACTGCCGAGGGACCCTTTAATTATATTTACACTTATTAGTTTGCAAAATAACTCAATTCATCGCTGTCAAAGTCGAATTACAAGATATTATTAGTTCTTATTATCGAAAGTCCACTGTATAAGCACTTGATGTAATTTCATTCATTTCAAATTTAAATTATATGATTGTAACTTACATTGGAAATTCATTTAGTTGCTCCTGATTGGTAGCTACCTTTTCGTATGTATTTATGTATGATTGCGGTTTGATGCCACCCTGATTCCAATACAAGACCATTAAGACGAATATGGTGGCACTGAGTAGCATAAATAAAGCTCTACGCAGTGACACTGCCAAAGCCATTTTGAAAATGTAACGTAACCTAAATGGAAAAAAGGATAGAAAGAATACAATTTCAACAAAATTTTTAGAAAATGAGAACAATTGAATATAAAAGGAATTTAAAAAAATTAGGAAAAATCTTTAATCTAAAACTTTTATTAAACATGCAACACGAAGAAATGGGAAACGAACCTTTAAACGGAAACCTGCATTAAATTATTAAGAAATTGTGTGGGCAAAAACAAAAAAGAAAAAGTAATCAATAATATCGAGGGCAAAAATTTATGACCTAAAACAAAATTAAAAAATTGAATTTTTAGCACAGTTTGCCCTAAAAAATATGGGAAAATGAAAGGAAAAATGATTTGGTTGCTTTTTCTTTTCAAATATATTATTTTTTTAATTAAAATTAATTGATAATAACATGTTGATTTCAGAATCAAGCATTTATTTAAACAGTTCTGTCATTGGATTCATTGCTCCATGCACATGTACTCAAAAATTATTACAGTGGCGTCAACGGCGATATGATTACTAACTTTTTAGTGTCTGAGTTGGAAGACATTAATGTTTCAGACATGCGATAGTAATACTATTAATTGATTAAGAGAAATAGAAATAGAAACTAGAAATAGACTATTAATTATTCACCTCGTTTGTACAAATTGATATCATTACACTATTTTATATTGACGACGCAATCAATATTTTTTTTGTTCAAAATTACTTTGTCGTATCGATTTTGTAACCAAGACTATTTTCCTTAAATTTTTTCTTAAGAGCAACTGTACATACGTGTACATACATTTATCTGTAGGTATGTATTAGTGAAGTGACGAATATTCATGTCCGTATTACCGAATATTCGCCTAGTATTTGTCGAATATTTTCGTAAACAATGACAATGACAAAAATATTAATTTGCAATAATCTATATATATAAAATAGGAAGGATGTGTGTATGTATGTATGTAACGTAATGGACGAAATTTTCAGGGAACCTTCCGAATACTCGGGCGCGTGACACTGTGAAGTCCGATTTTTTATTTTCGGTCTGTGGGCGGAGGGGCGTGGCAAAATCCAATAATTCATAAAATGAGAACGGCTTGGCCGATTTTGTAAAACTTTTTGTCAGTTGTTCGTATTTTCGAGGATAAGGTTTTTATGGAAGAAAATTTTGGAAAATCCTTCTGGAAAAGTCGGAAAATTGGAAAAATCGAAAATCGAGTTTTTGTATGAAATTTTGTTTGAAATTATTCCTTAATGGCTTTTTAAATGAAAAAATAGAAAGTTTGTCTGAAGGCTTAAAATTGGGGCGAGGCGAAGTTCGCTTGGTCCGCTAGTTTTCAATAAAAGAAACTTTATTTCGAAATAATAATCTTCTTGTACTAAAGCAAAAAATCTATACAATCGCTACGAGTTCAGGCCCGGCCGAGGAGAGGGATGCTTTGAACATACGCAATGTTGGAGCTCGTCAAAGATCAAATGATGTCGACTATTAAAGAAAAGAAAATAATTTATTGTCGGTATGTCCTTTTTTCAAGGAGGTAAAAATGCATTACTGCATTCACAGTGGGTTGTTCCCATCTGTGATATGTCGGGCTCCCCTTATAGGTATACCGACTAAAAAAACTCCTTTCTCCGGGAAATAATCCCCACTCCAGGACCGCGTTAGCATTATGTCCTAATAATGCTAAATATAGCAGTATGGTGATTTTTTTAACCGACTTCAAAAAAGGAGGACGTTATAAGTTCGTGTTTTGAACGGGCACTTTGACCGACCGAAAAATTTACTATCGCATAACTTCCCAATTTATTGCCCGATTTTCAAAATTATTATTATTATTTTTTTTTTTGTTTTTGTTTGAAAGTGTTTGCTTATAGTGCCAAAATTATTTTTCCAATATCGGACGGGCGATTTTTCCGCCTGAAAAATTAACTATCACCAGTTATGGACCTATTTTCAAAATGATGTTTTTATTTGAAAGGGTTTGCTTTCATAACTCCCCCATTTTAAAAACGTTTTTTATTTGAAATTGTAGCTTGCGGTTTCGTTTCATAGAAATTTAAGCGGAAATCGAACGGACAAATTGGCCGCCATAAATAATTATTATAACATAACTCTACCACTTATGAACAAATTTTTAAATGTTTTTTTTTAAAGAAGGGATTTTAATATTTCATGGCGTTCGTTTTTTGCCATGTTAATTATTTTTATAAGGTGTGTCTGAGTACTATGCCAGTAATAATAGTCTAATCATTTTCTAAATGATTGAATGACATCCATTAGAATTTTTCTTTATAATTTTTACAAGTTATAATGTATGCCAGCAAGAGAACTGACGCAAGAAAATTTAATTTTGCACACAAATTAGTCGGGGCATAGATAAATGTCTTTAAATTTCAAATTAAATATTTTTATACACATTCGCGAATATTGGCTTAGGTATTCGTATTTGTATTCGCGAATATATCTTCAATAGAATAAAATGCGATGTAAATAGACTATACATCTATACAAGCAACAAACTTGCCAATAGTCATAATTTCTTTTCTCTTATGTATCAATTATTAGTGCACTCGTAGACAAGTGACTAGTGTACAAGATTAGTAGTCTGAGGGTCGCAGGTTCGATTCCTGCCATAGACTCTGGGTGTTTCTGCAGACAAGACGCTTACAAGACGCTTCGCAGTTTGCAATTGTTAAAAATATTAACAAAAGTGTGTTCATGTAAATTTTAAGATTTTTTTTTTTTTTTATTTATTTATTTATTTATTTATTCATTCATAATATGTAATATTAAGCCTGCTAGGCCAAAAATAAACTATTACATAAGTAAAATTTAATACCTGAAATTATTATAATCTAAACAAAAAGCATACTATACATATTTACAATATATACAAACGTTTATATTCATATTTCAATGATTGTTAATTTGGAAATGAATTAGAAAGAAAAAGAAAAAAAGAAAATACTTTATATTAGCTCCCCAGCCAATATTCCCTTTATAAGAGAGATTAATAGAAATGGTATAGAAATAAGAAGTCCTACATGGTAATAAGAACCCAATCATTAATAAACCTGTTCATGCCTTGTTGAGTAGTATTGGAAGTTTCAGCCGAAACACATTGTTAGAATGTGAGAAAATACGTAAGATGCAAGGCAGGTGATTCCACCAACGTGCTATCCTAATCGTAAATGATTTTTCGAAGAATGATGACATGATTCTTGGTATAAGAAGTTGCGGGTTTCTAGTTGAATGCGAAAAAACAAAAGATCTGTATAAAGGTAATGGTGTACAAGTTCTAATTAATTTATAAAACAATATTAAATTTCGAAATTCTACAAATTCATGGAAAAAACATCCGAGGAAGACCCGAACATATGGTGAAATATGTTGACGACCACGAATGTTATAAACAAACCTAACAATAGCATTTATCAATCGATTGATTCTTCTAAGATGAATTGAGTACGTACCAGAGAAAATTTCAAACCCATAAAGGATATGCGACATTAACAGTGACCATGATAATCGTATTTTTACATGAATAGGTAGGTAGAGATTAGATGTATAGATTCTACGTAAATTACCAAAAATTTTTCCACACAAGTTATCAATATGATTAGTAAACGTAAGCTTGGAATCGAGAATGATTCCTAAGCACTTAAGATTATCAGAAAACTGGATTCGAGTCCCACCAAGAAGTATAACAGGTTCAAAAATAAATCGATTAGACGGTCCAAACATTATTGCCTTAGTTTTAGAAGGGTTTATTGTCAAGCGACTCCGTGAAGTCCATTCAAGAAGGCGATCAAGGCAAGAACTTATGTTATTTAGCAAAGCACCAGTTAAAGAAACATGATTTTTAAAAAGTAAGAACACGTCATCTGCAAATAAAAAGGTTTCACAATTTCTGGTGTTGAGAACATTAGGTAGACCATTTATATATAACATGAAAAGAAGTGGACCTAACACAGATCCCTGGGGAACCCCAGACCATAAATATCGTAAGTTAGATCTAACCCCATTTAGCACAACAAACTGCGACCTATTAGATAAGTAGGAATATATAAGTTTGCAAGCAGTCCTTGAAAATTTAAATTCATCTCTCAGTTTATCTATCATAAGAGTATGGTCCACAGAGTTAAAAGCCTTCGAGAGATCAAGTGAAATAAGGAGACTATAAAAATCATCGTTTACATTTTTCCTAATGTTATCAGTCAATGTTAAAAGCATGGAAGTTGTGTTAAACCCCTTACGAAATGCATATTGTTTCTCATATATTACACCAGAGACAGAATCAAGTATTTGGTTTTTCATAATATGTTCAATTACCTTGGACAACGCCGGTAAAATGGAGATTGGTCTGAAATCACTAGGTACATTAGTTTCACGTGCCTTTGGTAAGGGAACAACTCTAGCCACCTTCCAGTCAGAGGGAAATTTAGATGAAGTTAATATTTTGTTAACTAAGTATAATATATACTCAGCAATGAGCGGATAAATCAGTTTAATAAATTTAATTGAAATATCATCCACACCAACTGACCGAGATTTCACCCTATATAGTGCATTAAACAGCTCAGGCTCATCAACACAACGAAATGAGAACAAAGATGCAGATTCATTGAATGCCCGACAGTCAAAGCAATGGTTATCAGACCCATCATCACTCATAGCGAAGAAATCATTCAGATCATTAACATCACCCTCATAGGATACCAAGAATTCCTCCATACAGCCAGATCCTCTTAGAACCCTCCATAAGCCCACCGAATCTAAACCTTGAAAAATTCGAGAATAGTGTCTCCTCTTCATTGAACGTATAACATTTTTTGCCTTGTTACGAAGTTTACAAAATATTTTCCAATTCGTCTCAGAACGATTGCTTATGTAAGCATTATAGGCCAAGTCCCTTAGAGATTGTGCATATAATATCTGGGATGATTTCATCCAACTATTATTATATCGAATTCTCTTTTTAACCACTGGAACAAATTCAAAAAGTGAGCTTATTAAAGAAGTTAATTGCGTACATTGAGAATCAGCATCACTGTTAAAGAACAATGAAGAATCAAACTCCGATAGACATAGATGTAAGCTGTCCCAATCGATGGCATTGAAATCACGAAATTCATAATATTCAACTTCCCGGCTTATTGGAAAGTTAAAGGATGAGAAAATCAAGTCATGATGAGAAATTGAAGGGCATTTTATTTGATCTGACAAGGAAATCTTGGAAATATCACTCACTAGCCAAAAATCAATTAACGAGGTTGAGCCATGAGCAACATCAAAGTGAGATGGTTTGGAATTGTGGAAAATAGATAACCCACACCTTAGACACAGAGAACGCATGGCAGTTGCTTTAGAGATGTCAAACATATTGCAGTTAAAATCTCCTACAACTATTATATTTGAATAAGTAGAAAACAGCTCAAAATGATGATTTTCAAAGGAAGTAAGATCACCGTGAGGCAGATATACGACTCCAATAAGAAGTTTATTGCTATTAAAATGCATTTCAATAAACAACGACTCACAAGTATTTAATTCAGAAACCTGAAAGATTTTCTTAAATTTATGCTTCCTGGAAATATACATGCCAACACCACCACCTCTAGACATCAAACGATCATTCCTACAAAATTTGAATCCCGAGGATTCTACAGATTTTGTGGATATATATGGTTTAAGCCATGTTTCAGAGATTGCAAAGACATCTATACATGATGCATCTAAATGACATGACAACTCATCTAATTTTGAATAACCACCCGAAGGTCTTATACTTTGGCAATTAAGGTGAGCTACGTTAAAATTTCGATTGTAATGGTGTAGAAAAGATCTTAAGTAGGGATTATTACCAGTTTGTGGACCATTATTTCGATCAAACGCCATTTAATAAAGGAAAAAATATTAAGGTGGGGAGCAAAAAGTAAAAAGTGGCAAATTCCATTCTAGTTAACATAATCATTATTTCAATTGAAAACATAATCATTATTACATATAATAAAAATTTATAATATTTAACACAGCTAGTTATTCAGAGATCAAAATAGATTAGATTCAATAAAATTTTAATTTGTGCATTTTTTGGAAAGATAATACTTACATAATTAGGGGTACCCTAAAGTAGCAATTTAGTACTGTTAGTATAAAATATCTCATCAATAAATACAATATATAAAATTTTGAAAAAGTGAGTGCCCATATAGAGAAAAAACATCATGTTTAAATTACAAAATAAATGAATTTCTTATCCAAACCTGAGCACTCCTTGTGACAAAGTTATTTTACAAAGTAAACATTTGAAACACTTTCTTATACAGGAAAAGTATGAGTAAGTGTAAAATAGATGTAATATAAACAAAGATAATAAGCACTGTAAAGGCACATTCAGATTATTGCAATATTCAAAAGAAAACATCAAATATTCCATTCTCGGAACTGTTTGAACAAACAAAAATGAGAAATATTTCATTAAATATTTCATCAATCTGAACGTACCTTAAGATGTTCCGCACACAGTAGATGTAAGCATAAATACTAACGATATTAAATTATATATGATTGTTGAGAAGATTCACACACTCTGCTACAGTATAATCCCCATCAGTGCCATCAGACATTTTCAGAAAAACTTTTAGGCGATCACCATTAAGAATTTTAAACTTTTCAATAATTTTCTTGGCTAATAGCTTCTTACAAATTCCATTCAGTTTTCCAGCAGCAGGGCCATAATGGTCATTTAAATAAATTCTGGAGTCTACATTCCCTTCAATAATATCACTCAATTTGATAGATCTTGTTTTAAAATATTCTTTCATTAAGTTATCACGCAACCGTACATTGCTAAATCGCACTAAAATCGATTTTCTCTTATTCATGTAAAAGGCCTGTTGAATGTCACACTCATTAATAGACAATTTTAATTGTGCACCAATTTTAGCTACGATGTCGATCAAATTTTCTAAGCCATTTGGTAGACCATTAATTACAATGTCATTACGGTTCAATCTTCTATGCAATATATGCACCTGGTCCTCCAAGTATGCAACCTTATTAGATGTAGAGGTGTCGATATAAGCAATTAGTTTATTGCAGTCATTTATATCGGACTTAAGTTCCGCCATACAAGACTTCATGTCCGCTTTAAACCCATTAGCTGTATCAATTAGGGATTGTTTCAATGAAGCATGTTCTCTATCGGCCTTTTCTATGAAGATATCAATTTTCCGGTTCAAATCATTTAAGTTCGCTCTAGACCTATCTTGTTCTAATTCAATTCTTTTAATGAAGTCACCCATATTACTCTTCATTTCCAAAATATCCTTTTTAACGGAGTTATCAGCAGTCACCCTTGGGTTTTTAATACATTGGTGAGCAAAATTTCACATATTTGTAGGAGCAATTAAATTTTATCGAAATTTCGTCAACTTCATTTCCTAAGAAGTGAAAAAATTCACTATTAGATTTTTGAAAGGAATAAAAATGTCGTTCCTTAAGAAGGACTCCAACTTTTTTACAGAAAAGTTTCTAATGGTTGCAAGTTCGCCTCAAAGAAAGCTGCCACCTCGCTTTAAAAGGGAATTCAAAATTCAACAACGTAAAGATTCACTCGTAAGCACTAATTTGACTAATCTCAGTCCTGAAAAGCTAAATCTATATCACTTTAATATTTAATAATTATTAAAAATTATCTGACATACACACGCACACTGACAACGCTGAAATATGCAACTGGCAACACGCTATATTTGAAATTAATTTCAGATATAAGAAGATATTTAGGTCTCTGTTGATTTTTAATTTTTTCTTTTGCTTTTGCCGTTCCTTTGAAGTTGATGGTCTGACTAGGTCATTACAAAACAGAACAGTGTTAAAGTTTTAATATTTCTTGGAATGTTCTAATTTGTGTTTATTTTGGTTTCATGTAAGCACTTGATGGCGTCTTTTTGAACACACCTTTAATATCGTCATGTTGCATGTATCGCAAACAGAATTAGGATAAAAATAGTACAAAAACAAATGAAATAGTACAAATAGAAATCGACAATAGATTTTATATTTTCATCGACGCATATTGCTTTAAAATCAATTCGGGTTTAAAAAAAATTATGAGCAGCTAAAGCTATAACAAACAATAAATTTTTAACCTCTTAATTATTTAAACGATTAGTTGGAGAGACTATCCCAACTAATAAATTTCAATATTAATATATTCATACACAGAGATCATTATTACCTTGTCTTATTTCATATTTTAATTGCTATTTTTAAAATTTTTCTTTAACCCTTAGGTCTTTTTTTATATATATAGTCTATATGGCATAGTCGGGAAATAGAAATATTGTAGTGGTATTTATGTATATTTCCTGATTTGTATTATCCCAAGTTTACAAATTTAAGTCAACTTTTGGCTTAGAGAAACAGAAAGTTGTTAATTGTGTAATTTTGGATATTTTATAAAACCTAATTTTAGTCCAAACCCTGAGATGAGCGAAATATCATATGTAAAATTACCTAAAGTTAAAAAATACATATATATATATATATATATATATATATATATATATATATATATATATATATATATATATATATATATATATATATATATACCTTAAAACATATAGACATTTATATAAATTCGTGCAACTATTAAAAATGCATAATACATTAATTCACTTTTGGTATCATGTAGGTACATATAAGGTGGCGCAAAAGTAATGTCATACTTTCAACTGGCTGATATTTAGAATGAAAGAAAAGGGCTGTTTTCATAAAAACTTTATTTGAAAGTATATAATTTATAACATTAATTGGAAAAATGATATCGCCCAAATGACCACCTCCCAAGTGAATGAATAACTGCGTACTTCGAATAGTTGCTCGCAAAACAACTGGCTCCAAATTGGCGATTTCTTCTACAATGTTAGTATTTAAGACTTGCAATGTTCATTGTTTGTTGTGATAGATGTAAAATTTCAAAAAGCCCCAAAAGGAAGAAGTATGGTGCTGTTAAATCTGGCGATCTGGAGGGCCAGTTCAAATCTCAAAAAAATTGAGATAGCGCGACCTGGAAATCGGTGATTCAAAATGTCCTTGTTGTTTGAGCTGTATGAGCGGTTACTCAGTCCTGTTGAAACCAAAAATGATCGCGACCCAATCCAACAACTTGCAACAAAAAACTCTTTTAACTAGCATCTGCCTGCAACGCTCACAATTTACGGTTGCGGTGATGCCATCGGAGTATTCAGAAAAAAATTTAATAAAGAAGAGCACTCTGCATGCATTTCATGTGGATTTTCTGTACTCCAAAATTTGTTAACAGAACCACTTAAATGGAAATGGGCTTCATCGCTCATTATGATTTTAGATACGAAACAGCAGCGATGTTCTCGGTCGAATGAGCAGTTAGCACGAGGCGCTCATCCAAACGCTTAATTTTTCAAGTAGATTGAATACGACGACGAGGAAAACGATGACGAAATTCACCCTCTATCGCTCCATGGCTTGTCGACAACTAATTCTCTATATACATATATATATATACATGATAAATGTCAAAGCACAATGACATTTAGCACCATTTGCAATTAAAATTATATTACTTTTGCACCACTCGCGAATACGAAAACGAACATTAAATTTAGCAGTGTGCCTAAAAATAAGATGGCACCCTGATGGTGACAAAAGAAAACTTAGCACCTTAGGTTTTATGGTATGCTAGTCCATATCAAGTACACGTTTTACTAATGACACGTAAAAAACAAAAGAATTGTACATGTATTTGTAAAGACTCCTTCACTCACGACAGCAATGAGATTCTTTAAGAAATAGATATGATCTATTCATAGCAACTTGGCTCTCATTTCAATCGCAGTAAAAAAATATCATTTCCTATGCTTTTAGCATATTGACATTGTTGGATATCCTTTTTTCTAACTTTAATATGTGGAGAAAAGTAAGTATTTTGTTTTTTCGTGAAGAAAATAATTTCATATTGAATTAGCATTTCTTATTTACCACTAATGATGAGACTTTATATTTGAAAAAGATACATATTTGCAGGAGTCACGAATTATTTTCCTTTATGTGAAAGTAAATTTATCACATCTTGAAATGTTGAAATTTTGCTTCATGTAGATTTGGGGTAATAAATAAAAGTATTTTCAAATCGAGTTTCACAGAATTGTTGTTCATACTTCTAATCAAAATTGCGTCAGCTTGACTTCCTAGGAAATTGAGAAAATGCACTATATAAAAAATGCAATCAAAACGCCGTTCCCTAAGAATGATTTTTTACTGGAAATCAAGGGCCAAAATGTTTGGATAGGAACTTGGACTTATTTTCACACTTGAGTTAACGCATTTAATAACAATAGGTTGAAAACATATTTTACATTGTCAGGACATAACGACAGTAAATCAGTTCCTTATATTTGTTAATCGACATCGTTTGTGATTATGTGATCCTTAACGGGCTCTAACATTGCGTATGTTCTTATTGAACATACGAACATATGAACTTATTGAACCCATACTTACTTCGATCGAATTTCTAGATTAATATTTAGTGTTCAAAACTATAACTATAATTATGTCATGTACATAATGCTTTTTAATGTTTAATGTTTTTTAATGCTTAGTTTTTTTAAGATTTCTTAGGGTAAATACCGAGCTGAGTTGTTTCAGAAACATTTTTTTTTAATAAAGCAGTTTTCTGGCACGTTTTTTTCTTGAATTGCAAAGGATATACTAGTTGTGCTAATTAAAAAAACATCATCTTACATTTTTAGTTCTATTCCATTTAATTTAGAAATTGGCATGAGTTTGGAGCTGTTAAAAAATATACAGAGGAAAACAAATTTCACAAATTAACAATAAAATATCTGAAGTAGATAATTCTATTTGGAAACTTTAGTTTAATGTAAAAGTAAATAAAAAATGTGACAATTAACATGATTGTTTCTCAAAAACGTGAAAACAGTTAATTTTTTAATAACGCAATAAGAAAACCCCTTTAACATTTTCCTATAATTTTTAAGCTTAATGATATGTAATTTTTCTATTTTTATTTGGTACCAAGTGTTATTCGAAAAGGTTAATTTTAAAAATTTACTTAATCGCCACTTTTACTAGCTTTTGCGCCAACGTGTGTCGTCAGGAATGCAAGGTATCCCGTATACAAAGTATTATGAAAATAATTAAACAATGTATCCACATTGCTTTAATACAGTATCGATACGTTGTAAACAGATGTTTAAGAAGTCAGCCTTATTACCAATAAAATAATCAATAATGCTGTATAATTTATGGACTGCTTTAAAATGTCTTAACATTGTCGTAATACAAGTATGTATTTTGTTTACATAGAAAATCAATCAGTTGCAGTTGGTAAATATTGTTATTGTCTTTATTTGATGGATTAAAGCAGACTTTATTGTCTATAATTACGAAATAGTTTATATGCTACTACATCATTTGATCAGCAATCATACCGTATAGGGTTACGTCGTAACGCAATCATTCAATAAATATTTTTTTTTTTTTGCTTCCATACTTCGACCAACTTTGCCGATCATTAATATATAAATCTATATAATATAGGTACATACTTATAGTATTTTAATGTCAACAGCTGTTTACAGATGTAATTTGAATTTAAACAGCATTTTGCTGTTTATCGTTTGTAATTTTTATGTGAAAATGATGTGAAACTTCTCTGATGACATTTTAATAAGATTATTACTACGTTTATACGCACGTCTTATTTGCAAATAAAAACGAAGAATGTTGCGTATAACTTTTTTATTGTAACTTATTAACTCACTTAAACAAGTCTTGAATAACGCCACTATTTGCAAATAAAAAGTAAGACGTTGCCACTTCATGAACGTTTTTTGTGTTTTACTTACCAAACAATCATATTTTCGTCACATGGCATCACTAATAATAACACAAGTTCTGTATGCGATTTCCCGTATAAACAGTGAATTAGTTATTTGCAAATAGTTCTATTTGCAAATAAGACGTGCGTATAAACGTAGTATATGGCATATTCACAAATCCTTCTTTTC
Organism: Germaria angustata; assembly: GCA_963681545.1. Lineage (NCBI taxonomy): Eukaryota > Metazoa > Arthropoda > Insecta > Diptera > Tachinidae > Germaria > Germaria angustata. The sequence continues at coordinate 67,243,955 of OY813002.1, forward strand.
TCTTCAAACATTTTTTATTAATGTTAAAAAAAGGTTATATAATTATAAAGAGATATAGTTTGATATTTAAATGATGGAGTTGCTTGTGACAATTCTTCATAATTAAACATCCTGTGTCTGTAAGCGAAAACTGAATTCAAACGATACACTATTCGAAAATATAAACGAATGTTGTATATCCTGTATTCATTTAACTTTAATAATAAGAATTTATTCCTATTTGTGGCATTTTTCCCCATCGAGTACAAATGAGCAAAGTGTTCATTGAAATATGTGTATGGTTTAAGTGAATAGAATAACAAGGGACGTTGTATTAGAGGGGTGTATACCTATTAATACTAAAATAAATATATATTTGAATTAAAAGCTTTTTAAGCTAAAACATCATTATGTATAGATTATTTTCAAAGTGTTTTCCTAATGAATATATTTAGCTAAATATTTTGCAGTGTCGCTGAAGATTTTACGCCTCCGTGACTACTTTTCATGCTGCCCTTTCATCGTATTTAAATGTTCAATATCAATTTCGTCGCAGGACTTCCTTAGGGTATGTCCTATCCATATAAACTTGCTCTTCATTATTTATATTTTTATCCATTCTTGTTAGTTTTAAAGAAGATATTTCTTGGTCAGCAGATCGTAAGGATATTTCAAAGGCATCTGTTTAATAAAGATTTCGATGGAAATTTAATCGTTTACTTTACTAGATAGGTTTCAGGACCGACTAAGAGTCCTGATTTACCAATTTGTCTTAGTGATTGGCGGGAGTTCCTCGGTTTTCCATATGTTGCTCAGTTCTTTAAAATTAATTTTAACACTTATTACTCCTGTACGGCGGTGCCTCCATCCGTTGCGATAAAGATGCTATTCTGGTCGTCCCGGTTATTTCTTGGCGACCAGATTCCTAAAATGTTTATAATGCATACATTTTTGAAATCTTAAAATTAATTTTTAGTCAACGTTTCTATTCCGGTTTCATATTCAATTCATGCAGACATTGTAAATGTTGATTCTAGAAAGTAGAGATAGTTCTTCGAATGTCCATATTATTCTTCCCTGTACACATGTTTTATGTTTCCTTAATAGCCAAAGTTTGTCCTCGTGTTCATTAGAAGAGGCATTTTGTATTAAAACATTACTTTCTTGAAAAATAGAATGTTTGGGATCACTAGGAGTCCGCCTGTATAGTTTTATTCCATATTTATAAAGAAACTATTTTTTTCTTTTCTTCGAAACCAACATGTCATATTTGTAATTTAATGAAAACGTGTAATTGTCACAATAAGTATTTTATATTACATGTCTAACCGGAAACGGTACAAAGTGTTTGATACACAACTACATACGAGTACATACATGTACGAGTATGTATGCATGTATGTACTTATTTTCAATAGTTTTTCAGTTTTATTTAATTTTTTTTCTTTTAGGAAAAAATACAAATATGTGACAAATAAACTAGGATAAACCCAATTGAATGAAGCAAAGCGAGCTGCATTATGCTTGGTGAATGTTTCTTTATTTATGTATGTACATATATTACACAGCCAGAATCGTTGATCATAAATTATTTGCTCGATTCATAAGTTATTGTCCGAGTTGTAAATCGTGGTATGTTAAAATAACACTGTAGGTACCTTCTATGTAATTAATGCTATAGCACGTGCAACACTTTCTTCTATGCTAACAAGGTGTCGTATAGAGATATGGATTGGCAGCATGCCAATAAGAAAGAACATATTTCGCTTAAGATATTTTCAATAGTTTTTTTTTTTAATTCGTTAATAATGTTTATTCCAGTTTTTTTGACCTTTTTAATTAATTAGTTTTTTTATTATACAAGCTTAAGGTTTTTTCTTTTATTTTTATATCAATATTTCGGTACTCTTCGAGTACGAGTATATCGTGTGGAAAAAATTATAAGTGTGTGAAGATAAATTTAAATTTAACTAGTACAGACAAAACCCATATTTTTTAGTAATGACAATTTCGCAGTTAACAGAGCTCTATTAACCAGTTAGCAGAAAGCCTAAAATGGACGAGTTTCATTTAAAAGGCGATATATAGGAACTACGACAAGGATAAAAAAACTATATATATTTCCTGATATGCTCCAGGAATTTCTTAATGAAACTGTGACAATACGGAAGGCAAAATACATATTAGAGCAGCAATATCGTTCGTTTAAACAAATGTAATTTCTTGAGAAGAAAAATGGTCATATTGGAAAAATGGGGAGGGGCTGGTATTACACACTATATAGAAATGGTGGTTCAGGGAGTGCTTAAATGGAATATAATAGTGGGACATCTGAAATATTCTTGGAAGCTTAATAAATGGAATTTGAAAAAAATTTTTCTTTTTTTACTAGTTAAATTTAAATTTATCTTCACACACATTAATTTTTGATAGTCACTTTTTCGACGCAATCGATAATTTATGATTAATAAAATTAAATCTTATAGTTTTATAATCGTTAGAAGTGGCATCACAAATTTAGAACAAAATCAATTTTGCAGAAAGTTCAAGGGCATTAATTAAAAACACTTTTTTGTAAAATTTTATGTTTGTCCGTTAAGATTTTTTGGCTGTTAAGGCACGATATGCTAGCTTATATTAATACACCTACCCCCGTTTAACGCGCTACTCGTTCAATACGTTTTCGATTTTACACAGTTTCTAAAATCAATATTAGAAAATTGGTTTATTATTCTTTTTTTAATTTCCAAACATTCAAGATGTACGAATATTATGAATTTAACTCAATTCACCAATTATGCTTTTAAGTTTTCTATTATTGACATCAAGGATATGAACCTCAGGAAAAAAATTGATAATTCTGAAATAGATGATAAACCCTTCAAAATTCGTTATAAAAGAATATACTGTAAACTGGGACCAAGATTTCCAGAAATAAAATAACTCTAAATGGAGAGAGCCGGTAAGTTATTACCAAATTCCATTAAAAAGGACCAACCGAAATGTAAAAAGAATAATTCAGACTACTGACTTGATTAAAAAGTTTAAGATTAAAATTTACGAGTTTGCTATTCAGTAACATTTTTAAAGATATGCACTGGTGCTATCTTAACTTCAATAATTATAATTTGTGTGGTGTTACTGAAACCGTTAAAAGTCAGTTGATCACTGGAAGCACGTCTTCCTTTGCCCATAGCGCAATCCCCCGGGGGCCCGGTTTTACATCTTGTCTCGTGGCGTGGCTTGATGTTGTGCTTCCTGGGGCGCATGCAAGTAAATTAAAAGTGAAAGTGGGTTCGCTCGCTCGTCCGGTAAGTGGGTAATATGGTCTTTCCAGACCTTGACCTTTGGCCAATTACCCCTTGAACTTAATATGTTACTACCCAATCCCTGAAATAACAGGGCAACGGGCGTGCATATAAGAAATTTAAGGAAGTACCTCTGCCTATGCTTGTCTGGGTAGAGGTGCTACCGATACCTCAGGTTTGCATGAGACCTAAAATCGGAAGTGTTTTTAACACGCGGCTGACCAGAGTCCCATCTGGTGTCACGGGAACCAGTAGCCCCTAGGACTGGTTGTTGTCCTAGACTGGTTATTGGTGAGGCCCCTTAGGGGATCACGTGGTGGCTGTGGTTAAAACCCAAAGATACGCGGGAAGAGTTATGGGTCGGATGAGTGTGTCTGCAAAAGGTGCTAGTGACCGATTGTAGATGCTCTCTTCAGGCCATATATCTCTAGGTGTTGTTGCTATTCGACAAAACTGCCCTAATGTTTTGCGGTTGGCGAAGCCTCGGGTAAGATGGGGGTAGTAGGAGGTTAGATAGCTCCAACACTCTAGCAAGGTGTCTGTACATGGTTCTGCAGCCTGTTCAGAATTTGCTACCATGTTCGTCCCTATTACGGGCACATGTTGTTGCTTCACCCGGTATGTGCCTCTGGAAGGGACGACGGGACGGTGGTGAACGGCTTTATTCACCCAGTGCGAAGAGCACCGTCAGGTTAAGTTTATGACAGGTACTGACGTAAATCTTTGAAATATTTGCCCATAGCGCAAGTTGTTAGTTTACAATAATATACAAAATTATAAAATCATATATGTATATATAATATTATTTTTATTATTTAGTAATATAATTTTACTCTCATTAACCATAATTAAAGAAATATTGTTCAGCCGACACAAATTCTTCCGGTTTTTTTCTGCACCTCTCTATGATTTTCTCTTATTTTTGCAGGATGTCAGTTGATAGCGATTCACAGTGCACAAAATATAAGCTAAAAATCGCTTTAACGAAAATTGAAAATTGTGCGAAAAAGCCTTGATTAAAAATTTTATCAAGTTAATGTGAATGAGTGATTCAAATTTAATGCGTTTCTAAAGTAAAGTCTTATTCAAAACATTAACGGCATCTCTATTAATAAGTTTAATCGCCTTCTTTATAATTCCTTACTATTCAATGTCATTATGACCACAAAATGCTTACAAAAATATTTATTTCTCTTTTTTAAGCCCTGAGAAAGAAAAGAAAAAATATCTTACTACAATTATTTTTTGCACCCCAACCAACCACCTCATTAAATGTGAGACTGTAACTGAAATTGAAAGTTGATGCGATGATGATACGAGTATTCAGTATGCAAAATTAAACAGACTAATTATGACAAACAACGAACGTGGACAGAAAATTGCTTTAAGTGGTTGTATTTCATGCACAAGCGGCATAAAAATAGAGTGCCGAGAATATGAGTAACTACTTTCTTTAACAATAAAAAATACATGAAAACTTTTCTTTAAATTGGATATTTTGCTTAATTTTCTTTCGTTACTCGTATTTAAATTTATATTTTATTTGGTTATGATTTCTACGATTTACTTTGATTTACTGACCTTCGTAGACTAGTAGGTAGTGTATTAGACTCGTAGTGCGAAGGTCCCAGGTTCGAATCCTGCCGCAGAACTCAGGCAGTTTGTGTCTGATAATTGAAGGGAGCGCACAACAAGCCTTCACTGGCTTAAGTGTATGTCGTATGACATGGGCTATCACATCCCTCCAATCAACCTAACCTACTTTGATTTATTAATAAAAAAGCGGGTTAAAAAAATATACCATATAGATATGCGAATTAAAATAAATGGATATAAAATTTTAATTATTGACCATTTAGCTGAAATTTTGTTGCTTCTAGCCAACTCATGAGTAGACCTCAACTGTCATGTTTGCTAAGAATTCAACCTTGTATGCTTGCATAGAAATATCTCGAATAACTTTAATGGTTAGGTTAGGTTAGTTTGATTGGAGGGGTGTGATAGTCCATGTCATACACAACACTTAACTTTAATAAATACCAATAAAAATTGTTTAAATACTTCTTGTATAAATACTTTTTTATATAATTAAGTGAGAGTATATCTCGCTACTGTGAATTTGTGTTCATTCCATCAATATATAACTGAAACAAAAAAATTATTCTTATTAAAATAGTGTTTGAACATAAAATTTTTACACACTGAAAGTAAAATAATTCGTTAGAACAATGAAATGGTTTGATTAAGTATTCTCCATTGCATCCATATACGTTTTCCTTAACATAATGAAAACTTTTACTGCATACATGACGTCATTCAATTTCATTTTTTAAACAAACAAATTTGTAGAAAAATATAATTAAGTAGTACGAGATTTTTCTACTATTTTGCCATATATAAGCATGAAGTATTAACATTATTGATTCAAAACTATTTTATTGCTTACTTTCGATTTCCAATATAATCATAGACGCAACGAAAATATTTCATTCATATAATGAAATACTAGGGCAGGTTCGTAACTTTTTGAATGCAACACACAGTTTTATGGACAAAGAATCATTTTATTTTCAACATAGTCTCTACTTTCTTGAGATTTGTGGAGGTCATCCAAATAGGTATTTTTGTGAGATAATTTCTTCATTTAAATCCAAATCTCTTTAAGTTGAGCAATTTCTTAGTGTGGAAACAAGAAATAGTATCTCAGGGCTAAATCCGGAGAATAGGGATAATCGACAAAAGAAGTTGGCATAATATTCGGTATTGATTGTTTTATACTTTTGACGGCAGTCAGTGTGGATTCTATCGCCTACATCCCAAAAAACGGTCCCCATAAATTTATTGGTTGACAAACCCAACTTGGCCTTCTTTGGCGCTGATCCACCCCGAGCCACCCACTGCTTTAAATACTGCTTGGCCTCTGGTGTGTTGTGGTGGATACACGTTCCAATCACGATTACGAAGCCGTGCCAAAACTCTTCCACGTTGCGGTTTCACAATGCAAAGCACTCCTGCGAAGTTGTAACACGATTGCGTTTGTGGTCGACTACGAGCAAACTCGGCACCCATATTGCGGAAAGCTTTCTCATACCCAAGCGATCATTCAAAATTGGACCACTGAGCTATGTGATCCCGATGAGTCAACTGACGAATGTCTATTGACAGGAGCAAAGTTGCCATTTCAGTTATGAGACAGGAAATTCAAAGTCACAGACTTATTGACCCGCCCTCGTATTCTTCATATAAAACACATTATTAGATATGCGCCTCGGCCTATGTAAACTTTCTGTGTTGGGGCCTTCCAAATATTCAACTGTACACATTTGTATAAAAATATTTTTTTTGTTTTTTTTAATCTTTTTGTTTGTTGCAAATCAGAAGGGAAAAATCTAGAGAGTTAATAACTTTTTTTAAATCGGTACATGTTCACCATTTTATTTCAAGTGGGCAGCATGCTAAACTATTAAAAAGAAGGTTGCTGGTTTGAGCCCACCACGGGTAAATCGGAAAGTTTAGTTTGTTTAATTTCTCATCTTATTGTGGATTTACTTTTTTAATATTCTCCAATGCTTTCTTCTTCGCTTGGAATAATAAATTAAGGAAATTAATGAGCTAGAACTTCTATTATCATTTTATTATTTTTTTAATTAATGAAACTTTTATTAAATGCAATGAAGCATTCTTCATATTTTCAATACAGACATTCACTAGCTCAAATTCAATACAAATATCATTAAAGCAATGTAAAAACTCATTGTCTGAAGGGTTTTCTTTCAGTGTAGGGAATTCACACTTACGTGTTTTAGCAACCGTTTAGTGTTTAAGACCTAAACTAGTTTAATTTCTGATGTTTTCCCATATATTGAATTGTTTTGTAAACTCAAAAGATTAATATGCAGCTGACTGTTTGCTTTTTTAATGTTATAATTAAGTTTTACTAACATTTATATTAAAAATGCAAGACTAAAATGATTTATAGTGTAAACTATCAAAGTGACATCATGATGTGAAAATCGACAGTTGTGTTTTATGTCAAGAACAAATTAAGCATTGAAGGACACAGAGAAAGTAAAACTCGTGTAATACACAAACACACACACACTTAAAATCAATTATAGTTATTTTTTTATTAATTAAGCTTTATTACTTAGTATACAAGAAAAATAAGGAAAAACGCCAACTTACTTACCATGGCGAACTTTGTAAATTATTTTTCAAATACCACAAATGCAGTAAAATATTCATGTTGGTAACACTTGCAGGTTTTTCAAATGTTCTTTATACACGCAACCACTAGTTCATTTGTGTGAGCTTCCACACACACACACGCCTTCACCATTAACTGAAGTATTTGTTGTAATTTTAGCTTTAGTTCATATACGTTTTTACAATTTTCAGTTCTCGTGGTTTTGTTTTTAATGAGCTTCTAACTCGTTAAGCAAAATTTTAGATAAAAGTAGATAAATTTACTCTACAATGTCATTCTTAAATCCTAATGCAGATACACATGCACACTCCCCAATAGACACCTTGACAAAAACGTCGTTGGCTTTAACGGAATTGCTGTATTTGTTATGTTCTCATACTCTCACACTTCTTTTACACACTTCTACGTTTATTTTTAAACCTCCTCTCTCTTAATCGTATTGTTATTGTAAACTAATTTTTAAAAACGCATTAAAACAAAAATTAACGACCAATTCCAACAATTTTATTAGAAAATCATAAAAAAACAAAAGAGAAGAAGCAAACAACAAATCGAACTAATTCGTATTGAAGAAATAGATTTGAATGTACGACGAAAAGAATCATTTAAAAAAACGCGGGTACAGCAACAACAACTATAACACAAAGAACACAACCGTTCGACAAGAGCTTCATATTTTAACTTTTTCTATTTAAACAGTTTCGTTGAAATCACAAATGGTGTCACAAAAGCAATACATTCGTTAAACTAAAAAAAGAAATTTCTTTCATTATTTTATATCGTTATTATGTCGTCTATGCAAATTTATTAAACACACGAACGCACAGTGGGTAAGAAAAAAAGCAAAGGACACTCAACGCACACCTTAATGGTTATATCAGCTCTTTTTATTTCAAACTTTTAAGGTATACTACTGGTATAATGATTAATAAACGATATTTTCATTTTAGAAAACTTATATGTATATAATAAAAAGTTATAGTTTAAAAAACTAAATAACAGACTTTTATTATGCACTAAAAATTATAAAATAATCAAATTGATTTGTATTAGTTACGATATCACTAAGTGGGTGAATATCTATATTACTCTTGCCAATATATTTACTTGTATTGTAGAATATATGCGAACATATTTATACATATTATTTTGAAGAATATGTGTCGGATGACAGATATTCTCTTGTAAGCTTGTTGCACCTTCCATACCCAATAATTTATCCGAAAAGTGGCATACATAATTGCGCTCGTCTCATGCTATTTTGAATTGTTGCTCTCAAAACATTGCGCGGCAAATTCAACTGTAACGCACTATGGAATTATTGGCCAATAGTGAGCAAATTAATGGGTTCTTGATAGAAAATTGATGTGCGCAAAAATTTAAGCAACATTTCTAAAGTAAACTTTGATCATTTTCAAACATATTGCTGTTGTGTCCCCATTAAAACTCTATTCCATTTTTCTTTATTAAAAATTATGTACAATTATGAAAATTTAAAGTTTTTCAAACAAATACAATTTATTTAAAAAAAAAATAATCAATATTTCCAATTATATTTCTACTCTCAGTTCTACTGTCAAACGTGCCTTTTTATTAAAAAATATAATAATAATAAAACATCCGAAACGATACTAATCAGGACAATGTTTTGCATGTCGTTGCAATAGTAAATACCAGGGATGGAAAATTCAATACTATTGTATTTTTTTCGTACTTTTCCATTTAAAAAATACTAAGGCACCCCTATTCATTGTTACACCTTTTTTCTTTTTATGTTTTCATCCTCTATTTATTACTAAACTAATATACTGATATACTAATACGCACTTAAAAGAATTCATTAAACACGATAGGTGCCCTTCCACACTTGCAAGTTTTGTCTCTGAAATTCTTAAGTTTGAAGGAGAGCTAAAACGGACTAATAGAAAGGGATACAGACTTGCCATAAGAATATCCTATGAAAAAAAAACTGTGGATACGAAAGCAGAAACAAAAATTGCAATTGTAAACGGGGACTAATCAAGAGGAAACTCACACTCAAAACAAGACTGAAGTTTTTGGCGCTCCCTTTTTTGTTTTGTGATTGCATATTTTCTTCACATGTTATTTTCAGCGATGCAGAAAACATACTTACACTTACGCACACATCACTCTCATTTAAAATTTATAACGTAAAGGCAACAACAATACTAACAACAAGTCATTGGGAAAGGTCGTTTGTTTATTGTTGCTGTGCTTTGTAGTAAAAGTTATAATTAAGGTATTTATGCATATAAGCGTATGTGTACATTCTTAAGTGTGCACTAACGGAAAATTTCAAAATTGAAGTGGTACGGACAACAAAGGAAAATAGTATTTTGTTACTTTTTATATAAAAAAAAACATAAGTACATAAATGTATTGGAATGATATTTTGCGGGGTTCCAGAATAAATGTTCAATAATTTGCTACAATTAAAATTGTGGCAGAATCTTGAACCAATCTTAAGTCCATGTTAAAGAAGCTTTCGTGCTTGATTCCGCATCGCATATATAATGCACTTATTGATAGTTCATGGCATATTGAAGATATTTCAAATAAATAAATAAATAAAAACGTTTCATATTTGTACATTTACTATGCTTTTCATTGGAAAGTGAGCGAATAAAATCAACCAGTCAATATGAAAAGTTAAACTGTGTTTGTTGCTGGTAGTTATGGAAACTGATACAAACATCAATTTTATAAATTTCATGTTTATAATTTTCTAGAGAATACCAACAAAACTAACAAAAGTAAAGTAAATATATTTTTTTATTTTCTCCCCTTTTCCTTCGATTTTCAGTATTACTTAAATTTTAATCGATTAACTAACATTTGGCATAAGTATGTGTGTATATACTCGTATAACAATTGAAAACTGTGGTTTTGTTCTAATTTCCTTCAAAATGTATGCAAACAAATTGCGGTTAAATGTTATTCAAAAAATTCATTTTGCTCCTATACGAGTACAATTTGAAGAGCATTTCTCTAAAAGACAGGGCAGGGACATAGAATAGCTTTGAAAGTCCACCAAAAGAAGAAAAAAAAACAACTTTACATATATATTTTAGTCTAGATTAGTAGGCTAATTTTTGTAACGTATTGTAGTTAAAAAATAATTAATCGGAAGGCAATGTGCCAAAACCAACAAGAAAAAGTCGCTACACCCCTCTCTTCAGTGCTTATGTGTATTTCATACTTTTCGCTAGATTTTAGTTGGCGATAATTGTTAAGTTTACACCATTTTTAATTACCATTAGGTTAGGTTAGGTTAGGTTGATTGGAGGGGTGTGATCGCCCATGTCAAACGACATACACTTAAGCCAGTGAAGGCTTGTTGTGCGCTCCTTTTTAATTATCAAACACAAACTGCCAAAGTTCTGCGGCAGGATTCGAACCTGCGACCTTCGCACTACGAGTCTAGTACACTACCTACTAGTCTACGAAGGCCAGTTAATTACCATTAAGTTATACAGCGAAATCATTGCCAACTGTTTTTTTTTTTTTTTTCTTAAAGCTTTGTTATGTACTTAAGTCAAACTTGTTTAGTTCGAGTTTTTATTCTCAATTTTTGTAAAACGTAAGCCAGTAGCTAATTATAAGCTAATTTAAAAATCGAACTTAACAACTTTGACAGCTTCCGCTTTCACTAAGCAAATCAGGCTCCTGCAGATGTCATTCACACATAAGAAAAATCTTTCTACCACTCTACTCCAGTTTCCAATTCAGTCAGTTTTCTGTCTGTTGTGCTAAAGCAGCGTGAATTTCATCGTCGTTAGCCTCGTTGTCAATGCTTATATTAACGATAAAATTGCGTTTCCATTGCATCCATCATTGTCAGTTTCAACAGGACGGGGCAGTCGCTCACATAGCTCGGATATCGATTTAGGTTTTGTGACACCAATGTCCAGGTCGGGTCGTCTACCGTTTTAGAGATTTGAACTGGCCGTCAAGATCGCCAGAGATCTGCTGTCACACTTCTTCCTTTAAGGCTTTTCAAAACCTCGACATACCATAATTAATAAGGAACCTTGCAAGTCTTGAAAGCCAACATTGAAGACGAAATCGCCAATTCGGAGCCAAATGTTCTTCGAGCAACAATTCAAAATGACGTAAAAGGAGCGCTACAATTTTTCCAATTAATTTTATCAAATTTACACTTTCAAATAAACTTTTTATTAAAGCATTACTTTTGCGCCACCCTCTAGAACTTCAATGCCATCTTCTTGATGCTTAATTCATAACGTAAGTAATGAAACCTGGCATCGTTTTGTAAATTTTTGATGCCCTTGAATATTCAATTTTTCTAAATTTAAAATTTAATCTATATGTCGCCTGTCAGGTCAGTTAAATCACGAAAAAATTATCATTGAAATTTGTCGGTTGCAAACACCTAATTAATATTTTAATTATAAGAGACTAAATAAGAATTGGATATTATAACTAAAACTATTCCGAAAGGATATAGTATTATTACGAAAAAAATTTAGTTGAATTTTCTCACTTCCAATACACCCACATTATTATTGCTGCAAAGAACTGTAGTTTATTCAAGATGTATTCCGTATGGTAATTTTTAAATCAATAAACATTTCCAATTCTAAGCAATTTTATTTTTAACTGATTCTAACATTCATTCAAAAAATCAAGTACACATTAATAGGTATTTTCGGTTGCATTGAAGTTGTTTATGTTACAAGTACTAAGTTTTATTTTCTTACAGCCGTAACCTTGTTTTGTTTCAATCATTTGTTTTTACGCAACTTCGGGTTGATTATTTAGCAGTAAAAATAGCGGAAAAATAGGAAAAATTCTTTTGTTTTTGCGGAAATCGTGTTTAATTCTTCTGACAGTTAAATTAATCCGAGTAAAGGGAAAGTCATTAAATTTGTACACTTTTAGTAAATTGTTTTTCTGTAAGTTCTTTCTGTAAAATAAACAAAATAAAAGAAAAGAATTTTTCGGGCTTAACCCAAGTAAAAAAAATTTGCTAATATCAACAACTAAATGAACTTTTCGTTAAATTTAAATGAAAAATGAGTAGACCGGTTTTAAGTGCATTTTCATTTATTTTCAATTAAAATTTCAGTTCATTTTACGTACAGACCATTTTGAGTGTATATATGGAAAAATTACAGTTCCAATGGTACATTTTTTATAGCACTAACCGTTTTCTAACTAATATTTTTCTGAGTGTGTATATACATAATAAATCTCTAACTCTAATTTAAATTGTTGTTATTAGCATTCTATAAAGACATATTCGCTACCCCCTGAGGAATACCTACATATGTACATATTTATTCCTTCCGCGATTTGTATAAGTATATAGTATAATAATGTAAATGTCGTATGAACAATATAAAATAGAATAATTATTACTCATACCAGCTGCTTTATAAATTCTAGTTTTATCACACAGGATCTTAGAAAGAAGTACTATTCTTTTAACAAAACCATATAGAAAATAATTTAGAAAGAAGTTAATTAGACTCTAAACTGATTATGGGTGATATAAATTAAGTTAAAAATTTGCTTTGTTTAAATGCTAAAGTTAAAAAAAAAATGTAAAAATGCCAATGATGGAATCAACTATCTTACATATATTGTAAATTGGAAAACATTTATTTCTTATTTTACTTTAACAGACACTCGTTTGTGACAGATTTTTATTCAATTTTCATACCTAGGACTGACAGAATAAAATACACTGAATTTTTTGTTTTGTTTTAAAAGAAAATCATTTTCTCTTAACAATTTTGTTTTGTAGTTTGATTTTTGCAAATAAAAAGAAAGGCAGTAAACAATTAACAAGTTTTTAAATGGCCCAACACAAGGTAAAAACTATTAAAATGGTTTTTAAAATAAAAAGAAAATTCACTCATTACAGTGCTGGCAATAAAATTAGCAAAAGTATAGTATTCGGCTACGAGCTAGAGTGTCCCTTCTTCTCAGCATATAAAGTTTAGAATATTGCAGACTAGTGGCTTTAGATGGTATTAATAAAACTTGAATAACAAAGACTCACATTGTATAATTAGTATAAGCGAGAGCTCATAATACATTAATATCGGTAACAAGTGGTTTAAATTTGTTAATTATTGTTATCTAAAGGGGAAAAGGATACGTTATATATTCGTCCGTATGATTTTGTAGATGCTCATGAATTTTTTCGTCATTTGTGAACCGTTTTTGATAAATCTTTTTTATATGAAAGTCTATGATATAGATGTGATTCCGTTTTGACCAATATGTAATAAGAGCAGGGGGATACTTCCGATACAAAGTAATATTTGTCTTGCTGACTATAAGAGTGTTAAAAATGGTCGTACAGCCCGAGTGCCTCTAAATGGTTTAGAATAAAAACTTGAAAAAAAATTTTGCACACTAAAAATGCCCACAGTAATTGTTGAAGGCGGCGTCCACATAGTTGACAGTTAAATGCAAAATATAGTCCATAGTCTCAGTCATCTTGCCACGGGTTTCAGAAGTCACATATAATAATAATTATGTAAATTTTTCCAACTGTGTTGGTTAAACTGAAAATTTTAGTTAATCTAGCTTAAGTTCGAGTCCTGAACTTGACAATTCATGTTACTAATTTTTGAAATCATTTTTTGTTATGGTTTGGCGATCATCAAAATCAGTACTGCTCCTTTCTGCTAGTGTAATAATTGGCTTCTGCTTTCTTCTTCCCTAATAAAAAAATACTTGAAAAATTATTAACCTAAATTGTGAAGTTCAGTATTCGAACTTAATCCAGATTAGCTAAAATTTTCAGAGTAATGTTTTATTTATTGAAAACTTTTGATATTAAATGTTTGAATCGGTTAAATTATCTGTTAAAGTTTTTATAAAGGAATGATATGTGCATGGCTTCCAAAGTATCAGTTAATAAAGTTCTTCGACTTCTTGAGAGGTGCTAAGTTGTCGGAGGGGTATTTATTTTGTCCATTTTTCTTCTACGAACTATTGTAATTCTATCGTATTTTTAAAAAGTACTTTTTTATTTGAAAAAAAAAAATATGTACTTTATTTCTCGAAATTTACATGAAAACATTATCTTTTGATTTATTAAATTCAATATTTAGAATTTTGATTTTTAAAATTTTTTTTCGAAATTAATAAACGCAATTAATTATGTGTGAATGCGTTTGTGGTAAAGTCTAAATCATTAATTAAACGCAAATTTTTCATACCAAGTTCACATATAGAAACATCATAAGTATCAGTTTGAACATACTATAGTACGGAAAGCTTTTACAACCGGCAGAAGATCAGCATTGTAGATATACTTAAACAAACAAAACCAATTTCAGACACACCACTACAAGGAGAAAAATTGTTGCGCCCAGCTAATGGCCAGCAATGCAGAAATACTTCAGAGAGCGGCACACCACATGTGAATATGTCTGTGCTCGACCAAAGGCCGACAATGTAAAAAATCATTTAGAAAGTGAAACTGCTCTTGACCTTTCTCCCATGAGGTATTTTAAAACCCGGCTTAACTTTCTAAATCATTTCTAAATTTTGGACTTATTTCATATACTTTGGATTTCATTTCATTGGGACCCATTTCATGTTTTTGCGTGAGAGTTATTTCGTTAGGAAAAGAATTCCTAACATTTGGATTTTATTCCCTTTGCAAATTTAAGACTTACTTAATTTTTTTAAGTCAAATTCATTAGAAGTTATTTCACCTCTTCAGATGTTATTCGACTCCAAGTCATATACACACTCCAAGTCATATTCAACATAAATAATTGCCAGTAGACAAAATAATTGGATATAGATTTGCATATATAAATTTAATAAAGTTTAATTAAATTAAATTAAACGAATTGGCTATTTGACAGTAACTCGCTCTTAAAAACAAAATAATTTATGTCTCAGCTTAAAATATCGAAAAAGAAAATTATAGGCACAAACACAAATACACATTTATATAAAACTATTCAGTCTATCATAATATCTCCTAAAACTCTACTCTTGATATACAATCAAAAACTTTCCAATTAACTAGAGCGCACCTGTAATAAATGAACATCTATGATATTGGTTGTTCATATATATTTTTCTTAATAATTATCAATTATATATGTAAATGAAAATAAAAAAGTTAAATCTTCAGGGGCCTTTTCTGTTGTACAACAGATAATAAAAGTTGTTGTACAAGTATCAACAAGCAATAAATGCTGTACGCTGCTATTCCTTTAATGTTTTTTTTTATCTCTCGTAGGAACGAGTAAGTCTATCATAGATTGCAACAGAACAATATTTAGAACACGAGAATAAATTTTATAACAATAAAAGCAATAAAAAAATAAAAACATTCACATAAAAACACACAGAAAAAAGTGAGCAACAATAGTAACAAAACAAAATTAAAAAGAAAAAAAATCCTCAAAGGTCCTTGTACGAAACACTAACACATTCAAAGTTATCACACAGACACTGACTTGAAAAATATGGCGAACTCAGAGAGATGAACACAAATGCACAAATCCCCGCAACTTATTTTGGTACTATTCCAAAAGAGAACTATTCTGCAATTTAAAACTCAACTCAGCCAAGGAAACAGATCAAACATCGAAGGAAGCATTGGTAGACCTGATGGCCAGCCAATTGGCCTTTAAACCGGTGATAAAATTAATGACTGGTTAGTAATAAGCAAAATTGTTAAATAATTATGAAAGTTTATAAAATAATCTAATGCTTTATGGACGACAAAACTTCAAATATGTAGACAATTTTCTTTACATGCCCCTGAGGTGGAATGTTTTCTCCCCATAGAGGGAAGCAGCAAAATTGGAGTTTGGAAGAAAATTAGTGCAAGGACATCTTGATTTGAAAATTTTACTTTCAGCTGCAATTATTAAAAAAAAATAGCAAATGTTTCTAGAAGGGCATGCCAATTCATTCGGTGCATGAATATGCCCATCTTCCAAATATGGGTATTTCAAAGTTGGAACCTCTATTTTATCAAATCCCGTAGTATATTACAATTACATGAAAAACGGGGACAAACTTAATTTTAATTTTTGTTCCTTATATTTTTGTCTAGGACATATAAAAACCTTATAATTATTTTCAAAAATTAAACAAAAAATTTACATTTACAATCGGAAAACCTATGAAACTTTATTTTTATTTTATTTATATTCTTTATTTCAGAAATTAAATTATAGCTACTTTTATGATCAGAATGAATAAAAAATTCTAATATCTAAAATTATGCCTCTAAGTACTATATTTAATATCCTTTCGTTTTTTGCAAGGACTCTAATTTCTTCAGTACATCCTTTTTGGTGACGATTAAACAAGACCGTTCATATTTGCAATCAGGACATGACAAAAATCGGCATACGTTAATAAAATAACGCTGTTAAATTTCGTTTCGTTCGCTAAAGGATATATCTACCCCCCATGTATCGTTAATTTTAGAAATCAAGTTTTCGCTATTTTTGTGATCAGAATGGAGCCAAAATTATTAAGTATATCAATAATTATACTTCTAAGTACTGTATTTAATATCGTTTTATTTCTTTCGAGGACTCTGATTTCTCTCTTATTTCTTTAGATGATCATCGGCTGAAGGTGCGCGCGATAGGCATTTCGAATATTTTAAGAAGAGAATGCTGTACCCAAGATGGGTCCCGCATTAGATCATAATAGAACAAAAACAGCGCCGTGAAGATGTTTCAATAGACTGTTTAGCGATATAGAAATATTGCAAATTCCAACATTAACACGGGCTTATCACCTTTTTTTGGTGTTTATTCACTGCTTTGGAAACTACCTTCAATATGTTCAGAAAAGTATATCCTTAGAAAATCACTTTAATTATAGAAAATCTGTTAACTTTTTTTAAGAAAAGTAACACTCAGGCAATTAATGCCTACTACATAAAGTGTTACTTCTTTGCGAAAGGTGTAGTGTAGAGAAGACAGGAGGTGAAATGAGAAGAGAGACCTTAAAACTTTTTACAACTTTACTATGGTGCGTTTCTATAAATTTTTTATAGGAATGTTGCCGCGCATTTGGTGTTAAGTAGACGCTTTAAGTTTCTTAAGCTGTATGTGTATAAATATTACCGACGAAGACGGCCGCTTTGATGTTCATTGGCATAGAAGAGTATCAATCGCTGCCGGTATTGTTCAGTGGCCAGTGCTATGCCTTAATCACTTAAACAGTCCAACAACAACTAACACAATGCCACTTTGTAGTAGACGTGCCAACTATTCCAACCATGGGGACAAATGTTGTCAGTCACAAACCATTGACATCGATGTGTGATGCGAAAGTCCTTTCAATGACTTAAGTACATAGAGAATATAAAATGAGCTACATTTTGGGAATGGAATTTTTATTCAAAAATTTCAATACAAAATTTTGCTTTACGTGACCATTTATGAAAAGTAATTTTCAATGCCGTCCAAGGCTGCCACTTCACGAGCGTCAAGCGCATTTACAGGGCCCGAAATATAATAAAAATGCAATTAATAAATTATATTTTAGGTTATTGTATATAAAACATGAGACACGGTCAGAAAACAAGAAACGACCTCGAATTAGAAAGCAGAGTGAAAAAAATAAATAGTCAATTAAATCTTGTTTTGGTTATGTTTTGTTCTGTCCTCTGGTGCAGAGATGCTCTTTGACACATCTCTGAGATTTTTTGCAGACAAACTTAAAAACGTATAAAATACTAGCGGACCAGGCGAACTTCGCCTCGCCCCAATTTTAAGCCTTCAGACAAACTTTCTATTTTTTAATTTGAAAAGCCATTAAGGAATAATTTCAAACAAAATTTCATACAAAAACTCGATTTTCGATTTTTCCAATTTTCTCACTTTTACGGAGGGATTTTCCAAATTTTCCAAAATTTTCTCCCATAAAAACCTACTCCTCGAAAATACGAACAACTGACAAAAAGTTTTACAGAAATCGGCCAAGCCGTTCTCATTTTATGAATTATTGGATTTTGCCACGCCCCTCCGCCCACAGACCGAAAATAAAAAATCAGACATCACAGTGTCACCCGCCTGAGTATTCTGAAGGTTCCCTGAAAATTTCGTCAAAATCGGCCCAGCCGTTTTGGAGCCATTACGTTACATACATACATACATACATCCACACATTATATTTTATATATATAGATAGATAACGCTCATTTGCTCAAATAACGACATAACTCGAGAAATTAATTTTACAGAAAACGACACAAGTCGATGGAAAAATAAAATAATAAACTCCTCTCCAGAGCTGAATTGACATAATATTTATATCAGCTTTTTATAGACGATAGAGAACGATATGAAGATTAATCCTGCACTACTATCTTAAAAATAGCACTTTTTGAGTTATGGCCTTGTTTGAGCAAATGAGCGAACATGAAACATATGGAATAGTCCATACCAAAAACAGAACAACTAGAAATATTTTTGTATATGTATGTACATATTTGAGTTGAACATGTTTGGGTGAAATCGACTTAAAATTTCATTTATAAAAGAAAAATAGTAAGAGTAAAGTTTGTTTTCGCCGAAATAGTTTATTTTATTTACTATTTATTATTCGTCCATGGAACAGCCTACAATAGTGTAGTGAATTGCTATAAAGTTATAAACAAAAAAATATTTTCTTTGGTTAGTATTATTATTTATTATTATTATTTTTTTTTTTTGCTTTTTAATTTATATCAACACCAGGCGTACATCATTTGCAGCAACCATTTGAAAATTGTTATAAAAAATTTAAATAAAATAACGGAACAAAGCACACGTTTTAGAAGAAAAACTACAAACAAAAACAATAAAAAGAACAGCAGCATATACTACATATAAAAGGTACAACACCACCAACAGGAAATCTTTTTGTTAGTGGTTGTATAGCTGCAAAACTGTTGGTAACATCTGGACAGTGGTACGAAAAAATTATTTACCCGAAAAATTTATTAAATTGAACCAAGCGAAATTGGAAACTTCGGTTCACAAAATTATCAAAATAAATAACTTTTATTGATTTCTTCCGTAAATTCCTTTATCTAAACTTTATTATTTTTTTTTTTTTTGCTTCAAAATATACATATTTTAGCTAATTGTTTTTAATGAAAGAAATACTTTAGAATTTTTATTATATTTTTGGATGTTTGCAAATGAAAATTAGTTAAATTTGAATTTTGTGAAATTCTCATTTTGCATGTGGAAGCTTACAATGAATATTATTTTATTTTTTTTTAATTTTTTTTTTTGAATAATGCTTGGAAGAATATCCGGAATAATAAATAATGTTAAATTATTGATTTTTTTATAAAATGGTTTAAAGTTGTTATATATTTTTATTTATTATGATACTCAATAAAAAACAATGGAAGATAACCATATTTTTATAATTTTAATTTTAGTAATTCTAATAAATTTATTTAAATAATTTTCAAGAAATGTTTTAAATAAATTTTGATAACATTATAAAAACCTCCTCGAAATATATTATTGGTATTCGAAAAATGTTTATTTGAATAAATTCAATATCATTCCATTAATTTTATTTCATTAATTGATTGTACAAGATTGTTGCAGTAAAATATTTCATATTTTATACTTACAAAAATTATCTGCGCAATGGATGCCGCGATTGTTAACACTCGACCATAACCTTCTCAACCATGAGACCACTTCAAATGACTGTTTAGCGATGTTCAGGCGCAATCCGAACGAGTTTTCCCCCATTTCGTAACTGTGGACAAAACATGGACACATCTCAACACAGTAGAATTAAAAAAAATCAGAACAGTAGGTTTCTTCCAGTGATCATGCATCAAAGAGGGCTAAGAGGGGAATGTCTGCCAACAACGTAGTGGCCAAATTAATTTTTTATGGATGCACGCCCTGTTATCTTCATCAATTACCTTGAAAAGGGTGAAACCATTATCCGGGAATATTATTTCAAGCTTTTAGACAGATTCAGTATTGATGTTATTGATTTGAATTAAAAATGTCCTTATCTTGTTGTTCCATTAAACAATGTATGGGTGCTCACGTGTGTAGTCATTATGGTATAGGAAGTGCTACTCTATCCAGCGTGTTCTTTATGTTCTGCACCCATTCAATTACTTCCTGTTTGAAAATTGGAAGAAAGCCTGGGTGGTAAGAGATTTGGATCAAACGAACGCCTATTTCGGGTGCCTTGAGGAATCTTATTATTTGGGGGGTACAAAAAAACCTAGAAAATTGCTGGACTTAATGTTTCAAGCTAAAATGATACTATGTGGAGCAATAAAACGCTTTTTTGTGGGAAAAAATAAATATCTGACACATTGAGGCAAACATTTTTTCTTTTTCAATTTACTTGTCCCACCGTTTAAATAATTTATACTGATATGAGTTAATATGAGTTGAATTCATTTTCTATATGAGTTGAATTCGTGTTCATATATATATGTAATTGTATAGTTGGTTGGAAATTTTTTAAAAATAACGTACAACTTTGGCGCACGTGTGTATAACCAATTTCTATACATTTTGTATTGTTTTCACACAATCAGTCGGAATATTCAATGGCGAGGATTAACAAACAGGCGAAGAGTGAAGTATATACAAATATTCTATGTAAATATGTGTTAGTGTCTCTCTGTTTACGTGTGTTTGCGTTTTTGTGTGTGTGTGTGTGTGTGTGTGTGTGTGCGTGTGTGTGTGTATGACGTATACCGTGGAATATTGTAAAAGAGCAGTAGTCATAGCATATTTTAAGGCATACAAACAATTAAAGAAGAAGAAGAAATAACACGAAAAAGTTGGTAGTTAGACTGTTGTTACTAGTAGACAAAGATTTCAAAATACTTTTTAACGTTAGCCAGAAAGGACGTGGCCGTTTTGTTGCTCTCCCTTAACGAACGGTATAAACTACCACAGCGTTTTAGTTCAAGCACTTTAAAAGCTCTTTGGCTTTATTTAGTTATTATTATTATTATTTTTTACGGTTTTCAAAATGTATTATATTGTTATAACAAACACAAAATAAAACAGAATATAAATACATGCGATTTTTAATTAATTGATGTTTCTAAAGGAATAACAGAATAAAATTTATTGCATAAAACATAACTAAAACATTATACTGAGTGTTCGTACTAAATTCTAGTGAATACAAAGAAGCTCAAGTGCTTTATTTTCATGTTTTTTAATGAACGCTAGAGTATTGATCGTAAATAAGTGCAATTACCGGAGGAGTGCCTTTAGTATTTGCTTTTAGGCGCAGGTCTTTAATACAGCCTTAATATAGGCAAACAAAAACAACAGCAATTTATCATTCGAAATGCTAAACACTTCCACAAACGTTTTAAAGAATTTAATTCTAAAGAAAAGTGAAAAAACGCAACCTGCGATAATGATTATTAGTAACAAATTGGAGTTAGTCAGTGAACGTTGCTAAGGTCCGATCAAATAAAATACATGGAGATAAAGTGATTTTAAATATAACGTGGCACGCAACCAAACAGTAAGATTAATTTTTAAAAATGAAGCACAAAAGCCTTGGAAAATGTAGTGATTGCATAATAGAAAGTTTTAAAATACAATATAAAAAGTTAATTAATAACAAAAAAAAATTTAAAAAGTTTATAGTGGAAATACAATATAAAATATGTAAATTATTGAAATAAAATATATATTTATATAATTCATGTGTAATTATATAATTCACGTGTAATTATAAAAATACTGCCTGCAATAAATGAAACCTTAAAGTAGGCAACATAAGTTTAGAAAAAGTTATAAAAGAGATAAAATTATTAGTTTTAAGTCTGAACCTGACTATTTTCACAAATTATTTTTTATTTACTTTGGCAAATTATTATACATGTTTTTTATGCATGGATATTTTTCGTGAAAAAAAAATTATATTTAAAATGTATATGAAATTAATAGTAATATTAGATTACGTTAGTAGACTAGTGCACTAGCGTAAGTTGTGTGTTCGATTGGTATCTAAAACTATGGTCTGTTTCACGACAAACGAGCCAAGGTCTTTGCTACTATGATCGTTAAGCTCAAGTTATAAAATGGCTTGTAATTGTATTCATAGCATTTAAAATTAAGAAATAAATAAAATAATAACAAAATTTATAAATATTAAATTCAAGAAAATTCCAGTATTCAATCAACACTTAAAAAATAAATCAAAGTTAATTTCAAAATATGTGTATTCAAAAAATAATACTAAAAATTAAATTTAAAATTAAAAATCAGTCTTCGAAAATGTGTCATATGTTTAATAGTTTCTCAATGCAGCCTAATTATATGCAACGAAATTTTAGTTGCTATATAATTTTATAATAGCCAAAAAGCGTGCAATCAAGATGAAATTTTTATTATAGAATGATGCGTAAGCAAAACCTTAAATTTTCAAAAAGTAATTGATACAAAGTGGCAATAATTTGAATAAGAAAACTTGTGGATTACAATGAAATTAGATTAATTTAAAAACTGGCAAAGAAGAAGAAACATTGCAGCGAACTCATTGTCAATAAAACATACAACAAAAAAATAATTTTAAATGTAAATTAGAGAAGTAATAAAACAATTCATATGAATACCTATGAATTTATTTTAGTTAATTGTGCGCAACAAAAAAATAGCTTTTTTCCCATAAAGTTCAGTTTCTATAATGAAAAAATTCTAGGAAATTAAAAATCACATATTTGAAAATTCTTAGCGTAAAAAATGCACGCATTATAAAGTACTTCATCAAGCTTTTTTTAAAACATTAAGCTAAAAAAGCCAAATATTTATTTATTTGCCACTCCTAAAAATATGAATTAAACGTGACTAACATTTTCATATTTAAATATACATTTCGAAAATATAACTACCGCAGTTCTATTTAAATGCAGATAAACACATGTTTTGAAGAATCTAAATACGCTTTTGTTTAAATTTACAATGGTTTCCTATGACACACCTGCATGATTTATAAAAATAATAACGGACATTTAAAAATGCAAAAGGTTGTCAAAATTCGTCGTAACCATTTGCGGAAGTTGCTAACAATATTTAATTTAATGAACCTTTTAAAAGCCCTAAAGTATGCAATACATTTTCAAAATAAATAATTATAATTAAGTTAACTTTATTCTATTACGCTTATTGTGCTGTCTTTTTATTGCCTCTAAGTATTAAAAGTTGAGTTCTGATTTCAGTTCTAAGGACATGAAAAAACTCCAGCTGATCACAAGATATTTAAACGGTTACACTAGTATAAAATGTACAATTAGGCAAGTTACTAAGTCAGATGTTCTCAAACTTTAACTCTTGTACGTAGAGCACTTGTTTATCAGCCATTCTTGGCTTATATTTATTTATTTTTTTTTTTTGCTGTACTTCACAACTAACAACAGCAAAATAATTTGTTTAAACCACCT
The DNA here is from genome assembly GCA_963681545.1 of Germaria angustata. Classification (NCBI taxonomy): domain Eukaryota; kingdom Metazoa; phylum Arthropoda; class Insecta; order Diptera; family Tachinidae; genus Germaria; species Germaria angustata. The sequence continues at coordinate 67,267,890 of OY813002.1, forward strand.
AAATCTCAAAATCTAAATATTCTGCTGTTACTGTCTACTAGATAAAATTAGTGAATTCCAAAAGCCTTAAATTTTCTTTCGACTTAAAATGTAAAGTCTTCTTCGAAAGTATTCAGTAAAAAAGACCTTCCAACAAAGTAATGAATTTGTTAAGATTAGAATCCGGAAGTAATGCAAACTCCAATGATTATAACATAGGTTTGTCATCTTGTTATCTTTTTCTCTTGCTATTTCACCGATTTAGAACCTATCTTCATTATGTTGAGAAAAACAAACTATTTATAATTTTTTTTTTTTTTTTTTTTTTTTTTGCATAGAGACTAATTTTATATTAAATTAGGGTCGTTTATTTGCCACGGATAATAAGCTCCGTACACGGATAATAAGCTCCGTACAAATTGGCCAGTAGTCGCGACTTTTTTTTCTTACGTGAAATGAGTTTTATCATTGCTGGCTGATGATAAATAATGCCTTTATGTAGATTTTAAGAAATAAATATCTTTTTATAAAATTTAAGTATTTTCAAATTGATTTCTGCAAATTTATAGAAGTAATTCTTGTAAACTCCCAAGTCGAAAAAGCACACTAATGGATCCTTTGGAAGCAATAAAAATGTCATTCGTTAAGAACAACTTCCATTATTATTATTATTTTTTTTTTTCATTGGGTATTATCGCTGTAAAGCACTTTGAGAATCACTTGCGTAGACAAATTAATACAAAGAGAGACATAAAAGAAAATTAGAAATAAAATAATACGGCTTCACAGCGAAGTAATGTCTCAAACCTCATATCATGTTGACTTATTTTTAAATTACAAGATGGAAACAAAACGTTTGCCAGTCACCATAAGTTAAAAGATTGAAACACATTTATTTAATAGAATACTAAAACAGCAGCAAAGTCGAATACAATAAGAGTTCAGCACAGTGTTCTATACAATACATATGTATACAACAGATATATAGATATATATTATAGAAAGGACATACTAATCTAAAAATTGAATAATTATTTAGAAGCCTAAAATTAGACATGAATTCTCTTTCAATCATATTATTACAACGAATTATTACAATTTACCACTAAGCGAATTTGCAAAACAAAAAGGAAATAATTTTAAGAAGTTATGGAAAAGTATATTTACCAAAATTAGGTTATCGCGGATCAGGCCTGAGCCCTTGGAAAGGAAAATTTTATATAAAATTAAAAATTTTCGGTAGTAGATACATTAGACATATTTACTTCTTTGGTATGGAAAAGATCTATTTCCCCTTTCACTTGACCCTCATCTGAGCCTGCGTATAAAACAGTACTTCCGTTAGTGATTCGATTGAATCACTCATAAGACTACATATAACATTTTTCCTTAACAGTTTTAACGTATTTAGACAAAAATCTTTGTGTGTGAATGTGCTAACAGAAGAAAATACCCAAATGAAACTCCATTTAGATAAAAAGTTTCGCGAAAATCTTATTACAAAAATATTTTTGTGCAGTTTTCACAATTTTCCAGTCAATTCGTTACAAAATTTATATGAACTTCAATTTTTGGATCGTTTAAATATAAAAGATCTTGATAAAATGTTAACATACTTTTAGGAATTGCAAAACTTATTTACTACGTAATATTTGCACGTTAAAAAAGTAAATAAACAAATAAATGATATCTCTCTCAGGATATGATTTTCGGAGCTAAAATATTTCAATATTTCATATATGAACAATGAAAATAAAAGAGCTAAAATCAAAACGTACCGGAAACACGGTTAAACGGTTACAATTTTCAAGTTAGTGTTGAAAATATTTATGTTATATTGATTATAGATTTGAAGTAAGAAATTCTAGAATTTAAAAAAAAAATGTGGAGAAAATGCGGACTTCCAAATTCCCAATAAAGAAGATGAGCGAGCTTTTAGAGCAATGAATGTGTTTAAATCTAAAATTCTAAGCCGGACGCCTTTGCATTAAGGAAAGTCATATAAACGATTTTAAAAGCTTTTCTCGGTTAAGCAAACAAGAAAAAGAAAAATCAGAAAAAAATTACCAATCCTAATCAATAGCTTAAAACATCTAAAACTGAAATAAGCAACATTAAGAGTTAAAATTTACCTAATGCAAAGATAAAATTTCCTTAATGCAAAGATTAAATCGAACCATTCGATGATAGGCAGAAAAAATGTAAGAGTTAATTGTGTAAAATATAATAATATAAGAACATTTTGTAGAAAAAAGAGTAAGAAGTGGAAAAATTAACTAAAACTGGAAGAAAAGGCACCAGAGCAAGAAAATGTTATTCGTTTTGAAAAATTAAAAAAGTCAACAAGATATAAAGTGTAAATGGGGGAAAAAATTATAAATATAACAATATCAGAACAATTTCTATGTTTTGAAAAAAAAAACTAGCAAGTGCCAAATGAGAAATAAATAAGACTAAACTTAAACCTTTTGTATGACATTTGTTGCACACATTTTTTTCTAGTAGAAGTAATATGGAATGAAATGTTGTGCAAAAATGGTATCACATGAAATATCAGACGAGAGAACAGTTTAACTTGCCACAAAACAGTTGTGAATAACACAACATTGGCTGTATGAGAAATATCAAGTGATTTCTTATTTTATTTGAAAATTATATGAATAATATTTCATAGTGAAATATTTCAACGATAACAAGGATGAAAATTTGTCTATGAATTATTGGCATAGATAAAGGTGACTTCCACGCGCAAATATTTATGAAGATAAAAGCAAATTATATTTGTGTGTGTGTATTTAATTACATAAATTTAAGAAGACCTTAGAGCTGCAGTTCGAAATATGCAGTTTTACTTACAAGAAATTTCATTGTTTCATAAAATTTTTTTTCAAATGATCTCTAAAGAATATCAATAATTGACTTTTAAATTTTAAAGAGTTATTCTAACAGGGACGACTAAATTTGAAGTCTGTGTCGTCTTTAAAATCTGGTTTTCATTATTAAACTACTAATGCCAAATCACCGTGGTACGAGTAAGCCGTGTTGAAAGAAGTAGGGAAAAATCGTGCATGAAGAATTTTTAGACACTAAAATAGGAGCGTAGGGAAAATCAAACAGATTTTTTATTATACACAAAACGTAGCTATTTTTTTCAAAATACATTCTCTAAGAAAAAAAATGCAAAAATTTTATTTTTCAATATTTTTTGTTTTTAACCTAAACGATTAAAAGCCTAAGATTTTCTTACAATCGCTTAAAAATATATTAACAAAAGAAAACACAGATTTTTATAAAAATTTAAAGACAGATAGACCAAGTATGCTGGAGAGCTGACGAAGATGTAGAATGTGTAGTACGCGACTATCTGTACTGGAGAATTTTTGTTTCTCTTTTCTACTCTCGCAATTTTCATTATATTGATTCATATCATGGTTTTCACTACTTCGTCGCATCTGTCGGAGGCAATTTTGCACTGCGTATTTATTAATTTTTAATATAACTAATCGAATCTCGTGTTAAATGCTATTTATTTACTTTTAAGAAATTTTTTTATTTTTACTTTAGTCGTTTGCCTAAAATATTTTTGTCAATCAAAATGTTTTTGCGCTTCAAGTAAACAAAAGGAACTAAAAAAACGTCTGTCTATTAATTTCCCAAGTGTAAAAGTTTTAGGCAAAATAAAGAGAATTGAAAAAATTTCTGCCTTTTAATTTCATTATATATTGCAAGAAATTTTAAGTAAGAAGACGCATCTGTATTAATTCGTGCTTAGATTTGCCGCCTTTATAATTTTTCAGATTTAAGTATATGCATCATTCAAAATTTCTTTTTATATAGCGTAATTGTTTATTATTTTTAACCAGCTGAAAGTAAGTCGCTGCTTTTGTATTTTGCCACCAAAATCAAATAAAGTGGTGTAATAAATGTTTATTGATTTTCTACGAATTGAAAGTTTAAAGAAGCAAATAGTTAATAGACAGGTCATATGCGAATGAAATTCTTTTTTTATAACTTATTTTTTTCTTTCACTTTAACGCGTAATGATTTTCACAAGGAAATTTTTATGTACGTAAAGGGAAAAATATTATTTTTTTTAGTATGCGCATATATAATTCAAAAAATCTACTGCCAACACCTCGTCCAAATAATATAATTTTTTCAAGAATGGCTGTTCGGCCGGCCAGATGTGCCAGACCTGACATTTTGACGATTTCAAAACCGATTTTTTAGAATGACAAACGATGATAATACTCTCCTTATAATTTGATATATAGACTTCATTACTTTTTTCTCTTAACAGTTTAGACTAAGAAAAAAATTAATACTATAATCATAATTAATTTATCACTTTAATACTCAAAATCCGTAAAATGTATAAAATATATGCCGAACATTTCGGGAAAAAGTATTCCTTACCGCAAAAAAGGTATCACTTTTAAGACGATCTGCAGAAAATTAAACGGACTAACATTTGGCCCAAATACTTTTAAAAGTTTTCACTCAAACCTTTGCAGATTTTTTATATGTATGAAATTTCACCGAAATAACTAAAAGATAAGATACCAAATAAATTGTTTTCAAAATATAGGCTTTTAATACCACTGTGGCCTATAATATAAAAAAATTCTTTTTTTTTTTTGATTTTTTACAATTTCCCTCAACCTAAGTTTGAGAAGAAAAATATCTAGCTGCACTGCGTGAGGGCTATGTGAATGTAGGATTTTCATAGGTTTACGCCAATACCCATGTTACCCAAGATGCTGCTCAAATTCAGCTGCCAGTTTATTGGTTACAATAATAATTTAAAATTGAATTGCCATTCGTGCTATCCGCGAATCCATATCGTACATTTGAGTAGCCTTATATAAACCTCAATAGCACGCCAGTACAAAATGAGCTTTAAACCTTAGATTTCAACTTGAAATGTCTATCAAATTTGTTATTCCAGATATTCTATTTTACTATTTTAATATTTTATTGTTTGTTGTTGGCTTAGCTAGGTATCTGCCTGCATTTCAAACAATAAAATATTAAAATTTAAATGTCTTTAATAAAAATCTTTTATAATTTGCAGTGATTTTAGTAGAAATAAATGAACTATTACAAATTAATAAATTTAATATTTTCCATTCAAACCTTGAAGTATGCAGTATATTTTATAATATCCAACAAGCCTTAATACATGCATTACAATTTTAAAATCTAAATGTTTATAAAAAATTTAATTAACTAAGTTAACAAAGTGCAATAATAAGAAATGGAAACCAATTGCTAATTAAAGACATATCGAGTAGTTTAAGAAGTTAATAATTTAAAAAAAAATTTAATATAAATACTGATTTTTACAATAATGATGAAGATAGAACAAAAATATATATAAAAAGTAGAGAAAAATATCACTTAAACGTTTTACCATGTTGCCAGCGATACCGTATCATAATCAGCAAGATTACAATAATAACAACAATAGCAATAATAGTTATAACAATCATAATGAAACAACATTTACAACTGCTATTATACCCGACTCAACATCAAAAGAAATTGTTAGTAATAAATCAACAGTGATACAACCAAAACAGCAGCAGCAGCAGCAACAACAACAACAGTCAGATAAAATAATTTCATCTACATTTTTAGGCAACGCTACCATAATAACAGCAGCTACAACAACAACAACAACAACAACATCAATTTCATTGTCATCACCACCATCAACACATTCTGCCCATAGTGACATCCGTAAAGCCATAACCTCCACTGCCGTACACAGAAATGATCACAAGAATGGAGCGCCAAAAAGTGATGACTCCATGAGTGATGTTATTGGTGATGAATCGTCCAATTACAGTAGTGAAAGTGAAAGTATTGAATCTTCGGATTTAGGTCAGCAAACAACACATGAACGCCAACCTTCCAATACTTATACCAGCACCACTTACTATGGCAGTGGATTTGGCGTGTTCCATCAGCAAAATGTAAGATCCAATGGCGGTGGCATAGCTTTAATATCTGGCAGCAGTTCCAGCAGTGGTCTAGGTGGTGGTTCCTACTCCAATGGCATCAATAATAATGTAAACTTTTTGTTGGGAGGGTAAGTTGACAATAATACAAATACTTTAAATAGAGAATGTAGAAGAACAGCAAACGAAATAAAATAAGCATTTCACTATGTTTTTTATATAGGACGATCGTTTACTTAAGCTTGACTTTTCGGAGTCGGGGTCGGTGAAAGGTCGTTTTCCAATTGTCTGGGCGTGACTAGTTCTTTAAGATTATTTCAAATATACAAATTTTTTAATTAATAATAATGTTATGTAGACGAAAACAATTATTAATTTCAGAATTTTTCTTTTCAAAGCAATTAACACATTGTTTTTGTTTGAGACACAAAACAATTGCGGTCATCGAAAAAGACTTTTTACATTCCACATAAATAAATTTAAATGTGTAATTTTATACTTAATTTTGAAATTTATCGGGATTGTATCGATAAAGTAATTGAACTATTCAAATATGTTTGTTGTGGCTTAGCCAAATGAATAGGCGTGGCTGGATAGTTTTCTGAGGCGGATCTACAGCCCCTGAGAATTTTCCTTTAAAGAGGAGCAATATTATGTCATTTATTTGAAATTTCACAAGATGGGAAAAATTCTCGAGGGGTCAAATATCCTCTGTCAAAATGATTACTTTATAAACTTTATTCTGTCCCCAAATTACAATCGATCATCTTCTGATACATTTCTCTGCTTATATTAAACAAACAGCTGTTTGTAATGTTGCCTTTTTTATTGCATTTAAATACCAACAGTTCTTTAAAACTGAAAAATTTAAACCTTCGATTTTGAGTTCAGTTATTTAAGTTAAATTTAAGCTTAATTAAAATTAATATTTGAATAAGAACTCAATCAAAATCTTGCTCTTAAATTTGTTTCACTGGGTAAGCAAACAACATTTTCAACTTTTCCAAAATTGAACAAAGAACCTCTCATGAGCTGGCGAAAGCAGCAGACAAAATACTGACTTATAAATCAGCATAAATGACAAAATTTAAAACTCTGGAGAAAATTTTTCAAATAATTTCAATAAATAATTAAATTTTGTAATACATACTTGTATTACTACAGCATTAGCCAACAGCCCTCTAGATGCATGACGACATCTGCTCATATATTGGCATATTTCTGTATGTATTGATCTTAATCTAACCAACGGTGGCTTCGTAGACTAGTGGCTAGTATGCTAGACTAGTAGTCAGGGGGTCGCACATTCAATTCTTGCTGTAGACTTTGGATATTTTCTGCTTTCTGTCTTCTTTACTCTTCTGTTTCCAATATTCTCTCTTTATTTCGGGTATCACAAAGAGACCAAATTATGAGCATCAAGAAGGCTCTAAGTAAGCGAAAGCTGCCTTTGTTTTACCGGCTGTATAAAATAACTTCCAAAAATAAAAATTTAATAACTCCTAAAAATTTTCATACATTTTGGGAGCTATTGCATTATGAAATTACTCCTAATTTTCTAATTTTTTGAAGTTCATTTATATTTTTGGAAATAATTTCATTTTCTTTTTGGAACTATGTATTTCATTTCATGAAATACATAAAATTAACTAAAGACAAACAAATATTATATCCGAAATCAGCTCATCGAGAAAATATTTGTTGGACTTTCTTATTATTTAATTTTTCATACAGAAAGGAACATGTCTAAGCCCGACTTCACTTTATAAAACAAGGACTTTTTCCTCTATATTATATCCGAAATCAGCTCTGTTTTTTGAAGTATTTATACATTCAATGCCATTGGATGGGAGCGAAAAGTTTCTCCTCTACGGTATGTCAAAGCCCGCATTTGATTTCTGAAATTTGTCTACGAAAAATTGTTAAATTAAAAAAAAAAACGAAATGAGTATTTCTGCATTGCCGGCCTTCGGCAGGTCTCAAAGATTTTCTCGTATGTAAGGATCCGGCTTAACTTTATAAAACATTTCAACATTTTAAAAATATTAAAAAATTTTGGGGTCTTATTTCGTGGGGACTGATTTCATTTTTTTTATGGGATCAAATTCATTATGAAATAAGTCGCAAAATTTCGGTTTTAATTTATTTTTCGATTTGGGAAAAATTTTATTTTCTTTGGAATTCATTTCATTAAATGTTACTGTAATATATTTAACTTGATAAGTCCTATGCTATTGATGGTTATTTATCAAAGAAATTGGACGTTACTTTATTGAGTTTTTTTCCATCTAGAAAAGCCATGCGTAAATCTATCTATCTTTTTTTAAATTTTATGAAAATAACTTTTACATTACACTTAGTATGATAATGAATTATTGGCTAAAAGTGAACATGAAGTTAATTATTTTGGCTAAAGCAGTCTTCGAAAACATTGAAAAGTAACTATAATATGTTACTCATATGGTTATTGTGACCATATGCAAAATTTAACATGATCAAAATTTTTATTCACAGCTTTAAAAAAAACTATATGTGGAGTTGTCATATTGAGTTTTTGTAAAAATAGAGGAAGCTGAGCACTTTGAATTCGTATTACTATTCGTATAGACTCGCTTGAAACAAGCGGAAAGAATTAGTTTTGACTTAAATAATGTTTTGTTGTTCTGAAGCAAGAAAAAATATTTTTAGTTGCCAACTTTACCTTTAACTTTCTTCTCCAAACTTTGAAATAATTTTATTACGAGTGTCGTTGTCGTATTTGAATTTGGACAGTTTTAAACTACATTAAAGATAACACTGCTACTGATAGTAATAAGGCCCAATACATAAATAAAGATGTTTCCACTTGGGATGGATCAAAGTTGACAGTTTGTGGCGGTAATATTGTTACTGTAAATTGAAACGAATGTTCACTGTTCATTAGTGTCTTAAATTCCACATTCTCTTTTTTTATTATTTATTACATGCATTTTATTATTACTTTTCACTTGATGGTTAAGCTGTGAAATTAATGTTTTCATTGTCGCTCTTCTAGCTTGTTAACTTTCGCTATAATCAAACCGGGAGTTGTTTGTTAATTAAGCACATTCCTCGCTGTACCTTGCGTGATTTTAATACTTTATTATTACAGTCGAACTGATTTCATTTCAGTAATCAATGTGGTAAACAAAACTATTTATATTTCTAGGGTCGTAATACAATATTGTAGTAACCACACAAAATTGGCAGTCCATAAGTTATTTTAAATTATGAATAACTACAAATTTATTTTAGTTATTTCAATTATCATTAACAATAAAATCAATAACTGACCTTTCAAAAACATAAGACATTAGTCTTCTATTTAATACAACTTGCAACAACTTCTTTACCCACAGATTTATTTTATTGTTGTTACAAAAAAAAAATAATAATAATAATAAAAAAGTAGTGGTTGCATATAGTAAATAGAAAGCTATAAAAAATAATTATTCAAAAATACTAGATGTATTTAATTATATTTATAAATGTCCCGATTGTCCTTCCATGTCACTTGCAGGACAGTTAACTAAGCAGTCGGTCATTTATTTGTTTGATTTTCTTTTATTTTATTTAAATATTCTATTATATTTATTGGTTTTTTTCTTTACCTTCTTTCTATTTTTAGTGCCATGTTAACATTGATTACAACCATATTGTGTGTTGTCTGTTACTGTTGCCATCGCAACATTAAGAAACGAACCGAAGCCGCTTACCGACAACAACGTCAGTGGTTGGAAAATGAACCAAATATGGAAATTTACAGTGTAGAGCAAGTAAGTATTAAACGAAAATTTTTAAAGGCTAATTTAAAGGCACAAATTTTTTCTATGAATGTTTTACTATTTCACACTTCATAAAATTTATTACATACTTAGATCCTTTTTACTGTTCCCGCTTGAAAAATGGTACTATTCTTATGCCGTTATGGCTTCTGGAAGAAAAAATTACATAAAAAGAAAGTCGGAATGTGTTGCCTTTTTCAAGCGCACAATAGAACAAAAATAGCTGCGTTAAATATTTAATATCTATATACTAAAATTTATTATTTTTTTACAAACATGAGTTATTATTTTTCCAAATGAAATTGCACATCAAAAAAAGCAAGGAGAGGATCATTAAATTATAATTTTCTGAAGAAAATTGGGCAAATTTTTTATGAGTGAAATTTTGCTGAGGTGTACTTTAGAATCGGAAACCACAGTGGTGGGATTAACTCGTTTTGAGCTTAAGTTGACTTAAGCACTTATTCCTTATCGCTAATATCTTCTGTTTTTTAAGTCGGTTGAAACAGGGACAAAAAAATAGAACATGTATAGGAAAAAAATAGCAAAATTTTACCCAGAATTAGTTTTTTTTTACTAGAAAGCATTTTACAATAAGCACTGTAGACTAGATATAAAAATTCAGTTATTATGATTAGTGAATGGGAAGAAAAATAAATTAGACCACTAGGCTGAACCAACATGTTTACGTTTTCGTTTTCACCACACACCTCATCAGCACAAGAGTATATGTATGTGCACAAGTCCAGAAGACAGATTAAGGTTTTCTATGAATAAACTTTGTGTCAACGTACAGTCGCCGTCCTGCACGATTTTCATTCATCCATCGTAATTTATAATTCACTTTCATTACAATTAATTATGAAATTTTTTTTACAATTAAAAGCAGAATGACAAACTTACAGCAAAATTAATTTTACAGTAGGCCTACAACTTGATGCAAAGGCAGTTCATAAAAAAGGTTCTCCTCTAAAATTATGTCTGTGCAATAACTCTCAATAAAATATAACCAATGGAAATAAAATAAATCCCAACAAAATTTAATTAAATATAGTCCAAAGAAAATCAAATTATTCCCAAATTTGGAAACGAAATAAAACCTAAATTTCTAAACCTTATTCATATTAAAATAACCCCCTGCAAAAAAATTAAATAAGTTTCAATGAAATAAAACTCAAAAAATATGAAGAAAATCCATAATGTAGAAATTCCTCTGAAAGTTAAGTTGGATTTTCACAAGCCTCATGGGAGAAAATCTTTGAGGCCTGGCGAGGGCCGACAATAACGGAATACTTATTTCACTTTCTTTAATTTAATAATTTCTCATGGAAACACTATGTCTAAGCCCGGCTTCGTCTTCTGAAGCCTTGCCGGACTTCAACAAGACGCAGAAAATCACCCCAATGTGGTTTGTTCAAATTCCTTCCCGCAATGCAGGAATTAGAAAGCGAAGAAGAAAGTCCTCGCTCCCGGTTCAGTAAGCGTAGCCGATATTGGATATACCACAGAGAAAAAAGTCCTTGCTTCTGGCCGAAAGCTGTCAATGTACAAATACTTCAGAAAGCAAAGTCAATTTCGCACATTCTATACAGAAAAAATTCCTTAAGCTTGGCCAAAGGCCGTCAATTCAGGAATGCTTTATTAAGCGGAGATACTAAAATACTTCCCAAATAAAATGATTTACTACAACAACAAAGACTGGCCTTCGTAGACTAGTAGGTAGTGTACTAGACTCGTAATGCGAAGGTCCCAGGTTCGAATCCTGCCTCAGAACTCTGGCAGTTTGTGTTTGATAATTAAAAGGGAGCGCACAACAAGCCTTCACTGGCTTAAGTGTATGTCGTATGACATGGGCTATATTACACCCCTCCAATCAACCTAACCTAACCTAACAACAACAAAAATTTCCCGATGAAATAACAGCAAACATTTTTTTGCTTTATTTCATGTTAATTATTTCTATAAAATGAAATAATTACAAAATTAATATGAAACTATTCCAGAAAACATTAAATAAATTTCAAGAAGTTGGGAATTATTTCATAATGCTGCTTATAAAATGTATAAAAATGTTCATTGTTATTTCATACTTAATTTTTTTCCAAAATTAGCGGACTGATTTTCCATCATCCCACCTCAAATTTGGTTTGTAAACACACTGTGTTCTTTTTCTTACTTCATTTTTATTTTCGGGCTTTATTTAATACAGTCTATCAATTAGAAGGTATTTTAAAAATCACTTTCGTTTCAGATAAATTTGAAAGAACGAAAAAAATATGCACAACCATTTCTTTTATAAAACAAATTTTGCATTTCGCTGATGTTTACGCTTCTCTCAAATTTTTCATTATTATTATTATTATTTTCTTTAAGTCAAGCTGTTTGTATATCTACATTATAGTGCACAAAAACTAAATGAGAATTATTAAATAAATACGTTCATGTTTTTTATACTTCTTGAATTTTATTGTTTGCTTTACTTACATTAAATATATTTAAAAACTGACTATATATATATATATATATATATATATATATATATATATATATATATATATATATATATATATACATATATATATATATATATATATATATATATATATATATATATATATATATATATATATATATATATATATATATACATATTATATTCTTGTGATATTCATATACATAAATTTTGGGATGGAAAGCTAGTCTAGAGTATGTTTATCAGATCTGTAAGAAAATTATTATTTTTTTTTAATGAAACGACTCATTAAAGCATTGAATTATAACTTTTTTTATAAACTGAATTAATATTTAAACGAATTCAAGGATGATTTAAGGCAAAGTTATTCATCCTCATGGTGAATTTAATTTCACGTGAACTTTGTTAGCTTTTCCCGAAATTTAGATTTCCACTTTTGCATCTTTTTACGATATACTCATATTTCACGCCAAAAAAATGTTCGCCTTTTATTTGGGATAAGAATAATCGCGATTTATTTTTTTATTCACTTCTTTATCTAGAACAAAGATGACTAAATAAAGCAGCATTTCTTTTTATAAAAAAAAAATATTCTTAAAAGATTTAAAAAAAGATTTCATTAGGAGGGATTTTGGCGTACCTGCCAAATAGGGCAAGAATTTTGTTACAGTGGGAAAGAGTCAAATAATAATAGCTTTTATGCACAATGATAGAATTTTCACTTAAAGCAGTGAATTATTAATTTCATTTTCAAATTTACTAGTCCAAAAGTTTTCAAAATAACTAATGATTTTTACACCGTGCTAGAGTTTTGATATTTGCTACACAAAAAAAGGAAAATATATTTATGTAACGTACTCGTACTCCTTCTTCAATTTATGGATGTGATTTAAAACATTTATTTCGTATTTATTATTGGTACTGTTACGAGTATTATCGTCTAAATGTTTAACCCCAATTTAACGCTTCGCTCGTCTAATTGCATGCGAGTTGTTTGGAATGTATAAAAATAACAATGGAGAATGTCAACAACAATTACATATTTATTTTACACTTGATTTTCCTGGTGCAGGAAGCTTTTCATGAGTGTCTTTACAAAATCCTACCTTTTATATTTGCAACATTTTGTAGACAAACAAACGAAGAAAACAAATAAAAACTCCTCCACTTGACTTGGCTCGTTTGTTGACTTGATGTGCTAGTAAAGTGTGTGAGCGAATAATTTTTGTTTTAACATCTTAATGTCACATTTATTATGATTATGCCCCCAAACAAAGTAACAGCAAATAAAATATTATTTTCCGCTGCTTGCAACATCCCAACTGTTAAACTGTTGAGACATTTTATACATTTTTTCTGCTTTGGTCAGTTAACGTGAGTTGTTTTATAAAAAAAATTCACACTTGTTGACACTTGCAAAAGGTCATAAAACTTTATTAAAGTTGTCAGATAGTGGAGTGTGTGTAAGTGGGAATACGATTTAGAGTATTCGTAATTTGGAGCAATTGACAAGGGCTTTTATAAATTAATTAGCCATGTTTAAATTGCCGCATTCAAGAGGGATTTTGTATATGTTTTCCATTTAGTATGAAGGGGGAGGAGTGTAGCATAGTTGTTGGTCAAACTGTAGCATATATTTATTAAAAATATTAGAAAACAGAAGTATATGGTAGAAAATGGTTAGAAATCACTCATAAATCATTCATTGCTAAACACGTAGAATGCTTTTGACCAGTTGGAAAAAATGGAAGTTGTTCTTAAGGAATAACATTTCCTGCATTTTTTCTGCTTCCCAGGGAGTTAAGATGATAAAATCCTAATTATATTGACAAAAGTACTTGTTTCTTTAGATTTACAGTACTTTCCATAAATTCTTAACTGAAACTATTACTTTTACATAAGAAAATATTTTCGTAAAAAAAAACAAAACAAAACAAAATATCTACCCGCTTTAGTGTGGTGAACATAGATTAGGATATTAAACAAGAAAATTATTTGAAAATTTGCATATTAGAATTATGAGTATTGCAATGCTACATATAGTTTACCATTTCTTCATGATTGTGTTCTTTTCTAAGTAAAAGTGTGCAATTAGTGCAAAAGAGGAACATGTTTGTTTCTAAAAACGCTGACCAAAAAATCTTTAAAATATGTCCCGCACTCAACTTTATTTCAGCCAGAGGTACTGACGTCTTACCTAGAGATTTTTTGTTTTGTCTTATTTTTTCGTTTAAATATTTGTTTTTGTATAAAATGATTATAGAACAGGATAATAATGATTATATTATTAAATATATGTACATGAAATAGTTCTCGGTTAAGGAATTATTGCAAACGTTCTCGTCATCTACATAATGAAGATGAGAAATTGATTTTATTATTTGTAATGATCAGTGATGTTAACATTTCGTTGCAACCACATAAATATATTTATGTTTATAAGTGTCTTAAGAATACTAAGGAATACACAATATTTTTTTTTTTTTTTTAATATATTCTTTATTTACAATCTGTTTGTACAACAATAAGTAAATTTAATCATAAATAAAAAGTAACAGTTGTTTATGCCCCATAGTGCAAAACAAAGAAGTTCTATGAACATGTTAAATTTTTGTTTGAAACATTAATATTTATAAATTAATTACAACAACAACAAAAGAAAAAAAAATATGTGTATATGATATATAAATCTGTATGTATAAAGATATTAATTAGTTAAATGAGCTTTTATCTAAATGGAAGATCAAGAACATGTAACCTATTTAGCCTACGCACTTCTTCAGAATTATCTAGTAAGTTAATGGCTAGTGGATTTGAATGACTACCCAATCTCTCAAGATATCTTGTACTAAATTCTTTTATTGTTTCTTTGACTGAAGGTATTTTAAGATCATTGTGTATCGCTGAATTTGTTATAAACCATGGGGCTTGCGTAATAAAACGAAGAGTTTTGGACTGATATCTCTGCAAAATTTCAATGTTTGAGCTCTTAGCTGTTCCCCAAAGTTGTATTCCGTACGTCCATATAGGTTTAAGAATAGCTTTATATAGTATAAGCTTATTTTTCAAGCTTAGTTCGGATTTCGGACATAAAAGCCAATACATCTTTTTTGTTTTCATGTTAACATATTTCCGTTTTGTTTTAATATGTTCTTTCCAAGTAAGTCGTTTATCTAAATACAATCCCAAATACTTTACACTATTCACAGTCGGTATTAGTGATCCATTTAGAGCAACTGGTGGACAAATTTCTCTTCTAAGCGAGAATGTTATATGGGAGGACTTCATTGTGTTGATTTTTATTTTCCAGTTTTGTAGCCATTTCTGTAATTTATTTAGTTCCCTTTGCAATGAAGTAGAAGCATCAATGGGACAATTAGACGAAGCTATGAGTGCAGTATCATCTGCATAAGTAGCAACCGTGATATTTTGTGAACATGGCATATCACTCGTGTAAATTGAATAAAGTGTTGGTCCTAAAACACTACCCTGTGGAACTCCAGCATTGATTGGCTTGATGGTTGAAAATTCCTCTTTGATATTTACATAGAAATGTCGATCACGTAAATATGATTTAAGAATTAAATAAAATGGGGCTGGCAATAATGTTTTTAATTTAAATAAAAGACCTGGGTGCCAAACTTTATCAAATGCTTGCTGGACATCTAAGAACACTGCTGAGCAGTAATTTTTGGTTTCAAAAGCATTAGTTATTACATTATCAATTCGATGACACTGCTCTGGCGTACCATGTTTACTGCGAAATCCAAATTGGTAATCAGGGATAATATTATTTTGTTCTAGTATAGGTTTTATTCTATTTAAAAACAATCGCTCAAATATTTTTGAAAAACTTGACAACAAACTTATAGGTCTGTATGATAAGAGCTGGTTCTCATTTTTGTTAGGCTTCAAAATCATGATGATTTCAGCGCATTTCCACTGGGTCGGAAAATGATGCAAACGTAAAATTACATTAAACAATAGTGTTAAAAATAAGAGACTTTTTCTTGACAGTAGTTTTATTAATTTGGAGTCAATCCTGTCGTATCCGGGAGTTTTATTGTTTCCAAGCCTTGCAATTTCCATTTTAACCTCATTTGGAGTAAAATGACTAATAGGAAGACTCATTTGGCATGGTGAATTTAAAAATTCAAGAACTTCGTCATCAAATGGGTTGTTATTTTGCAAATTAGGTTGAAAAGTATTCTCTAAATAATCGGCAAATGCTTCAGCTTTGCTTCTATTTGATCTACACCATATGTTGTTTAAATCTCTTATCGGAATATTACGCTGTATAGGTCTTTTAAGATATTTTGTTGCGTTCCAAAGACAATTATCATGTTTATTTACATCAAGGGATTTTAAATATTGTCCTGTTTTCTCATTTTTGAATTCCTTTAGCTTTTGTTTAAGCTGTGCGCAAATGTTATTAAAATTCCGTTTGTCAATTGGATTTCTACTTAACTGCCAAGTTTTTCTCATTCTTCTCTTATAACGAATAAGGTATCTTATTTCAGTAGAGATATAATTGTTTGTTGTTTGCTGATTCAGATTTTCCGGAACATTAGGTGTTGATAAAGTAGCAGCTTCATGTATTAGGTTGGTGAATTTTTCAACAGATTCATCTAATTCCTGACAATCATTTATTGAAAGGCTTAAGTCGATGTTCTTGTCTATCCAGTAGTTAAACGAACTAATATCAGTTCTATTTGATATAAGCTTTACTTTTTTCAAAATTGTATGAAAAGAGGAATTGTAAGTCGCAATAATTGGAGTGTGATCAGAGCTTAGATCATCATTGTCCACTATGTTCAGGCAGTTACTCGGTATTCCATTATATACAAAAAAGTCTAATAAGTCGGGTATTTTGGCAGGATCAGATGGCCAGTAAGTTGGTCTACCTGTTGGAAGAACATTGTAATGATTTTTTAAAATGCACTTATAAAGTTCACGACCCTTTGGGTTTGCTAATCTTGATCCCCACCAGGGATGTTTAGCATTGAAGTCACCGCCTACTAAAAATCGGTTTCCTAAGTTGTTAAAAAAACTCTTCATACTCACGGCATAATACGGAATGTCTAGGTGGAAAATATATTGAAAATATTGAAACATGTCCACTATTAGTAATTATTCTTACTCCAGCAGCTTGTATATAGTTATAACAAGTTGTAGGAAGCACTTCATACTTAATGTGTGATTTTATTAAAATTGCAGAACCAGCATGAGCTCCGTTGTCTGGATGATTTGCAGTTATTGTGTCATAACCTCTTATACGAAAATGAGTTCTAGACGTAAAATGGGTTTCAGATATTAAAAGAATGTCAATGAATTGCGTGTTTAAAAATAGTTCAGTTTCCTGTATATGATTGGAAAGCCCATTAGCGTTCCATACTGCTACTCTAATATCTAATTGCATAACTTGGTGACAAGGACAGACATCATATTAATTAACGTATTGGTTAACTCAATTTGTTTCACCATTAATTTTTCAAGACGTTCATATACACTCTCATTTGCATTTTGACCTTTTAAAACATTTGCATAAGATGTGCTAGAGTTGTAATTAATATTTGTGTAGTTTTGAGGTCGGGAAAACGAGGAAAAATTTTTATGTTGATCCGTTGGCATAGCATTAAATGTAGGTTTTTTCTGTACAAGTTTTTGATAAACTTGGCAACCTTTGTAGTTGGCAGTATGGTTTTGCAAACAGTGAACGCATCGAGGAGTACTTTTGTTATTCATGGTGCATTCAGCTGTTGGATGATCAAGCGCACACTTCACACAGCGGTAAGGTTTTCTACAATAAGCTTGAGTGTGTCCAAATTCTTGACAACGATGACATTGGACAATATCATTAATTTTCTTTGGGGCTTCAACAGAAATGATTGCATTGTTAATGTGACGGATTTCATAAATTTCCTTGTTGTTAGGATTTGGATCAAGATCGACGTAAAACATCGAAAGAGGCTCCTTTGTAACTCTGCTTTTAACATTACAAACGTTTCTAACGTCGTGACCTTTAGCTATTAACTCAGCCTTTATATCTTCCAGAGGAGTTGAGTGGTGAAGTCCCTTAAGAACAACACGATATGACCTTTCCTGGCGAATTTGGTACGTATGGAAACCTATTTTTCTTTCATCTAGATACTTGGCTAGTTTTCTATATGAGTCTATACTACTAATTGAAACTTTTATTTCATTATTTCTCATAGATTTGTAACTAAACTCTTTCCTGGCAATAATGGTGCTTATGTTATTTATCATATTTACTATATTGTTTACATGCGGAATAAAAATAGGTGGAGGCCTTATTTGTTCCGTTGTTTCATTTCTCGCTTCATTATCGTTCTCTACATCAAGAACTGAAAATCGATTTGCATTAGAGGTACCTGAGACGTCATCATTTGTGTTACGTTTTTTAGCTTCATTTCCAATTGGCGACTTGTTTTCATTACGTTTGGTAGCTGTCGGAATTGTTTGCCAGTTGTAGAAAGAACATTCTGCACTGTTATCATCATCATCATTCATATTTTTTTTACGTTTACTGCCACTCATCACTTGCCAGTTCATAACACCGTCTTCCCTGCTTTCATCATTAACAGAAGTCATTGTATAGATTTTTTTTTCAATTTGTTTATTTTTTTTTTCTATAGATCCTAATTTCTTATGATAGTTTTTGTCAAATAGTTGTCGTTGCTTACAATGCGTAAGCGCAATGCACCCGGAATTGTTCTCGTTAGTTGAGAACTTGGAACCCTTATTATTCGTAATAAGAAACCCAGGAAAAAAAGTAGAAGACAACCGCACGATAACAATTTTATGACACAATATTTATGCTATATTTGAAGCGACAAATATACATTAATATTAAATGTAACGTCAATCAACTATTTCTGTTCTATTATTCGCATCACTTTGCGAGTAGCGTGGGCAACATCTAAAATATATTCCCCATTTTTAAGCCAACATACTTTTCAGAAAGAAAAGATTAAAATTTTGATAATTAATTATTTTGCAAATTGTATTGAACAACTTCTGCAAACCGATATGTACAATTCAAGATTTTTTAATAATATTATTTTTAAAATTATTTTTCTAGTGCTACGAAACTTCGGGTCTCTTTATGGGCGATTCAATGGATGGTTTAGCCAACATAGCCGCTTTACATCATGAGCCGCCACCCTCTTACGATGCTGTGGTGGCAATGCAAGAACAGCAACAGTTGCTCATGCAGCAGCAACAACAGCAAATATTAATGCAGCAACAACTTTTGCAACAACAATTGTCTACAAATAGTTCACCGCCTCCCGGCTACCGATCATCACTAGATGTCAGTTCCATGATACAACAACAAGATAGAGGCAATGGTTTAGGAGGCGTATTAACAGTAGGTGGATCGATTGTTAGTGGCATGGAAATAAGCTCGTTGGCTTCATCTAGTGTACATTTAAGGACCGGCACCAGCATATCACCAATCGATCCCATTCTCAACTATAACGATGCTAATGGAAATGTGGCATTGACAGTGCCTGCGACAACTGTCACCCCTACCAATCATCGTACAGCTACATGCTATCTGCGTAATAAACAACAACAGCAACAACAACGAAACGCAGCCGCAGGCAACCAAATGAGCCAGTTAAATATGAAAAAGGTTTTACAGGCTCAATCTTGTTGTTCTCTACAACGAGCCGAAGTTGAAAACATGTGGAATGCTGCAGCAGCAGCTTTGGCAGCCAGATCAGCTCATTTACCCAACGAGTCTAGGGCATCAACGACTGCAGGATTAACAATTTCACCCACATTAACCATGAACACTCGCAAACAATCCCAAGGTTGCAGGACTCCCACTTCAAATGGCCCCGAGACCTTTGGCACACGTTATTTGCGACAGAACTACTATAGACGTGGTTGTCCACTATGTGGCAAATTTCGTTACGACAACGATTCTGCTCTTTCCATATCAATGGAAAGTAATTTAGATACATTAGATGGCACCTTGACAGAAGAAGCCATTGCAGCTGGCCAGAACAACAACTTGGAAACAACACCAAATAATGTAAATAATAATGAAAGTCTACGAAATAATTTGAATAATAAAGAGTTCGCAGAGGAAGAATTTGATAACATTAGAACTTCAGTTTCGGGTGACGAAGAGGACGATAATGAAGGGAATGAGGTAGAGCAACAATGTTCTTGTTTGAACTCAAAACGAAAAAACGAAATAAGTTCAACACCTCCATTACTTTCATATCAAAATTTTAACACTGAACAGGGATTAAACAGGACAGAAGAACTGCAAACCATGGAAACTACCGAATCTGCCCCCACAACACCCGATGATAATGCCAATAGCTCATTAGTAGCGGCAAGACAATCAACAAATCAAGCAGCATCGAATAATAATAATGAAGATGGCGCCATGAACTTGGCTTCGACATTTGCAGCCAGAGATACAGTCACAACGATACCTTCCTCACCTACCACTGCGGTCACAACTTCCTCATCCACGTCAACACCTTCGGCAACAGCTATTAATTTGGACTGCATCAATGAGAACGGTATCATAACTTTGGATATGAGCAAAATTATTGACAAAACTGGTCTACCCACCTACGATGCAGCCTTAAAGTTAGAATCAAGTGGTTACGTTTGATTCAACAGACAAAATGATATTTCAAACGTTTTTTCTTTTCTTTTTGTAACAAACACAAAAGTGCTTTATAGTGTAAATGGAGAGCAATTGATAAATAAAATTACGAGAAAAATATAAGAAAAATTTAAGAAACTAGGAATGTTTTAATCAGATAACATAAGAACTTCCAATGAATTCAATTAGATCCACAACTTGTGATCCGGAAGTAGTGAAAATTTAAATTTTAAAAAGTAATTGTAAAATTAAGTTTTCTTTCCCAGCCGAGGTTCGTTCATTTGATACAGGTTCCTCAAACGTCTACTTTCGTTGTTCTAACTAGAAGACCATATTACTATCTCCATACTATGATTTATAGGCAACGTAGTATAAGAAACGACAGGATAAATAAATACTTCAGCTTCTGATCATTTACATAATTACTACAAGAAAGGACTTCAATCCGACTAGATAATTAATTCAGCTCTTGGTAAGCTAAACACGATGAATGATAAAAACATGCAATATACGTAAATTATCTAGCTACACGATCGTGTAAACACCACTCTGCGGAATATTTCTATCAACTGTTTCAAACAAACGTGTCCCAAAATTTGTGAAAATAGTACCAGTGAAGATATTAAGATGCCGTGACCGATTAAAATAAAATCTCAGATGTCAATTTCTTCATCACGTCTTATTAATTGTCTTTCAATTACTTTTGTGTTTTGGTGCAACAAAATCAAATGATAATGCAGTTAATTTTCAATAGGAAATAAAATAAGAACAAATTTTAAAAATAATTAAAAGTAAATTTCATAACATAAAAATGCACAACTTTATAAATGAAAAATTTACACGTAAAAAATTATCGGTCGTATTCGAGATATATCTTCGTATATGTATGTATACAACACAGAGACTCATGTTGCATCTTAAATTAAAGCTAGAAGTAGTGGCAATTTGTAAAAGTTTATTATTTTTTCATGTATACATTATATACGAGGGCGGTTCAATAAGTCTACAACTTTTTGAATGAAACGCAGGTTTCTGGATAAACAATCCATTTATTTTTCAACACAGTCACCTTTGATCTCCATAAAGTTTGTCAAACGTTTGTACATTTTTGTTATCCCTTCCAAGGAAATATGATTTGCCGAGTTCATCAAAATAGGTATTTGCTTGTGAGATAATTTCATCCATCTGTTGGATCTCTGCAGCGGCAAATGTAAATTTTAAAAGCGAATTCTTAGTGTTTTAGAAATTATTTATTAATTCAATTATATGAATTTAAGTATACAAGTATTTCTAAATTTCAAAATTTGCTTTAAAATTTTATTAATATTTTTGGCCGCGTGATCAACTGTCCAATTTTAAACTGTAGTTATTTTCTTTGTAATAATTCATTTTATACTACTTGATGGAATGTACATAATAAAAATGCTTTAGTGACCGTTAGCGGAATACTAAAAAATATGCCTATTTACTTATATATATGTACGTGCGTTCGTATGTACATATGTATACATATATGTTTGTAGGCCTAAGAATTATCACGGGCAAAAAAAAATTATATGAGTTGTTATGTATGTATGTTTGTACAAAAGAGAGACTTGTATGATTAACATTCAATGAGATTTTAAGAGATATTAAATGAAATGCATAAAACAAATTATTCTAGCGTTAACCTATTGTGGACGGCGGCAACATTCCCCCACCCGTAAGCGAGTCAGGGTTGTAAGCTTACTCACGACCTTCGCCGACGTTCAGCACAGCTATCTTCGTCACGGGTCTCTGCATAGTTCCAAACTGTGTTTTGACTGTTACCCTTCGCACCTGACCGTCCCTTGCGGCTACCGTATCGATGACTTTACCTTTTGGCCAACATCTTTTTGGAAGGGTTTCGTCTACAACAACGACAATAGAACCAATAGATACCGGCGGTACTTTATCAAACCATTTGGTTCTCCGTGATATTATAGGAACATATTCTTTTAACCAACGTTTCCAAAAATGATCAGCAAAGAGTCGTGTCTGTTGCCATCGTTGGCGCAAGTCCCCGTCGTTTTCAAAGAGTGGCTTGTAGCCGTCACTAGATCCAAGCAATAGGTGGTTCGGCGTTAGTGCGTCATCGTCTTCGTGCTCCACTGAAACAAAGGTCAAAGGCCGGGAGTTTATGATTGACTCTATTTCACACATTGCGCTCTTAAATGTTTCGTCACTAAAGTTTGCTGTAGGATACAGTGAATATAGGACATTCTTAATAGATCTAATGAGCCTCTCCCATGCTCCGCCCATATGAGGGGCGCCCGGAGGGTTAAATAACCATTTAGTTTTGTCAAATGTTGATGATAAATTTGAAAATTCTAGCTGCTTTACGCTGTCGATTAGTATTTTTTCAGCTCCTTTGAAGTTTGTGCCGTTATCGGTGTAGATTTCACGAGGCACACCACGTCTAGCTGTAAAATTGCGTATACATAAGATACATGAGCTGGTGTCTAAACTATGTGCAACCTCGATGTGAATAGCGCGTATTGTTAGGCAGGTAAAGACCACTCCCCATCGCTTTTCACGCCTGCGTCCAACGGATACGAAAAATGGGCCAAAAAAGTCGATCCCAACAAATGTAAAAGGACGTTGATATATACCCAAACGAGCGGCTGGCAAGGGCGCCATCTGAGGGGCTTTTGGCATGCATGCATTGTTTTTGCACCTTTGGCATGACGCTCTCACGCTTTTATATAAAACACGTAGACGAAAAATGTGAAATTGGCTTTTAATTTCGTTAATTACGGCCTCGTGAAACTGGTGGTGAAACGCTTCGTGAAAAGAGCGCACTATTAACATTGTGACATGATGGTTGCTTGGCAGAACTATTTCATCGCCGTGATTGTTGAGTCGATTAATGCGGCTCTGACATCTAATAATTCCGTATTCATCCAAGTATGGTGTTAGCGGGTAAAGCTTACTAGACTTCTCAACATTTTCGCCATGTTTGAGGCTAACAATTTCTCGATTAAAACAGTTTTGTTGTGTTACTTTATATAGATAACGCTGCGCCTGTTGAATCATGTCATAGTTAACGCCAGTTGAACTAGAAGATCGCTGCACTGAGCTTTTTAGTTTAGCCATGTATAAAATAAACGTTGCAACCGCACGATAGAGCCTCTTCCAATTTGAAAAACGTTCGATGTTCAGGTAATTGTAGCTTTCAACAGTTTTATTCACCACCAGCACGTATCGCCTCAACTCACAGGCTGTCCTTGGACCTAAATCGTCACACTTTGGCCAGTAGCATGGCTCATTTCGCAAGAATTCGGGACCACTGAACCATAAGGTCATGTCTTTGTCAGTAGTGGTTTTCGTAGCAAGATCGGCTGGGTTCAGTTTAGTAGGCACCCATCTCCAATCGTTTATGTTTGAATGTTCCAAAATTTCACCTACGCGGTGCATAACGAAATGTTGTAGGTTTCTTGGGTCCATGCGAAGCCACTGGAGTACTGTTTTGGAGTCTGACCACCATTGTGTTGAATCAATGCGCAATCGCTGAATCTTTTTGACTTTATTTGCCAGTCTTGTGCCGATGAGTGCGGCCTGCAATTCCATTCTGGGTATGGACATCGGTTTAAGCGGTGCCACTTTAGCCTTTGCGACGACTATACTGACATCGGACTTGTTATTGCGTCTTACAAGGAGGTAACATACGGCAGAGTAGGCATATTCACCTGCGTCAACAAAGGTATGCAACTCGACTTTATCTGCACCACAGTGCTCAAGAGAATAACATCGTGGGATTTTGACTTCTTTTATGAGTGGAATCGTTGACTTCCATTGAAGCCATTTGGCATATAGAGGTTCGTTAAGTTCGTCGTCCCACCTAATATTTGATCGCCAAACATCTTGCAGCAATATTTTTAAGCCGGTTGTGTGGCAAGACAAGAACCCCAAGGGGTCGAAAATAGACATCAACACTTGTAGGCACTCACGTTTAGTTGGTACGATATCGTTTTCAATTATATTACGGCGTAGGCGTACGAATCTGCAGATATATTCAAAAACATCACTAACTGGGTTCCAATACATACCCAGTATCTTTTCGGTAGCTCCCCATTGTTTAGCATGTTGTGATTCTTTTGATACATCTGACAACTGATTTAGAACGCTCGCAGAATTCGATGCCCAGTTGCGTATGTGGAAACCAGCGGCGGCGTGGATCTCTGACACTTGCTTTGCTAGCGCGGCAGCTCCCTCCTCGGTGTCTTCGCTGTCGATTAAATCATCGACATAGTGGTGGTTTTGAATCGATGCGACTGCGCGAGGGTACTTAGACTTAAATTTTTCCGCGTTGTTATCTCGCACATAGTGAGCGATGAAAGGTGCACAATTTAAGCCAAACGTAAGTGCGCGCATGACAAATTGGCTTGGTGTATATAACTCGTCACCTTTATCCCACCACAAGAACCGCTGGGCATGCATATCACTTTCGCGAACATTTATTCTGTGGAACATTTCCGCAATGTCTCCACATATTGCAATTTTACCTATTCGAAAGGCCAAAAGAATGTCTATTAGGGGTGTGAGCAAATCAGGGCCACTCAACATAAAATCATTTAACGACACGCCACTTGATTGCGCTGCTGCGTCCCATACCAGGCGGATTTTGTCTGGCTTGTTCGGGTTCAGCGCTATAAAAATTGGTAAATACCACACTTTATCTGCTTCCTCTGCTATTGCCTCTGGGGAAAGCTTTGTGGCGTACCCTTTTTGTAGTAAATTATCAATTTGAGACTGCAATTTACGATGTAGGGACGGGTCTTTTAAAATTTTTTTATGTAAGCAGATCAACCGACGTAATGCGTTATCGTAACTTTCAGGTAGTTTTATACCATCGTTTTTCCAAATTAGGCCGACCTCATACCGCCCATCTACTTGTTTACATGAGGATTTCAATGTCTTTAATGCGTCAGAGTCAAGCTTTGAGATCATAGCGGATGATGTAGGCGTTTCCATGCTGAAGTAATTTTTCACCAAATCGTGAAGCTCTTCGTCACGTTTCTGACACACACACGTATGTATGTTCAATATGCGTTGGTCTGGGTTGCCTAATTTACCACCTTGAATTGCCCATCCAAGTCGAGTTTTAGTGGCTATTGGTTGTTGCCAGCCGCCCTCACGAACTTTGAGTGGAACCGCCAGTTTCCAATTATTTGCGCCGATCAAGACCATTGGTCTTATTCTTTCATAGGACTGTATGGGCAAATTTTGTAAATATGGATACCTTTTGGCGATTTCCGACATGTCAAGGGACTGAAGTGGCAAGTCTAAATGCTTAATGGTGTAGACATGTGAGAGCACAAACTTTTTGTTATTGTTTACGTTAGAAACATTCAGCGATGTTTTAAATGAACTATTTTCTACGCGTGTGGTGCCACCCGTCCATTGTAAGCATAAAGACTCTCGAACGCCATCTATCGGTAAGCCATCAAAAATGCTTTCGTCAACAAGGGTGACAGACGACCCTTCGTCTAAAAAGGCAAACGTGTTAATAGCAATATTTTTTAAGTGGATGCGGATTGGCAATATACGAAAAAATGGGTTATGATCGCTATGGTGTGCGTTTATTTGTACATTGCGCTGTATGTAATTATTTTCACTTGTACTTACAGTTTGTGGAATCATTTGATTTTTTACCGTTTTGTGTAGCAATGAGTGGTGTTTAAATTTACAGCCTGACACTCCACATACTTGGCTCTTATGGCATCTCCCCTTGTGCTGGTTTAGACACTGACGGCATAGACAGTGTGCTTTAACAATGTCCCATTTTTGACTAAGTTGTAGGTCCTTAAACTTTTCACACTGATGCACCCTATGAGTGGCTATTTTGCAAACAACGCACACCTTACTTTCGTTGGTTTTAATTTGCACATGAGTGTTTAAACATGCATTTCCTTTGCCAAAATTTGGTGTTACAACTTGGCTTGCCGCTTCAGCAATTTGGTAAATCCAAGTGCTGAACAATTTTATTATAGGGACCCTTTCGTCTTTTTGAAACATTGCCCAGCCGAGTTTGTGCTGATTCGGGAGCTTATCAACAAGCTCTTTTACGAGCATTGGGTTGTTGAGGTGCGACTCCAGCCCACATGACTCCATGGTAGCGCATATATTTTGCACGTTTATTGCAAATTCAATTATAGATTCGAGCTTATCCCTGGGAGACGGCATGTTTCTTGCTTTATTTATTACACGCTCCAAAATGTGTTCTGGTCGTCCAAAACAGAGTCGTAAGGTTCGAATGATGTCCGGTACGAGTGCAGGTAATAGCAACTTACTTTTAACGATCTCTCTTGCTTTGCCTTTTAAGCAATGTTGAAGTCGCATCAGGTTTTCGGAATTAGAAAATCCGGCAATGGCTGTACTTGTTTCAAAGCTGTTGATGAACATTGGCCAATCCTCTGGATCACCTCCAAAAGGAGGAAGTTCACGTGGTATTGAGCGTCTGGCTTCCATTTGTGAAGTCGTGGGGTAAATCGCTGGGGTAGTATATACGTGCTGACTATTTTCACCGCCGAGCATTGTTGGCATATATTCTGTGGTTTGTCCAGCAGAATTATTTTGAAAATTAATTTGCTCGTTGCATTGCGCATCGGTTTGCATCAATATTTTATATTTTCGTTCTAAATATTCTTGCTGAATTTTCCTTTCTTCTTCTAAAATTTTCAGCTTCAGCATTTTTTGCCTTTCAGTATGCTCTAGGGCGTTTGTCGTATTTTTCAAATTTGTTTTATTCAGTAGGAAATGCTGTTGCGTATTACCCATCATAGTTGTTTGCTGTGTCGAGTAGGGATACAAAGGGGCTGCACCCAATACGCTTGAAGGAGCCATTAATATATTCGTTGCGGCGCAACTATATATTTGGGATCCTTTTGCACTTACAGTCGATGCTGGGGCGAATACCGAAGTAGTTGATTTTTCCGGAAGTATTGCGCTAGGAAGACTATTGCTTATTGCGGTAACTGAAATTGATGTGGCAATTCTTGGTGTACACAAGGCTGGTGATGAGGTCGAGTTCGGTTGAGCACCTGGGCCGGCTACATCAGTTATAACAGAAGTGGCGGATGGTATGGGCTCGCATATATCGCAGTTCCAATTGTAATCAGCCACACTACTGTCAACTCCAACACAAGTGAAGTGATACCATTTGTCGCATCTATCGCACATTACCATTTGACTGTTGTCTAACTTTTCGCATTTCCCGCAGCTATAACCAGGTAGACTTTTTTCTTTTTCCATATCAAAGTTTATTAAGTATTAATAAAATTTTAAAGAACTGTTGGATCTCTGCAGCGGCAAATGTAAATTTTAAAAGCGAATTCTTAGTGTTTTAGAAATTATTTATTAATTCAATTATATGAATTTAAGTATACAAGTATTTCTAAATTTCAAAATTTGCTTTAAAATTTTATTAATATTTTTGGCCGCGTGATCAACTGTCCAATTTTAAACTGTAGTTATTTTCTTTGTAATAATTCATTTTATACTACTTGATGGAATGTACATAATAAAAATGCTTTAGTGACCGTTAGCGGAATACTAAAAAATATGCCTATTTACTTATATATATGTACGTGCGTTCGTATGTACATATGTATACATATATGTTTGTAGGCCTAAGAATTATCACGGGCAAAAAAAAATTATATGAGTTGTTATGTATGTATGTTTGTACAAAAGAGAGACTTGTATGATTAACATTCAATGAGATTTTAAGAGATATTAAATGAAATGCATAAAACAAATTATTCTAGCGTTAACCTATTGTGGACGGCGGCAACACCATCGTTGGAGTCAAACAAACCATTTTCCGCCAAACCATTTCTTCAGGTTTGAAAACAAAAATAATCATTCGAGGCTAAATTCCGAGAATTCGATGGATGAGGAAAAAATTTGTAGCCTAATTTATAGAATTTTACCATGGAATCTGCAGATGTGTGTACCCTTGCATTGTCCTGGTGGAAAACAACTTTCTTTTTGTCCAAACGCGGTCGTTTTTTTCACATTTTCACTAAACCGACCCGATAAGTTGGCATAATATTCGCCATTGATTGTTTTACCCTTTTGAAGGTAGTCAATATGGATGGCCTCAACTGGGCGTATAGAACATCCAGCATCCAGCATCTTCCGTACTTGTACGCTCACAACGAAATTCAGTGAAACACTTTTTTACCATTGAAATTGATGCGGAATTCCCATAGTATTTATCAAGCCTTACCTTGATTTTAGATGATGGCTTTTTTCCGCAAAAAATAATGCTTAAGAAGCACATGTAATTAATTTTTTTGTCATTTTCTCCTCAAATCACAAGGATTATTTTCTATTCTTTTTATATCATTTATATTATTTGTTCAGCCGGCTCATTTTGGGACCGTCCCCGTAAAAAGCTAAATTTTAAATAAAAAACATTTACAGAACTTGATCTGAATAACTCCGATTTGTAGAAGTAATTTTCATCAATATTTTGTGATATTAAATGCTCTAATTACCGTGTACAGAAAGCGCGACAAACTTTCGGTCGTTTAAGACCCATTTGGAATTCGTCTTCACTCTCTCAGCGCACTAAGTTAAAAATCTGTAACACAAATGTCAAGACCACTCTGCTCTATGGTTGCGAGACATGGAATGCTGCCCCTCGATATATACAGAAGATCAATGTCTTCGCAGGATATTGAGAATATTCTGGCCTAGAGTGGTGTCCAACAGCAGGCTTTGGGAACAATCCAACCAATAACTCACGGCCACAGAAATAAAAAGACGTAAATGGCGCTGGATTGGCCACACCTTAAAAAGATCAACGAACGACATCGCAAGAAATGCAATTGACTGGAACCCGCAGGGAAGCCGAAGAAGAGAACGTCCAGCTCATACGTTGAGAAGGCAAATCGATGTAGAAGTGGCTGGAATGGGTAAAACCTGGGGCGAAGTGAGACCGTTGGCACAAGACAGGAATATGTTCAACCAATTCATTGAGGCCCTATGCTCCTTATAGGATCGATGGGAACATATCGTCAGTGAACTTCATAGCAGTTTAAAAACTAACGAAACATTTCTTTAAAAACTCTAATTGTTTTAACAATTAGTTGGGGAGAATATCCCAAAAGAAAAATTGTTCAATATTAAGTATAACATAGACAATATTACATTCGTTAGGTTTTCCACATTTTAACACATCATCAATTGCAAAATCAATTACATAAATTAATGCCACAGCATTTACGAATATTTAAACACCTTACCTCCTATAGTCAATTGCAAATGTTCTCTTTTGATTTCTTACCTAAAATGAAACAGAAAAAATCAATATGTTAAAAAGGTAATACGAAAAATAATTAAATAAATTACTAAAGCCCAGTCAGTTAGTGAGAGAATTAGAACTGAACAAGGCCAACAACAAAATATTTAACAAAAATTATAGCGTAAATTGCTTTTTATATTCCTGATATTTTTCCATAACTTGAAACAATCTCTCGTTTTTTATGAATTCTCTAGGTTAGGTTAGGGTGAATAGTAATAGACCTCGCTTAGACCAGAAGTGGTCCTTAGCGATACCTGCGGATGAGCCGTTCCGAACGCCTACCACACAGATTTAGCCAATCTTATGGTATACAGTTCTATTGTCGACACAAGTTTACGATTCCGGAAAGCGTGATAGACACCCTTTGGATATCAATGATTGCATACATGTTGAAGGAAAAATAAAATAGACTCATGTTAAGTATATTCTACCGAGAGGACTATTCACAGATTGTGGTGGATAAATTTAAGTCCACTGGATCAGAAAACAATGAACCAACACCCGTACGATGACGAAACACAAGATCTGCCGCAAACATCGATACTCTCAAATTCTCCTGACATCGCTTTTGCTATAACACAAATGCAAATAGCAAAATGCCTTGAACCCATACAAAATTCAATTGACCCAGGAAAATTCAGCCTTATTTATGAGTCATGGAAAATTTTATAATTCGAAACCAAAGCTGCCGCGGACGTTTGAATGATGTTATATTCCATACATAATAGCATCGCTAGTCCTTCCAAATGAATTTAAATTTTCAATGATATCTTACACACACTTTGTTTTATTTACATTTATAGATAGGAAGCGCTTAATGAAAGACCCGTTACAACATAATAAAATATTGTTGCAAGTTTTGTCAACACAATCTCCATTCAACTTTGAACAAAGACATTGAGCTATTTTCATTTAGTTTAAGCCGGAATTATGTTACAACACAATAAGTACTCACATGAATTTTTTTATTTTAGTTGTTACAATGTGTGCATTGTTGCCTACACAAATCAATTTCATTATGAAAGTTTGCATTTACCAAACCTTATTTAATATTGATTCTCTTTAAAATCTTGATGGACTAGAATTGCGAAACCGGCGCACATGTGTCATATTGTTTTGTCGATAATGTTAAGAACAACTTAATTTATGCCTAAGACAAATGTGGCACAATGAATAATATTCAGCCGAGGTCAGATGTTGCATGTTGTGTTGGAAGTGTGTTTAAAGAAAAAAGTCTTTTGAAAACTACATGGATTTAATTTAATAGTCACATATAAAAGTAAATTTTACTATTTTTAGAATTATCCATAAAATATTTTATATAGGAAGGGACGTCAATAAGTCCTTAATGGTGTTTTCATTTTTGAAATATTACAATAAATATGGAGGACACGTTTCATACGTTACCCTCGTGAAGTGATACATTTTTTAAGTTCACAATAGAACAAAACTTGTTGCTTGATAGTTCATGTTACATTAATGTGTTTTAGTATTTCGTATACACTTAGATAAAAATGTTGCATTCTTTAGCAAATTGGTGCACTTTTCAAGCAATTTACGGAATATGATTATGCAACGTGGCCCAAATGTAATGTCATAATTGCAACCGGTTGCCGTTTGATTATAAATTAAAAAAAGAGCTCAGTTTTGAGTTTATTTGAAAGTGTAAAATCGATCAAAATTAATTGAAAAAAATGGTATCGCTTAAATGGCCACCTCCCGGGTTGAGGCATAATTGCAAACGTTTTACGACATTTTGAATTGTTGTTCCCAGAACATCTGGCTTCAAGTTGCCTATTTAATCTTCTTTTCGGCCTTATTTTCTAAAATCGAGTTTAAATTAGATCTCGACGTTTCAAACCCAAGCCATTCTGATTGTATTACGTGAGTGTGAGTGTGTGTGTCTAAACATTTCATAACCTCAACGCCTGAAGCGATCGGTTAAAAATATGCTTTGCGGCATTTTGAGATTTTTACTCAGTTGGATGTCATGTGAGATTTATTCAAAGAATTTATTTTTTTAAATAGTTTCAAACTACTCGTAACACTTCGATCGAATCCAAAATCTAATTGGTTCTTAGCCAAAAAAAAAAAATAACGCCTATTATCGTAAAATTTAATTTATTTTATTTGTAAAAATTCTTATCAAACCTATTTTAAAAATTCAGTCATATTTCAAATTTAGTTTATTCGTTGAATATCATCGTTGTTGGATATTTTCGAAAACATTTATTTCTTTCACCTCTATACCATATTCCATAGGTCTCCCCGAAACGCTCCTATAATGCTCTGATTATATTACATGCCTTTGAAATTTGTCCCTTTATTCCACTCATTGTAGTACTTCTGCTGAGAAACGAAAAGGACAGTGTTAAAATTTTTAGAGCCTTCCTTCTCTCAAGGATCTAGTAATTTTTTTTTTGCTGCAATTTTATACAAGTCCGTACTAAATGGCCATTTTATGGCTCCGAACATACTGGTATTTGTATCATGCCACAATGATCCTATAACATCTTCTCTGTGAAAAACAATTGAATACTCTTATGCTAATGATATTTTTGGCATGGCCCACCTCTGAGCTTTCAGGATATGTGTAGCAAGTCCATGATGTTCTGTGAAAATGGTGTCTGTCTTATCCCGAAAACGGGAAGTTCCACTGTTTATATTCAAAACATAAACAATTTTAGTGTTTTGTTGTTGCTTTCAATATAAATGCTCGAACGAACCCAAGCGCTTTGGGTTTGATGTTAGCGCGAAGTTGTACGAATGGTCTGTAATATTTACGAACTAGAGGTGCGTCAGATTCATTTCATCGTCAGATTAATGTTTCAAAGAGGCCAAAAGTTGGACTCAATCAATTAATTTTTATTATTGACATTTTACAAGAAGTTACTTTGTTTTTGTTTCTTATTCACCTGTTTATCTCTTTGTATAGAATTATTCAATGAATCACTTTATCATTGAGAATATAGTAACATCATTATTAATATAAGCCTATAATTTGCGAGTGCCATATGGATCGAGGATGTCAAACGTAATCTCTGAGTCTCAAGCTTAATTTATTTTCTGCAGGTCCAAAAAGTTTTCGGGAATAATAGCACTTAATTATTAACTGAGACTTACATTAGTTTCATATCTTCTCAGAGTACGTCAGTAAAATTAATCAAGGAGCAATTTGCAATCTGGGATAATTTATCTTATTAGGACAATCAGTTTCTACGACAAAATATCTATTTTCCTTCAAGTGTTAAAAGTTCCGCCCCACAAATAATTTTTTTTACATAATTTGAACGAAAAATTTGTATTAAATATCGCAAGCAGTTACTTACAACAACTTATTTATTGTTTGTTCCCTGCTCTATTTCGAAATCAAAACCAGCAGCAGCCATTTCTTTGTGAAAAAGAACAAATGCTGCAAGATTCTATACTTGTTCACAGCGCAACTTGAAACGAGTATTCAGGTCATAACATTAAGAAGTTTTTCTAAGTTTTACCTATATTTTATCAAACTTGTTTTAGTATTTCTAACGTTTAATGAATATTGCAATATATTTTCAACAAATTTTGGTTTTTTAATAAGAAACTCTTGCCAACATGTTCACTACATACCGTCGTAGTTTCAACATTTTGCTTGATTTTTATGAATTCCGGCATAGATTTTTTGTTGGCACATTTTTTTGTTGCTTTTTTTATCAATTCACATTTCATAACAATTTGTTACAAAAATTATTTTTAGTTTCACATTCAAAAGCATTCACACAATACAACACAAACTATTGAAAAAATTATTATTAGAGAATGCTACTGTTGATCATAAATGTATAATTACAACTAAAATGAGTTTATTTATTTATTAGTGGCAAGAAACGCAAAAAAAAATTCAAAACACTCACATTATTTTACAAAAAGAAAATTGATAAAAAAAGGCAGGGGCAAAAAACAGCATAGAAACATGTCCAAGTGTGTCGTAGTCGTTGTCTAATAAGATAAAACGCCCAATACTTATGAGGTTAGTGAGGCAACATACAGTAAGTGTAGGTGAGTGCATGCCACAGTTAAAAATAGAGCTGCCAATCAGAGAGCGATTTTCAATAATTCCAAGAAACTAGTTTAACATATCCCGAAATTCCCAAACGGGGACTCTGAAACCTTTTTTTAAGTACATTGTTTTGTTTTAGGAGCGTGGAAGATCTAGTATTCAAGATCTAGATGTTATGTGTGTCAATGAAAAATGGTCCAAAGTCAAAAGTTTGTTAAAATTAATTTAAGTTTATGTAGCAAATACACAAACCATTTTCTTTAACTTTGCTTATTTTTCGGTTAACAGAGCACTGTTAACCACTTAACAGTCATAGTAAGTCATTGAATTTAGAAAATCTGGCAATTGGAACCAGATCCATATTAAACAATAAATGGAAAAAAATGTTTCAAAGTGTACATGACGAACGTAAATTAAAAGGACATACCAAAAAATTTTAACACAAAAATTAAAACAGTGTTATTCTCGGTAAGGTGAAAGGACATTATGGAATAATGGTAATGTATAGCAAACTCGGGTGTCTTAAATGCACAATATGTTGGAAATGTTGGAAATCTTGAAAAATCAACTATAAAAAAATTCAGAATGATTGTTGAAAGACATACAAATTTAGCAAATTATTTTGCCAAGAATTTCCATAGTTATTTAAATAAACGACATGTGCTTTGGAAATGGCCATAATTTAACAAATTTGCAGCATTCCCAGTACAAAATCGATTTGATAAGAATTTTTGGAATCATTAAAAAACACTTTTTCGATAATAGGTATTAAAAGAATCAATCGGTTTCAATAAAATTTGCGGCAACTGGCGTTACAATTTGGTGATGGATTCATTCGAAGCAGAGACAGGGGATTTATTTAATCACAATTATTATTTTCGAAAAATATCCAAATGTATTATTAGGATGTTAAGTAAAATGGAAATTTATGGTCTAGGTCAAGAACCTAGAGCCTAAATAAAAATAACCATGAATTATATACCATAAGGTCGATAAAGTTAATAAATATATATGTAAGATGAAAATAAAATCCATATCTCTCCGAAAATCGTCACCAATCCTCTCAAGAAATATCAATAAAATATGACTTTTTTCAAAATTAATTTTCTCAATGATCAAAATGAGTTCAAATATTTGACTAATATGACCTCTTGGATTACTTCTGCTATATGATGTGGCACGTGTGGTATTCCATATTTGTCCAAAATCGTCACAAATCTTCTCAAAAAGCTATTTTTTCTTAACTTAAATGAACCAATCAGTTTCACCGAAATTCGCGACATCTGGCGTTTTTTTTTATCAGCTGATAACAAATTCAATCGAAGCTGTGGCATCTTAGCTTTTATGGAAATTTTTTTCCTAATTTTTAATTTTTTAGGAAAAAGGTTGATATAAATAAATTTAAAAAAAAAACAATTTTCTAAATATTTTGTTAAAATATGTAATTTTTATTCAACGTTTAGTACACTAACGGAGCTATGTTGACGTAATAAGATCACTAAGGTTTTTGTCTAGGGTTACAAATTTTTTTTATATATTAAAATTAGTTCTACATTGTAACTCACCCCAGAAAGTGTGCACTTTAAGCTCACACTAGAACAAAAATAGTTGCATAATGTTACATTCAACATTAATGTCTCATATATTAGCGTTCCAAATATACTGTTTATGCGATGTACTGACCATTTCCAATGATTTTGAAATCGACTTGCCATTGCAGGATGTTCTCTTATTTGATTTCTGTTGACCGATTTGGAAACTATTGTTATTATATTAATAAAAGTACATTTTTAGTTTTGAAAAGAAAACTAAATTTATTTTAAATTAGGTTTGTGGTTCTTTGCCACTGAGAATAAGCTTTACACCTGGAAGGCATACATACAGATTTGAAGAATTCATTTTTTATAAAAAAATACTTTCAACTTGAGCTTGACAGATTTGTGGAAGTACGAAGGTGGCTCAATAAGTCCGTGACTAGTTGAATTTCCCCTGTAAAAATTTTAACAAGCTGCGTCATTTAG
This sequence comes from Germaria angustata, assembly GCA_963681545.1. Classification (NCBI taxonomy): domain Eukaryota; kingdom Metazoa; phylum Arthropoda; class Insecta; order Diptera; family Tachinidae; genus Germaria; species Germaria angustata. The sequence continues at coordinate 67,304,152 of OY813002.1, forward strand.
TTTTTGTTTAATAGTCATTAATATCAGATGACCTCGTAATTTGAGGATAAATATTATGGAAATTCCGCGCTATCAATTTCAATGTTAAAAAAATGGTTCACGTTGTGGGCGGAAGATGACGAACTTTCTCTCCGTCCAGTTGAAGTCTCTACAAACGAAACAATTGACAAAATTCATGATATGGTTTTAGCCAATGGGAGATTGAAAGCGCGCGTTATAATCCACATTAATAAATTGCGAATATTATGCCAACTTATTGGATTGATTTAATGAGGATTTGAAAAACAAAAAACGACCGCATTTGGCCAATAAAGAATTTCTTTTCTACCAGGGAAATGCATGGGTGCATACATATGCGGTTTTCATGGCGAAATTCCATGAGTTAGGCTACGAAGTGCTTCCTCATCCACCCTATTCTCCAAATTTAGCACCGAGTGACTACTTGATGTTTTCAGACCTGAAGAAATTGTTCTACGGAAAGAGATTTGACTCCAAAGACGAAATCATCTCACAAACAAATACATGTTTCGATGACCTCGACAAATCTTTTTTTTTTTTTTTTTTTTTTTGAAGGATACGAGCAAAAAAGTTAAAGAAACGTTAGACAAGTGTATAAAGCTCATAGGAAACTATGACTTTTTACCCAAAAACCTGTGCTTCAATTAAAAAGTAACGGACTTATTGAGCCACACTCGAAATATATATTTTTATTTAACTTTTTTCAAACTTCACTTCCTAGGAATTTGAAAAGATGCAGTATTAGATTTTTGGAAGCAATGAAAATGTCGTTCCTTGAAAGCGGCTTCCAATTTTTCATATTTCAATGGGATAATTATGTGGATGCAAAGAAATATTAATTTATAACTGCTGTAAAACATTTTTTATCTCCATCAGACGACGAGTGGATTTGTAATAATTTCTTAATTACTAAAAATTTAATGTGTATATATTGCACACGTTTTACATGTTACCGACACCTTTGGAATGTGTTGTCTTTTTTAAAAGATCACAATAGAACAAAAATTGCAGTTGCTTGATATACATTTTAAAATTAATTAGTTTTTTATAAAATTTTCCAACAAAAACAATTATGTAACAAAAATAAAACGAAACGAAACCTTTATTTGTATAAATAAGGCAGTTAAGACAGTTCCAAAGAATAGAATAGACATAATTAGAAAAGAATATGTCTTTCTTTTAATATGCAATAAAGAAAGAACACAAAATGCGATATGCGCAAAATAAATGCAAAAAAAATTTTTTCAGATAAAAAAACCCTATTAATTTACAATTTGGAGGGAACCACAGTAGACGGGGAGACAAAAAGCGCACTCAAATCGGGGTTCTATTGCAATTAATTGCTTCAACACAAATAATACTCAATTAAAATATTCAGGCCTGTCACAGAAATCAATTTCTTTCGAAAGTGGAATCGATTCCGTATTTTGCTTCTCCAGAAAACAAAAAACGAAATTTTTTCGGAATGAAACCATTTTTAATTTCATGATCGAATTTGCATTTTTTGTATCTGATACAAAAACAAATTTAAAACTTTCTTGATTAAATAAAATAACAAAATACGCAATCAATTCCACTTTCGATCGAAATTGATTTCTATGACAGGCCTGATTGTTTCTTTTTGAAGTAAATCACCTAAATTTTTAGTAGAAAAGAAATAATTGTTTAAGTGCTACTTCGACAATCCAGACGACAATGAACACACGTCTATAAAATTTATATAAAATTCCATAAATGTTTTGAGTCATTTCTGTACGTATTTTCTAGACAAGATGGACATGTGGATTAATAAAACCTCATCTTTATTTATAGAAACCAAATAAAAAACATAATTATTAATAAGATTAGTGTTTTTTTAACTACGAGGCGTGTACAAAAATTAAGGTGACTCTTTGTTTTTATCATAAAATATTTTTTTATTCATCAGTATAAATGTTGAAATTACTTCTCTTCAGACCTGTATTCTTAATTTATTTACTTAAAAGTGATGCTAACTTTAAATATTATTATTAAGCTCAGATAGCAGTATAATAATAAACATTTATTTTTAAATAACGAAATAAGGCCTGATTACAAAAATATTGAACATATTTTACAAACATTAAATCTATCAAATAGAGGAAGTGTGATAAGCCCAATGAATTTATATTTGAAAAGTTTGAAGAGAAAAAGAAAAGCAATAGCGGAAATCACTCGTGATACAAGTAACATATTTAAATGTCTAGGGTACATGTATATCATGATTTTTTTCTTTTACTCTGCAGAATATTTATAATTGATAAATTACAAATTATTAATGAGAAAAATTAATTAATGTTGCGAAATAAAAATTAATAAGAAATTAAAGCATTAATATCGAGAAAATAGAAACATATAATCTGAAAACCAAAACTGATATTGAGAAAATTCAATTTTATAATAACAATCGATGCTAAGAAAATACAAACTAATAATAGAAGCTTGTGAAGCCTGTGAATTGCTCCAAGTGAATTATATGCTTTATTGAGATCTCTAAAATCGGTGCCAAGATGACAGAAACTTTGAATACAATTTTGAATTTAGCTGTCAACTTTTTTTACACCCGCCTGAGAGATCTCCGCAGGTAACGCGTGTAATACTACAAGTATTATATTTATTTCGAACCTTTTTAGAGCCCACATTTAAAGCCGCTTGAACTTCTTGTCAAAAAGCTATTATTTTCCCCTGCTTCCGCATGTTGATCAAAACTCGGCCACCTCTGGAGCATACCAACCTCGAGCTCCTACTAGTTATATTCGTTCATATATGTGTTAACAAGTGAGTGAAGATAAATACGCCGAACTAAATATGTTTCGACGTAACTCTTTATGTCATTAAATATATATATATATATATATATATATATATATATATATATATATATATATATATATATATATAGATATATATAGATACATATATATACATATATATATATATGTATATATATATATGTATGTATATATATATATATATATATATATATATATATATATATATATATATATATATATATATATATTCATTCCTGTAGTTCCATGGTGGAACAAAGGGCCATAACAAAGCTTTTCCATTTTGATCGGTCTTGTGCCAGCAGTTTCACTTCAGACCATGACATTCTGTTAGAGTTCGCTTCAAGTTCAGTTTGTCTTCTCCAAGTATTAGCTGGTCTGCCCCTTCTTCTGCTGCCTTGGGGGTTCCATTCAATCGCCAATTTCGCAATATCATCGTTCGCTCTTCTCAGAACGTGGCCAATCCAGCTCCACTTTCGCTTAGCTATTTGTACACGGATAGGGAGCTCTCCTGTTCGTATCCACAGGTCCTTGTTGGAGATGACATTTGGCCAAAATATGTTCAATATTTTTCGCAGGCACCGATTTATAAAGACTTGAAGTGCTTGCATGTCTTTAGCTGACGTGTTCCATGACTCGCACCCATATAATAAAACGGAACGTACATTTGATGAGAAAAGGCGGAGTTTTGTTTTGACATGTATTTGTGACGATTTCCACACTTTCTGTAGAGTTCCGAATGTCTGGTTTGCCTTATTTATACGACTTTTTATGTCTTCACTGGAGCCGCCGGTTGAAGATATGACGCTACCTAAGTATACGAATGACTGAACATCTGCCAGTTCAGCATCATTTAAATATATATAAATATCTTTTTAATATTTGCAACATATTTCAGAAAAACACTTCCAGGTTTGGGACATATGTATCATAAATGTGTTTTCCTACTTGGGAATAAGTCGGTAAAGCTAGTTACGCCTGCTTAAAAATTTACTTCTGACGTAACCCGCCACGTCAGACATATTGAGCAAATATGTTTTTCGTAATGCTTTGCGATTTCGCATATTTAAAAAAATTTCTTCTTTGGGACAATTACCACAAAATTGATTGATATTTTACATATTTGGTTTATATTTTAAGTTGTGGTCATAACAGAAAGAATTACGGGATGGAATGTACATCAAATGAAAACTAATTGAGATACGTTCCGTATCCTTTCAAAATTGTTCGCCAAACCTAAATTTCTTTTTGACAAAAGTGCATTTTTAGCGTGAACAACCCTGCGTTCCTTTAAGGGAATATTTTACGTTGTGGTAATAACAGGAAGGCCTACGAAATGATATGTACATCAAATGTCGTGTTTCATAATAAATTACAGTTTTTCCAAGAATTTAAAAAATTTATTTTGGTTTACCTTCATGCTTAAATACGAAAACATATTTGAAAATATTTGCCCATAAATACTCATATGTCATTATAATTTCCAAGTAGCAAGTCACATTTATAATTAAAGAGCAATTCTTGACAATGCCACCACAAGTTTTGGCGAAAAATAAAAATACAATTCAAAATATTTCCTCAAATTAACATATTTTCATACGAGTATGTCCTAAACATGAAAAAGTAATTGGCAAAGAGTTACGTGGAAATATATTTAGTATGGTATATTTTTCTTTACTCACCTTGCATGAGGTACCACTCCTCTTGCCCCTATTCAGTCAGATATAGGATTAGGTTAGGTTGATTGGAGGGGTGTGATAGTCCATGTCATACGACATACACTTAAGCCAGTGAAGGCTTGCTGTGTGCTCCCTTGGGTTTAATCATAAGATATAAGATTATTAAATATTGCTTTCTATGGGAGATATACTTTCCTCTTCACATCACATATCGCATAAAATTAAACCACCTCTGGAGTATAGTCTTTTTATATAAAAAAATAATTTTTCAAATCGGATCATGTATTAAAAAAATATGCGACTTGCACACACAAAAAAACACTGTAACCTCCACTTTTTTAAGTCGGTTAGTAAAGTATACAATTTGATATTGAGGAAATATAATTGGATATTAAGAAATAAATTAATAAGAAATATGATTAAAAAATTCATGTTATTATTAATATTAAGCAATCAAAATTATTAATTACAAAATAACAGTTGGCTTCACACCGCATTTGCAAAATGTTTACTCGTTAAATTTGTAAAGGGTTTCATACCTTTTGTTCTTGTGAAATCATAAAACTATATATTTAATAAGCAAATTATCAGCTGTGATATTTTTTCAAATGTGTAATTTTTATTTTAAAAGCATAAAAGCAGTAAAAATATTTTTAAATAGTTTCTTCATATACCATTTCACATCTTCGCTTTGATTTCACATGTACCTAGTATATTGTATGTAGCTTGTAGAGAAGAATGACTTACGATTCCCTAATAAAGCTTCAGCGAGTTTGATTTAATCACCATCAATACAGCCAAGACAAGATTGTAGCTAACGCAACTCACGGCCAATATATATGTATATACTCGTTCTGAGACAATAATCGCAAAAAGGCACTTTTATGAAAAGCGCCTCGCATCAAAAGTTGAAGTCATTTAAGCTATCGATGCACTTTCGCCTGTTGGCAATGGCGAATTGTATGTCCTCGTCAACATTTTTTGGATTATATTTTAAAAGGCATTCGTCACAATTTAAAAGCGACAAAAAATGATAAAATTGTAAACGGTTACTTTCGTTATTTTGCGAAAAAATACATGTGTGTGAAGATAAATTTAAATTTAAGTAGCAGAGACAAGAACCAATTTCTTTAACAGTGCTAATTTTTCGGTTAACAGAGCGCTGTTAGCAGCTTAACAGTCATGGGTAATTTCAAGAAATGTGGATAATCTACGAACTTGGACCAGAACCGTGCAAGACAACACATGGAACAGATGGTCCAGAGTATACGTGTTGGACGCAAAATAAAAGGACATGCAAAAAACGTTCAAAACTATACAAAAATTGAATTTTCCCGGGGAGATTATTGGTCTATATGGAAAAATAGAGAGTTATAGGTATATTCCACTATATAGAAATGGTGCTTCAGACGGTCCTCTAAGGAGCACATTAGGTAGTATGTATTTCTGAAATAATTTTGAGATTTCAGAAAAATTATTTTGAAAAAAGTCATATTCAAACATGAGGTATTATTCTAAAGTCAACTTTGATTATCATTAAATTATCCAAGTCCAATACGGTGTCTATGGCCATGATTTATTTCCTTTTTAGCTATCGTTTTCTACTTAATTTAATTTTTAATTTAAATTTTTTTTGTTAATTTGTTTAAACTTTTCGTCGCTTATCATGAGTAACAGCGAACGGTTGTCACCAAACAAAAAGTAAGTACCGGGGGAATAAAATGTTCGCCTTTGATTCGCGATATGGATGATTGTTTTCGTTTTGCTTTTTTATGGAAAACAATATTTTTAATATAAAAACCTAAGTAACTATTTTTGTTTTACTTTTATAAAATGTAAAAAAGAAGAAATAAAACTTGTAATTTGAACATCTTTTATAATGACATGAAAATTTTGTATATTTTTGGTCAATCAAATTAGCCATTTCGCTCAGTTTATCTGAAAAAACTGTTGTCTTTGCAACTGGTTGCAAGTCGTGTGAATATGCATGGATTAATGGAAGCTACTATGTATGTGACATTCCACACATAATTGCGTACACAAGCCTACCAAGTAAAAAATAATAATATCGTTAGACCTCATTGAAAACGGTTCTTCTATTCTATTCCAACTTTTATGCCTCCCCTAATTGAAAGATCCTTTACAAAAAAGTTTAAATTAAATGTGCTTGTTTTTATAATTTTAGACAATTTGGCAAAATTATCACAAAATTGTTTTTATTTCTAAAGACCATTAAGATCCCATATGTGTCCTCAAAAAAACACAAACGGAAAAGCAAACAAAGAGCATTTCAGAAAGAAAAAAAGTACAAGTGTTTCGAAAGCATGATTTCACTAATAACGTTAAGAGACAACGATTTGCTGGAAAATACACAATTTATTCGTACATAAATTGTTTACTTCGAAATAGTACTACTGAATTTAATAGAAAACAAAAAATAGAAAAATTAAAAAATGCGTAAGAATGGAAAGAAAATATTGTCTGAATAACTCTTGAAATTTGTGTCAATAGACTAAAGAAAAAAAATTTCTCAAATGCAATATAAAAACACAAACTTTGTGAAAGAGATAGTGTAGAGAGAACAGATGGTGAAATTAGAAGACACAGAGAGAGTTAGAAAGTGAGCTTAATTTCCGTTTTACAATTCTACTATTCCGCGTTTTTTTATAACAGAGTAGCAGCGCCAGGTGATGTATTAAGCTGTATATATAGCCAATTTAGTAATTGTTTTACTTCGCCGACGATTGTGCTAGCATTACCGAGTAATGAGGGCGCCGTGATGTACTGTACATAGGCGTAGAGAGTATCAATCGCTGCCGATACTGTTCAGTGACCAGTGCAATGCCTCCATCACTTAAACAGTTCCAACAACAATCAACACAATACCACTCTGATATAAATCAGAAAAAACTCATGATGTTAATGAATTGTCCTGAACAGGTCATAAATTGCTTTGTAGTAAACGCTCTTAATACTTCAGCAAACAGCACTCTCTTAGCTTTTAACTAGCTGTATTATTGCTTCTTGTATTGTTTCTGAGCAAAAAGAGGTTGATAAATATTGGATATTTACATGAGCACTGATGATGATGATGTGACGACCATTGAAAACGGTACTGTTCCGCTCTGCTAATGTAAAATTGCCTTTTCTCCTTATTGCTTGCTTTACAAAAAAAATTAAAAAATTATTAATCTGAATTGAAAAATTCAGTGCTGCAATTCGACACAAACTAATTAATATAAATTTAATAGTACGTTTATAATAACTTTTTTTGTGTATTTACTATGGAGTTTCGATCACTTGGCGCCTAGTAATTTTAATAGCCATGTAATACTTTAAACTTACTGATGAGCTGGCACACAGAGAAGCAAGCCGTAAAGAGGCGAATGACGGCTAGGCGTTTGACTGACTTTATTTGCAAGCAGTCGGCGGCTCAATTTAAAACTGTTTTTTTAATTTATTAGTATTTTTATATAGTACATATATTTGTGTATTTATAACTCATTTTTGACGTAAGCAACAATTTCTTTGTAGAGAAGAAAGGGTTTTTCTTAGACATTGTTATTGTTTTAAGGTATATCCAAATTAACTGAATTCTACTTTAGAGTTCCGGCTACCTCTTCTTCTAAAAATATAATTTCTGAGGCAGGTACCAGCATCATCCCTAGAATAAGTTGCCAGAATGCATTTAGAGTGCAGAGACTATTGTTCGATCATGATAATAATTATTTACTTTTTTTTATTACCTTAACCGTCTGAGAAATATACAAATTTTAAGAACAATAGAATGATCTTGTGCATAGTTCCTTATAAATTTTTAATAATTAAAAACATGTTTTTTTAATTATTAAAAGCAACATAAATGAATTGGTACCCCTATACAAAGTAATTGATTTTTCTATGTCCGGTAATTAATAATTTTTCTATTTCTGAAGAAATAGAATAGAATTTCAAATTTTGCGGTGGTTACTAGAAGATAATGTGCAGTCAGGCAGAAAACTACAAGGATAGGAGCGGGAAGAAAGTTACCCTGCCACAAGCACATTGTTTATATTATTGTATATGGAAATATTGGGTGAAGTTAGTTTTCTGAGTACACGGTTCATATTCGAAAACCAAACTAAGTCGTATACTTATGTACATAAGTATGTACTTTCATTTATTTATTTATAAATCTAAAAATTTTGTTTGCAACTTCTAAAACAGCATACATACAGTCCTCATGGACCTTTTCATGCTGCCCCAGATTTGTGGTTTTGCACTTACCTTCCGATGATTACAATAATATTGGTAGAACACAGCAATTCGCATAACCTGAACGGTCAGATGTGCTTACGGCAAAGATGTGCTTACGGCAAAATAATTCGGCTTTTAGGCGATTTGAGCAAAATGTTGATTTACGGATATTAAATGAGTGAACACCAAAAAAGTGACAGTAATCCGCAACAAATAAAATGAAAAACAAAAATAGCTCAAAGAGCCCTCTTTCAAATAAGAAAAAATCGCACTAAACGTTATACTTGAAAATTTATTTAATTGGGCTTTGTTTACTTGTTTCTTTGTACACACGGCCTATGAAATAAATACAAAAGGCTTTGTTTGTACTTTATTAAAAACAGCTGTGATAACTATTCAAATATTATTATTTAAACATAAGTATACTAAATGATTTTTTTGTGAATGAAACTCATAGGCTATATTCTGTGATGAAACTATTTATTTGCAAAAATACACACATGCTCACTTAAGTTTCAAGTTTCACTTTATATATGTATGTACATATTTACATACACATACAATTATTAAACTTTTCGTTCATTTTACAACTCGTGTCGCCTCAGCCAATGTTTTTTTCTAATTGCAACTAGTGGCATAATTTTTCAACACTTATTCACAATTATTAAGATTTAACCATTTTATGTTTTATAAATATTTGCTAAACAAAATATTTTTTGCACAAATTTTCACAGGCTCCAGTATAATCATTCTGCATCGATTTTGGGAGACAATAAAAAAACAACTGACGATTATTTGACAGTTTTTTTAAATAAGAATATGACGCTCTAAAGAGCTGCCAGATGTACGAAGTCCCAAATTTTAAACAAATGTTGGTCTGAACATCTGACATCACATTACCATAAATCCCATGACAAAATGAGTACATGTCTGCATCTCAAGAAATACAAATAGCTATTCGTCAATTAGGCCTCGTCATGCAACCAACAGTTGTCCGGAAACAGTAACTATACTTAGTAATTTGTAACAAGTTTTCATATCGAAAAAAGTTTGTCTTTATATGTCAGATGTTTATCATTGATAATGGCTGTGTGTGCAGATATGTTGTAATAATAATACTCTGATGTTCCGTATTATATTATCACACCACTTTGTTAGTATAGTGGTATAGCTTTAAAAATATTGCAACTGTCCTCAACAATTCTACTGTAATCAACACAGTGGAGAGACGTCTAGTGGGCTAAGCTTAACCTTAGAACTCCTTGGTCTTTATTCATTACATCACTGACATCACTGCTCCGGTTGGTTATTGTTTGATTTGCTTCTTTTCAGTTCACTAAGCTGTCAAAAAAGTTGAAAATTGGTGTGTATTTTTGATCTGGATTGTGTATTTGGCATTTTTCTTGAAATGTGTGCATTGGTTAGTTTTGTTGCTACTTTCATTTTAATCTTTTAACAGTACCATGTACATTTCAAAATAAAAATATGTTATATATGTGATGTATTATTGGACTTGCAGTCCTAGTGCTGCCATCCCATAAATTTACTCCATTGTCTCGGTCAAGATGACTTAAAGATAATAGTCCGGTAGCCCTTTTTGCACAAAATTTTATACGCATCACTCTGTAAAGGGCAGACGCCAAAACAAACACAAGCGGAGCGCAATTACATTTTTCAAGAAAATAAATTAATAATATAACAGTAAATACAATTTTTATGTGAAAGTACACTGCATATAAGATTGTGCGAAAATACCTCAGTCAACATAAGTGAAAAGTATATGGGCACTAAAGTTTACACCATCTACGATGGCTGCAAATAACATTCCTGTATCACTTGGTTTTTTCAAAAGACATACTTATCACGAAGAATGCGTAGATTATTTACTAAAGCTCAAGGCTAATGGCAATCAGCAGGTATATAATAAACTGATTAAAAGCAAAAACGCTCATGAAAGTGCTTTGAGATCGTACTATGAAGCCTTTTATTTGAATCCTAAAATAAGGGAAAAATACCACATACGCTTAAAGCCAGTACCCAAAGAAATAAAAGATAAATTGTTATTGCTACCAGCGCAGGACGCTTCAACAAGTGGTGAAAATAGTAAAGATGGTGCTAGAAATACCGCCGAAACTGATATTCAAGATGTAAAAAAGGGTTTGGATCACAATAGCGATGATGTGCGAATAATAAGGAATGTCCCAAAAAAGGTAGAACATGAGAGACGAATTCTATTGCCAACACAAGATGTACGTGAAGATGTGTACATTGTGGAAGATGATGATGAACGTAAGTGAATATGCAGTAGAAATTAAAAATTAAGGAAAGAAAGTGATAAAAACAAGTTAGATTTAAGACATTAAAATAGACACATTTATGAATTTTTCAATGAACAATCAAGATCTCTATGCAGATAGATCCCTACTCATGAGTGAAATAAAAATTTACATATCTAATTATTAAATACAAAGCTAAATAGAATAAAAGAAAAAAAATAAGGATACAAAACATATCCCATACTCAACCAATTAATTGGTAACCAAAAAAAAAAGAAAATAATTAGTGAAATATTCTGAAAAATAGTTCATTTCATCATATCCTAAACAAAATTTGTATTTTTATTGTCTTTGATAACCATTAAAACATTTTTATTCACTCTTATCAAAATAATTGCACTTCTCTCTTTGTTTTGTTCACTTTAAATTTGCTGGGAAACTGTTAAACAAAATCTGAATTGAACTCTCAACCCGTTTTATTTTGTTAAAGAAGGTTATTCAAATAAAATGCAACGAAAATTTTTTATAAAAGAAATAATTATTAAAAAAGTAATTGTTTTTGTTGGCTTAGCTGAATAATGTGTGTGGAGAAATCCCGTACCTATAATAAATTTAATTAATATTAACAAAATTAAAAATTTTTAAATACATATGTACTATATATATATATTCCCCCCGGGGGCCACGGTCAATACATCTTGTCTTGGTGGCTTGGTGTTGTGCTTCCCGGGGTATAGGGTTATCAGGTTTCCGGACCTAGGCCTTTTTGCTGATAACCCCTAAAAACTTGTATGTTGCTACCCAATCCCTGAATCAACAGGGCAACGGGCGCGCATGCAAGTAAACTAAAGGTAAAAGCGGGTTCGCTCGCTCGTCCGGAGGGGTAGTTGGTCTTTCCAGACCTTGACCTTTGGCCAATTGCCCTAAAACTTAATATGTTACTACCCAATCCCTGAAATACCAGGGTAACGGGCGTGCATATAAGTAATTAAGGAAGTAGCTTGCTACGCTAGTCTGGGTAGAGGTGTTACCGATGCCTCAGGTTTGCAAGGAACCTAAAATCGGAGGTGCTTTTAACACGCGGCTGACCAGAGTCCTATCTGGTGCCACGGGAACCAGTAGCCCCTAGGACGTGTCCTATACTGGTTATTGGTGAGGCCCCTTCGGGGATCACGTGGTGGCTGTGGTTAAAACCCAAAGATACGCGGGGAGAGGTATGGGCTGGATGAGTGTGTCTTCAATCATGGGCTAGTGGCATGATGTGGATGTTCTCTTCAGGCCATATATCTCTAGGTGCTGTTGCTATTCGACAGAGCTGCTCTAATGGTTACGGTAGGTGAAGCCTCAGGTCAGATGGGGGTAAAATTTCCACTGCCGTGCCATTTGGGTAGTAGGAGGTTAGATAGCTCCAAGCATCTTAGCAAGGTGTCTGTACATGGTTCTGCAGCCTGTACGGAACTTGCTACCATGTTGTGCAATAGTGCACCGTCAGGTTAGGCCTTCGGGCAGGTACTGACGTGAATCTTTTGCAACTCTGTACTATATATTATTGCCTTCTATAAAAACCAAAAAGTTGTTAGGTATCATTCAAAACAAAAGTAATAACTAAGTGCAGCATTCACTAATTATAATTGTAACAGACACCGACAAAAATAAAAATCTTTTTAAATGGTTACCAGAGACCAGAAATTATTTACTAGATATAATGAGTATAAAAAGCTAAAAATATTTTATAATGGCTATGGTCACACTAAAACTTTCTGGAGAGTTTATAGCTGCTACTATAAAATATATGTTTTATGTGTAAACAATCGAATATTAAAAAAATATTTTGGGTACCTGATCAAAAATAGTTTTGATTGCTTAGAAATATGGTTAAAAAAATTTTAAATTTTTCTTACAAAAATTCTGATTCATACATATATACATATTTATAAAAGTCTTTTGCAATCAAAAAAATGTAATCATTAAAATAAATATGCACTTAAAATTAACTTTAAAGTATTTTTTCAGCTTTAAGTTCCCCTGATACATCATCAACCACTGAAGAGATTAATAATAAAATAATTTCACCTAATGAAACTTCAAAAGTTAAAGGTAAGGAAAACAGTATAATAATAATAATAATAATAATAATAATAATAATAATAATATGTTTGTATTTATATCCACCGACAATGAAGAAGCTAAAAATAAAGCAATTGTAGAGGACAAAAACAAACATAATCCTAAAGTATCTAAAGCTTCTAAGCAAGTCGCTGAAAATGTAGATACTTCTGTAATGTATAGTGCTCCTACAAACCTTTCCTCAAGAGAACATGGCAGTACAAACAAAACGCAAAATGTTGTGGTTCCAGTAGAATCATACGTAAATAAAAACACAAATAATATGAACCACGAAGTCGTTGCGGCATCCACAATCGCAATAACAGATCCCAACCCAAAGGAGCTTTTCGTAGTAAACCAACAAAAAACAACATCTTGTGCTATGCTAAATAGCATTGAAGAGATAATAGAACAACAAAAAGTTATAACGGGAGGTAAGACAAATGAACCGGCTATTTCAAATCCAAGCTCCGAAATAAATAATGTTGTGCAACGGGAATCTAATTTCCAAGAATCTGAATATGGAAGCACTTGCCCAAATAATGTTATTCAGCAGAGAATGTTTCAAGCACCTATTATATCTACATGTAATACATTTAAAAATTTACCTGTTTCTTTCGCTGAATTCAAAAAATATACTCACCATGAGGGAATCATCGAACAGCTTTACAAAACCAAGGCTGGAGATAATAAAGCCTTATATTTAAAATACAAAAGTTCTCAGGAAGCATTTTGTAACACTTTATTAAACTATTATCACGCTTTTTATTTGTTTCCTGCTATACGAAATATCTTGCGGATACGACTTAAACCCATGCCCAATTTTTGGAAAAATCGCTTATTAAGCATACCAGAAGGTGCAACAGTGACAGAATTAAATAATTTTAAAATGGAGCAACTAGTGTGGCCGGATTTCAATGTTCTTGGCACAAATGAAGAAAAACTATCAGTTGATAAATCTTTCCCCCTATTGAATACTGTTGAACAAAAAATTGGTAGGTTTACATAAGACATTTTACTATATTAGATTTCTATTCTATTATTACCTGAGAAGTCTTGGTCTTTTCAAATCCAATTCCAATGACATTGAATTCAGTGACAACCCAAAACAATTAATTTGTTTTTAATATTTTAACATTTATTTAATATTTAACATTTTCGAATATTAGTTAATGTCTTCTTTCATATTTTTTACAACTTGCTACTTTATGCTTTTCATATAATAATGAAATAATGCTGAAACATAATTAGGTGAGCTCCATTGTTTACTTTTTTAAATTTTGCTTTTACTTGAATTTTTCAGGTCCAAGCAAATCAAACACTTCCACACCATCCTCTGCAAGCGCCGCTGTCATAACAACAACTGAAAATAATACTGAAAGCTGTAATACTGATAGCAAATCAAATTCATCTTTGGAAAGAATTAAAAGAGACACTAATGATGTGATCGACTCGCCTTCGCCTAAACGACAAAAAAGTAAAATTCTTTTATTCCGTAAAATACATAGATATTTAATTATTATAAGTTTTTTATTCATTTTAGTAGTACAACAAGCCGAAGATAATTCAGAAGACGTCACTAGTACGAAAAAATTATACAAAAATTTAATGCCCTATGCCCACTGTTGCCCTGTTACGTTCCCCAAGTTCAGAAAATATACCAATGTGGAGGAGTTATTTCGTGGTCATTGTCAAACGCGTTATAATAGTCTAAAGAAATTGCCTTATATGTTACACCGTGCCTACATCTTCTTTTATTTAGCGCCTGAAAACAGAAGTTTGAAGCCTTTTACAAAATTAAAAGTACTAGATGAATGTCCATTAAATCTGAGAAATAAAATTTTCGAAATACCAAAAAATCTGTATTTAAAAGGAGAGCAAAATGACTCACTAAATGAAGACAAATGTAAAACTGTTACACATACTACAAATAAAATTACAGCGACAGAAGAATACATATCGCAAGCCACTGGCAGCAATGTAAAAAATACCGTAGAAATATTGGAAAATCGTTTACTGCCACCTGCTGTATTATCTTTTGTTAGTCAGTCTAATCAAGGAAGGTACGATTTGATTTGAACGCGTATATTATTGTATAAATCTTTATAAAACATTTTGTAATTCTTTAAGCCAACAATGTTCCAATGCCGCATGCGTGTTCCATCACATTTCCTGTTCCGACTTCATGAATCTAACAAATGCATTAAGCGTAATACCTTTACCTCATGAAATGACTGTTATACGAACTATATTCAAGAAGTTTATATATAAAGTCATCAAAGAGCAAAATTCTGATGAAAAATATTTGATTACTACTCCTTTACTGTGCAAACTTTTAAAACATCCGGTAATCTGTGAAAAATGTGAACATGATGTACAAACTCTCTTAAACTTGGATACGACAGCTTCTTCGTCGACATCTGAGAACGATAGGTATTGAAAATAATTATTTGCTCATTTCTTTTCTATTTAATGTAACAGAAAACATTCACACTTTATTTAATTTTTCAGAGTATCAAATGCAACTGTCGAAACGGTTATCGAGAGGTGCGTTGTTATTAATAAGTTGTTTTTACTTTCAAAAATGGCAGCGCCAAGCCAATAAATACAACAATATTAGGCATATTTGTTTGTGTGGAAAGTTATTCCTGTCAAAAACGCCTGCTTAAAAATATAATGTAGATTTTGTTTCTTGAAAAAGTGTAATATAGTGTTGATATATACATATTTATAAAAAAAAATCGATTTATCGCTTTAATTATGGAAAAACTAGATCTACATATTTATAAAAAAAATCGATTTATCGCTGTAATTATAAAAAAAAACTCGACTCGACTCCTTGAATTAACAAACAAAATGTCACACTTTTTATAGAAACAAAATCGTCATAAGTAGAGTAAAAATTATTACTTTTCGCAGCGATGCCATCATGCAAAGTAAATACTTCTTGGTATTGTATTTTATTTCAATATGTACCCAAAGTATTATTTTCCAATATCATTAAAATACCAGGGTTATCATTCAAATAAATAAATATTTAAGATATTTTTTACTCTTCCCAACACATGCTCAATATGAAGTTCACACAGCCTGTTCGATATATCTTTTTTAACATTATGAGTCTTATTTATAAAAGATACTTATAAAAGGTTTATAAATGTTTGATAAGTTATTACGAATGAGGTAATATTTGATTGTATCGAAAAATATTATTTTGGGTGAAGCCGAGGCCACTTAGAAAGTAAAAACAAGTTCTATCATGCCGCTCATTGTGTAGTACTAGTACTTCATAAGCTTTAATTTTCTGCCGCTCATTACTTGGCGTAGGCCTAAGAATAACACGTTGCAAATCGATTTTGTTATTTTTTAATAATATATATTTAAATTTGTATTGCATTTTTAGAACACGATCGGTCACAAAAACAGTTTCCATTGAAGATAGAGCAAAACCGGATCTAGTAATTAATAATGAAAGGTAATAGTTTTCAATTGCTTAATTTTTAGAAAAAATTGCTAAGTATCGATAAAATTACTCTAATTTAATTTTGAAAAGTAATTAAATGTGATAGAAAATCTTATATAATATAAAGTATAAACAAATATTAAATAACAATTATATTTATATATAATTCTTTAGTATGTGAATCCTTTTGAATACTTTTTAAAATAGTTCCAAAAAATTGGTGGTTCAATTTGTTAAAAAATATCTTAAAATAAGGTCGATTTAGTTTTAACGCCTGAATTTTCTTTTAATAGAGAAAATGCGTTTTAGCTAATTAAAAAAAAATCCCGCCTTAATTTAATTATAAATTATTACATAATATTGAAATTTATTATTTGGGATATTCTCCCACAGCAAACAATGCATTTTGCAAAAGCTCTAATTGTTTCAAACGATTAGTTGGGGAGAATATCTCAAAAAATAAATTTCAATATTAAGTACTCTTTATGTATCTTACTTTTTCGTAATACAGAGTTAGACTTTCGTAAGGAATTTTCATTCTTTCAAAAGAGATTTTATTTTTCGATAGACTGCAGAAAACTTTCCCTTTTTCGTAACAAACGATACGAAAATGGTACTACGCGGTACAAATTGCTCGAATTCTTAAATTTGCCGTTTCATATCAAAGTATAAGGTAACCTCCCACCAGCTTTCATTACAAACGTCTATAATTAGACTCCTTTGGAATGTTATTAATTAATATGGGATTTTGCCAATTATAAAAATGGTTTTATTTTATTTTGTAAATTTACTAAATTGTGAACGAATTCAAACGAAAAGGAAAATTTTAATTTATATTTATTATCTTTATTTTAAGCTCAAAAGCAAATCAAACGGAAAGTTTGGAGAACAATTGCCAAAAGGAGCAGATAACATCAGACAAACAACCTGCAGACTTATGGAATTACCTAAGAACTGACAAGTAAGTTTTTTTGTTTGTTTATATATAAAAAGTAAAAGTTATTTAAAGCAATGATTTCAACAATTTATTTATCATTCAAGAATGTTTTCGAAGTTTTGCCAGAAACTTTTATCCAAACTAAACGAAACAATGGATGACAGTGTTGACTTTTCTTCTGATAGTTATAAAATATTTTTACAATGCAATGAAGTTCCTTTAAGAAAAATACTAAACGATTTTTGTGACAATAATGAAGATATTGTTCAACGTATTTTAAATCAAGTTGAAATATATGAAGCCCTGCAACGTTATTATTACGTAAAATATTTAACGATCGAAAGTTTTGCTGCAAAATATCCAGTTAAAATAAAGCAAACAGGTTCAACGGAACGTTTTGATTCAATAAAACTTGGAACAGAACCCGATATTAGTTTAACTATATATGAGGAAAATAATAAAAATCAAACATTGAGAGAAGAAAAATCTATAAACATTAATGCTTTTGAGAAAGCGAAACGTATATTCTTTCGTAATGTTGATAAGGTGAATATATACTTATAAATGTTTTGTTTATTAAATAATGGTTAATATCTTTCATTTTGTTATTATTTGTTTCAGACGCATAACCTCAATTATATACTACGCACTACATTTGGCTACAAACAATTAATATTACGAACTGTTTTAAGTTTATCATATAACGAATTCCTCGAATTAACCAATGTATACGAAGGAACTGAACTATATACCGATAATCATATCACGGAATGTATGTATCGTTATGTCTTTCGTACGCCGCTCGTTTGGCCAACAAATCTTTATATAACGTTAGAGAATTTGTGTAAATTTTTGTTGAAAAAAAATATTCGCTTTGACGACTATTCCTCCATGTTAGTGTTCATTTCACCAAAATTACTGCATTGGTCGGCTTTACTTTCATGTACAAATATTGTGGATTGTGTGAAAATTAATTATGAAAAACGTACGGGTAAATTACTTGATACTTTCGATGTAAGAAATCTCAAACAAGAATGTATTGAGTATTACGATCGCTGTTGGAAATATGAAAAATGGCTGGGAGAAACTCCAATTGTAAATCAAAAATTTTGTATGGACCTTCTGAACGATAATAGTAAAGGTATATTTATTTTATATGTTCATAAAGTATATTTTTATAATTTCAAATTTCAAAATTAATAATTTTTGAATCGAAAAATTTGCTTTAGCATAAGTAAAACTTTTCGTGCTGCAGTAATAATAGTCTATTGTAACACACAAGTTTTAGGAGCTTCCTAGTATACAATATACTATCAGAGTATAGTACGATCTTTAAAACATTAGAATTCGACTTATAGTGTTGATGTTTAAGTCGTTTGGGCTTAGCATAGAATTTTATTTTCTTCGATAGAAACAATTCAGAAACATTCTTGCCTTTTTTCAAATTTGCTGCTTAAAGGTGTAAAATATTGTTTAAAGTCTTACTTTTTAATTCAGAAGGTCAGCGTGTGAGGCAGTTAGCGCATACAATAATCCTCTTTATTACGTGATTTACTGTTGACGTCACATTAATTAATGTTGTGTCCAAGTCGATTGCTGGTTAAGACTTGGCCTTAGAGAAGAGTGAGGACTTATAAATAGTAGTGAATTGTCGATAATAATTTACATAATAAGACAGAGGTTCCCAAATCATTCCCGTGCACGGACCGCTTCTAAAAAAATTCGCAGACGCCCTTTGAAGCCTATTTTGCTTTTTAAGTTGAACTAAAAATGCAAAAAAGTAAAAAAGAAATTTTTTTATTAAAAATTTTATCATAAACGTTCATAAATTATCATAAACTTTCAAAATCCATTAAAATAAAATGTTATTAAAATAAACTTAAAAAATGATTTGTTGTTTTCCCGTAAAAATTCGGAAAGCGCTCTACAAATATCACTGAAGTTGAAAGTAATGATTTAACAAACAGAAATTCTTCTTTTATTTTATTTTCTTCTATATATCTATCTTCTATATATATAAAATTGGATGTGTGTATGTATGTATGTATGTATGTAACGTAATGGCTCCAAAACGGCTGGGCCGATTTTGACGAAATTTTCAGGGAACCTTCAGAATACTCGGGCGGGTGACACTGTGAAGTCCGATTTTTTATTTTCGGTCCGTGGGCGGAGGGGCGTGGTAAAATCAAATCTAATAATTATTAAAATGAGAACGGCTTGGCCGATTTCTGTAAAACTTTTTGTCAGTTGTTCGTATTTTAGAAGAGAAGATTTTTATGGAAGAAAATTTTGGAAAATCCCTCCGGAAAAGTCGGAAAATCGAAAATCGAGTTTTTGTATGAACTTTTGTTTGAAATTATTACTTAATGGCTTTTCAAATTAAAAAATAGAAAGTTTGTCTGAAGGCTTAAAATTGGGGCGAGGCGAAGTTCGCCTGGTCCGCTAGTCTGCAATAAAATAAAAGCTGGCTTGAATGAATAACATCTGTTGTTTCGTCAGACTACACAACAAAATTTAAACTTATATATTTTTAAAAACATTGCTTTTTCGGCACTACACGCTACGATGATAGGTACGGACCCCCATTTGGGAACCGCTGTAATAAGGAGTAATATAAATTTATTTCAAACTATAATTGAATTTTTTAAACAGTTTTTATTTCAAAAAATATTTTTGAAATCGGTATTGGAGGTACCCTTCCCCTGCTTTTACATATTCACTGTCATTGTTTTAATTAGCCAGATATACCATAATTAGGTGTTAATTTGATTGGAGGATACCACTCCACTTGCTCCCATCCAGTCAGTTTTTCTCGAGACGTAAGTGCTTTAGCTGCAGAGTAACCATTACAATTTTAAACAGTGTCACTATTATAATGAGCAGAATATAAGATTATCAAATAGTACTTTGTATGGGTGGTAACCTTTTTCCTAGGTACATCACGTATTCGAACTACTTCTGGAGTATACCGTTTCATATAAAAGAATAACTTTCTAAATCGGTCTATAAATTAAAAATTTGTAAAACTATCAAAAAAGACAAGAAAGTTTGCTAATAATAGAAATTGCTTTTAGAAATTGATTCATTTTAAATTTACTAGATTTTGTCCCATCAATAACATTCCACTAAACTAACAACCATCTAAGGCTAGATAGTTTTTTTGTACACCCATATAATTATTAGTATTTTTTTAATATAAATATATCGACCAGAAAAATAATATATGTATGTATGTATATTGTTTTGTGCACTAGTTAATATAACGCCTACGAAAATGGACACCTCTAGTAGTGATGATCGAGTAACAGAAGAGTTTTATTGTGTTTTACCTCCAAATACTCAAGAGCAAATTAAAATGTCACCAACTGAAAAAAATGCTTCAAATGATCTACTTAACAACAGCAACAATGCATTCAAGTCAAACATTTCTTTATCATCCTGTGGAAGTTGTAAGTTATTGTATATAGATAAAATAATAAATAAATAAAAATAAACTTTTTCATTTACAGTTGATGTTGTTTCTTTAGGCGAGCTTACTAAACCTATAAAAACCGAGCCAATTAATAGCAAATTATTATCTAATCTTCTTTTCTACGAGGATGACAACAGTAACATGCAGTGCTTAACTTGTGAAGAAGAAATTGTTGAACTAGATAATACACTAAGATCAGATGTGGTTGAAAAAAATCTCCCACCTATAGAAATTGATTTTGAAGATGTGGCAAATAGCAATAATAGTAATATATTAAAGAGCTTAACGCAATATACTCCTAGTTCCGCAGAGCAACTAATGCAGTCAACACAATCTGCTACTTCAACACCAATAATCCAATTTCCAGATGTAAGCTTAAAAAGTAGTGGCGAGAATGAAAGCCAAAAAAATGAGTTAGAAAAACATATACAATATTTAAAGCCAATAGAGCCACTACAGGAAGTTAATATACGCTTAGAAAGCTCTGAACGCTTTCCCAGTATTTCACAGGATACACATATGTTTAGTGAAGATTTAAGTGCTAAAGAAGCAAATACACAATCTCAACAAGGTCTAACCTGTGAAAAAACTTCAAAAGTTGTAGGAGAAATCGGTGACACTGCCTTAGATTCAATGGCCGAAGAACAACAAGTAAACGTAATGGGTCCAAGTACTTCAGAAACTATAAAATTATTCGAAGTCCATAAAGCCGGTTGTCAATCAAATAATTCCAAGTCGAGACTACCCCTACGTCAGTGTATAACGAAAACTAATACTACAACTAAAAGTTTAAAGAATATTGCAACAGTCAAACCCTTAAAAAATTCAGGTTTGATACCACAAATTCAACATAATACACGTCCTTTACAAACTATACCAGCTTACTCGACTGGTAGTCGCAATGACAATCAAGCATTACCACCAGTATCAGTGATTAGGGCACCAACTTCTGTGATGCTAAGTTTAACGCCCACTAGCAACAGTGTAAACTCAGCAGGACAATCTACACAAAATTCAGCTATTCATTTGGAATTATCTAATTTAGGTATCCACATTTCCCAAGAGCTCAATGAAAACTGTTCCGTTTTCGACAACTCTTCATTATTGAGACTGGTTGATCATAATTATCATAAACAAGCGAAAACAAGTTTGTGTTCGTCAGGAATGTCACAAACCGGTGTTGAAGGTTTATCTAAAAATACGGGCGAGATAGAAGGATATGAACATTTGCCGGTAATAATTAACCAACATCAACAACCTGAGCAAAGAAGTACATATGTCAACTCCATGTGTCCAGATAACAGTACCAAACAAAATAGTGTAATAAGTGAAAATGATAACGAGCAATTGGATAATAAAACAAATAAACAGCTTGTCCGTAGAGTAACACGTACAAATTCCTCAAGCCCGAATAGAAATACACATCTCAATACCGGCAGCCAACAACCATCCGGTTCAAGAATAGTAACTCGTAGAATTAGTAGATTGTACAATACTAATGATAAGGTAAATAATATTGTTTTAACTCAGACTAACAATCTTGTAGCCTCTATTACACTCACTATTCATCAACCTCAACATCGTTTCCATTACATGGTACGAAAACTTTGCCTATATCGCGATCTGATTAAATTTCATTATTTCAAAGAACTAACGCCTCAACATATTAGTAAATATCTTTTGCCCAGATGTGAAATTGGTAAATCCTATAGCGAAGCTGCGATATCTTGTGAAAATTTCAAAACTCGAATCTCCAACACATCCATATTGACATTGTTTCCATTTTGGTCTCAAAATATGCAACGTGATTTTCTGACAGTCCTAGATGATCTCAAAGAATTTCATTATGACGTCTTCGATCGTGTAACAATGCGAAATCAAGAGGATTTAAGAGCTCGTATATTGTATTGGCTGTTAAATACCGCCCCGTCATTTTCTCTCTGTCAATTCTTTTATGATATTAATAACCCAGACTTTTCATATTGTGAACCCCTCAATAATGGTAATAATCCCAGTTATAAGCGAATGCCTTTCAAATGTCTAACAAACGCATTGAGTCCAAAAATATTACGGAAGCTTAGAAAAATTAAAATGGATTTAAATAGCAATTGTTTTTAAGCTAATCATTAGAAATAGAAATAGGTTTATGTTAAAAATATTATTTCTATTGTAATTTGAAAAGTATACGTTGAAATTTAATTATTCCTTAAACAATTTCTTTTAAAGAAACTTTTTGAGAAAACTAACTTCAAATTTTGATTTTGAAGACGCCTTTTAAAATGTCCCTTTTAAAAGATATTTTCCAAGGTACTTTCTTCAAAACCAATTCTTTTAAAAGTTGCTTTTATTACAAGATACTTTTTCAAATGGTATCTTTTTTCAAGCAATACCTTTTTCAAATGTTTTCGTTTAAAACAGACTTTTTTGAAAAATATTTTTTAAGTACTGATTTAAGGGGTGTTTTTTAAAAAAGCTACTTCTTTAAAAGGTACTTATTCAAAGGGTATTTTTTAAATTATTTTAAGGGTACTTTAAAGGTAATCATTTAAAGGGTGCTTTTTGAAAAGGTACTTTTTAAATTCTATTTTTTAAAAGGTACTTATTTAAAAGGTATTTTTTATAAGGTAATCATTTAAAGAATACAGCTTTAAAGGGTACTTTTTTAAAAGATAATCAATTAAGGGGTATTTTTAAAGGTATTCATTTAAATGGAACTTTTTAAGGGCACGTTTTTTATAGACACTATAAAGAATTTCTTACCGTTGTCAAAATTTACCTTTAATATTTTTAAATTGAGAAGTTTTATTCAACACAAAAAAAATTAAAAAATTGTGTTAATATTTTTTAATTAAATAATTCTGATTTTTTTTCATTTTATAAATAAATAAACATCTACAAAAAAGGTTCAATATTTGAAAAAATTATTTCTTAGTGGTAGTCGTACAATCATCAGTATTAGTTATAAATTAAATTAATTATCGCTTTTTATTAAAATATTTTCTCAAATTACTTTGAAATTTATTAATATGTATAAGTTATAGATTAGAAATATTTTTGTAATAAAAATGTTGAACTAATTCAAAACTTTTTCGTTTCTTTTTTTCATTTCAGAAATTTTCAAGAACACAATAAGTGCATATTACAATATTTTGATTTTTTATTATTTGTTGTTATGAATTAACTACATTAACGAACAAACATCAAAATGGAACTTAAATGTTTCTTTTAATATTTATTTTTCTATGTCTAAGAATTAATTTATAAAATTATACACACATAAATGTGTGTTTATGTAAACATTTTTGATTTAACATGGCAAAATAGTAGCTTTATGTTAATAAAGGGTTAAATTTACGGCAGGCGAAGACGTAACCACTAATTTATAAAAATAATATTCTTTCAAACAAATATAATTTAACATAATTTTGTATATTTACATATATGTATACTGAATATAACATGTTCGAAACCACTTCGCTTATATTATCAAATGTTTGCCCTGAGCAAGGCGAATTGAAAATTCGCCTTGGCCCTGAGAAACTTTTTTAAATAAAATATGGATATATTTTTGTTGAAAAAATATTTATGTACTTTTTATTCGATTCTAAGCAACTAAACAAAACAATATGATCACAATGCACATAATAGAATAAATTGACAAATTTTGGTTAAATATAATCAAAACGGCAATGCTAATTGTAATCAACCATTGTGAAAAAACTTTGTTAGGTGGCAGCACTAGGATTATAAGTTCAACAACACCAAAAAATGTGGTTTTCGTTTATATTAAATACGTTGCGTCAAAAACCAGCAAGGGATGTAGGAATAAAACACGCATATACACAACCCAGATCATACGTAAACACTAACGCAGGTTTTTGATAGTTTAGTGAACCGAAAAGCAGCAGCGCAAAAAACAGTCACCTGGCGCTGTGGTACCACCAACTTTTTACAGTTCTCTTTATGGTAAGCACCCTACCAACCAGCTGATACATTATAATCTCAGCTGCTAGAGTATACGCACAAAATGAACAAATTTTTTGTTTATTTATTTTAGCCGCGGCCCGAAGTTAATCATAAGTTAAAAAGTTTGCCATTTTCTCTTTTAAAAACAAATAAAAAGATTTAAATTTTAGCTGAAGAATTCTTAAACAGCTTACGTATTTAAAACTTTAACAATTAAAAATGGAAGGTGAAAATAATATTCTGCAATTTGCTCCTCTGCAATCGTTTGTAAGTCCAACATTTTGGCACAAATTGGCTGAAATTAAATTGGATTTGGATCGTTTAAGTGATAAGCCTAAAAATATTTATGGTTACTATACGAATCGTCAAGCCAAATCCTGTATAATGGAATTTGATTATACTGCTTTTAATAGGTAAGTGCGGTTTGTTGCCTGGCTTTTGCGACACCATGCCAATGGCTTTAATACGCCTGATGAAGAGGAAATGTAATTATTTCTGTTGCTGCGACTTTCAAAAAGATTTCTTTTCATAAAAATAAAAAAGTAATAAATCATGCGAAAGGACTTGATAAGTAATTAATTATATTAATAGGTTTAAGTAGATCAGGTAACCTCTTAAGGGTTCAGAATGACGAGAATATTACAATTTCAAGTATTGGCTTTGAAATAGACAACTAACAGCTAAATCTTTCATTCCAGTCGAAGGTTCTTCACTTTATTCAATACGCATCAGTACTGATAGTAACAGTTTGATCTTTGTTGAATCTGAATAGGTGGCTTATCCTAAACAATTAGCAGGGATCTTTACTCTCTCACCTTATATTGGTACTCTAGTAGTGATTGATCAATAAATTGTTTAATGTAACCATTCTAATTAATAAAACCACCCATAAGAGAAGAAGTAAATGTGTCTAACTGTTCTGGCTTCTAGCTTTGTAACAAAAGAGTAAAAATAATGAGTAGACAAGAAAATTCTATAGTGCAACAGCCACAAGATACATATATCGTATTGCAAGATCTACTGCTCTATCGCAATATATGTACATATAAATTTCATATCAAAATTTTCCGCACAGAAGGCTCGCTCACCAATGTATCATACCGAATCACAAGATGCTTGGCCAAGTTCAGACCAATGCATAGTGTGAATATTAAACGAAACCATTCACGCTTTTTTTACGTTCCTCATAACTTTGCTCCACTTAATCATGAAATATTGAAACGTGAAATATAAGGATACGTCATATACATACATAGGTAACCTCACATGTGGAGCTTGAAAGTCTTACAATGAAAGCTTTCCGCGATATGAAGGTGTAAAAAGTAATACTTATCCACTCACACGCTCCTCAATGTTATTGGAAACTTCCACTATAGCTAGAGAGCTGAAATTTTGTGCTCAGATAGTAGCTTAGGTCTTAATAAGTAATCAGAAAAATCAAAAAACGGGAATTTTTTATTTAGGAAAACTAGGATGACATTTATTTTCACGGGGCAGTTCACCTATAGCTAGAAAGCCTAGATTACAGGTTGGTTTTGGTGAGTAAATAATAAAGAAGAAAAACAACTGAATTAAGATTGTAAGTCCTCCTCGAAGGTTACGGGAAGTGCTCCTTTTTACTCTTCTGTCAGAAATTTACCTCCGTTCCAAAGGGTTGGAGGGGTAACTTTTCCCCTCTTAATAATAACGTGGCGTATATGCACTTCCTAAATATAATACCTTGGAAAAAAGAGATCTATATACATAAAAACATAAATGCAAAAATATGACCTAGTTCCTTTTCAAAAAAGTTGGCCGTTAAAAGTACTAGCAACATGTTCACCCATAATTATTTTCCATGCTAACAAGTTAAAAATATTGCCAAGTTAGCGGGTCGCTAGATATAAAATGGTATTTTACCCAACAAGAACTTAGTCCTCATTTTGATTTCAGTACATTCAGAGGCCGACTTTTTTGATTAGGAAGTTGGCTTTATTGTTACATTTATAATTTTGTGCGAATAACATTTACACAAAACGAAATTAATTGGTCTCACTATTTTATTCGGTTAAAAATCTTTTCTTTTTCTAAACTTGAAGATATTGTCATATATAGTATGTATAAAAAAAATTTAAGCAATGATTAAATGAAAGTGTTTCCAATTTGCAGCGAATTTGCTCCTCCAAAATATTGCTTTAAGTCTCATGGAACTATCTACAATAAAAACACAGTTGAAGAGTTCAAAAACTGTGATAAAAATTCATTATTGAAGGAAGAAGGCCTAAAACTCTTAGCGCATTTCCAACATGAAGCCATCATAGATAATCCCAGTTTGTTGGCGAGATTCTTTGTACTTTCATTTGCAGTAAGTTAAAATTCTAAAATCAAATTAAGATAATAATATTTTTCACCTTAGGATCTAAAAAGTCATAATTATTACTACTGGTTTGCATTCCCTTGCCCTCTGGCACCAACTTTGACTTTGGAAAAACCAGTTTTAAAACTGGAAGATTGTCAAAAGAGTTTGGGCAGTATACAAGAGGCTTTGAAATTATGTCCTAATAGCGAATTCCAAAATTTCTTCGTTTTGCAAGCTTCGGCGACAAATCAGAAATTTTATATGCTAAAAGAGTTTATAAATAATTTTACTTCATTGGAAAATACACCAGTTGAAGAGATATATTTCTGCTTTTCCGATAATAGTGAATTTGTGCAACCATCTTGGTTAATGAGAATATATGGAGCCTTTTTATTTTACAAGTGGTAAGTTTCTTAAATTTGGAAATTTTAGAGTACCTCAAGTTCATGCATATTTTTTAAGTCCTTTCCTTTTAGGCAAAACAGTAAAATTTTTGGGTTTACGTTATGGCAATCATATGAATATTGGCATTAGTTTAATATGGCATATTAAACAAACCGAAATATTTAATGTTAAGGATGAAGACAAAGTAAAATTTGTTGGTTGGGAATTAAACAAGAATCAAAAACCTCAGCCGCGTATGGTTTCAATGAGGGATAGTATGGATCCTGAAGTGTAAGTCCTTATGCGTAAAATATTAATGTTTCATTTTTATGAATTTTTTATTTTGTAGTTTAACTGAAAACTCCATTAACTTAAATTTGAAACTTATGAAATGGCGTTTATTACCGGATTTGAATTTGGAATTAATTAATAGTACTAAATGCCTATTATTTGGCGCCGGTACTTTAGGTTGTGCTGTGGCCAGAATGTTATTGGTAAGTTTATTAGAGATTAATCGACTCGGTTTTGAAATTTAAATGAGTTCTAAAAACGAAGAATAGACAAATTGGTGTTCTGTAAATCGCTTGATTAGTGCATTTGAGGATGAATTCAAAACAAATAAATTTATTTATTTATTCAATTCAACAGAGTCAATGAAAACGGTAACACAAAATATCGAAATATTGTTAAAAGTGATTTTATTCATGATATTTATAAAATTTTGACAATTGTGCTTTCATACATCCAAGTAATTTTTCTTAATACTTGGAGCACTAATATAAAAATACTTTAGTGTTTTTAAACCCATATTTTTTAATTTAAATGTTTGAAAGTGAAAGTATTTTGATTACAATCAATAATGTTTCTTTTTTGTTTTTCTTCAGTTATGTTATTCAGTTAATAATAGATTCCATTTATTATCGAAGACAATTCAAAACAAGTAAAATGATG
The DNA here is from genome assembly GCA_963681545.1 of Germaria angustata. NCBI lineage: Eukaryota > Metazoa > Arthropoda > Insecta > Diptera > Tachinidae > Germaria > Germaria angustata. Next base: position 67,332,788 of record OY813002.1, read on the forward strand.
GTTATTTTGTTTAGAAAATATTAAATATGTGAATTCCTTTACAGAACAGAGTAAATAATTTTATATTTTTCAGGGTTGGGGTTTCAAGTACATTACATTTATTGACAATGGAAAAGTTGGGTTAGCCAATCCTGTACGTCAATATCTTTATACGTTTGAGGATGCTGTTAAAGGCAATGTTATGAAGGCAAATGCTGCTGCCGAATGTTTAAAGAAAATAAATCCATCCACGGTAAGTTTCAACCTTTGATGAATTTTTCTACTATAGAAAGGGGTGTCGTATCATACGACTATTTTCATTTATTTAAAAAATAACATCTTCGATCTAAAGCATGTGGCTAGCGTATTATACTGGTAGTCATAGTGTTTCTGCTTGCTTTCTGTCTTCTTTACTCTTCTGTTTCCAATTTTTCATTTTCTTATTTATCACAAAAATACGTCTTTTGAACCCAACCTAGATGAACAAACATCTATGGAACAAAAATAAATTTAGTTGATATTATTTGTAGTGTCCGATTTTCGTACTATTGATCCACATTGACCAATTCTTTGCACACTCTTCATTTTGATTAACGAAGTTCTGTTCACTTGAAATCTTAAGTTTCACCGATAAAACGATGTTCAGTACGAGTCATGTTAATTAATTTTCAGTTTTCGGGTTTTTTGCAAGCATTAAGACCGCATAATAAAATTTTCATATTACAATATTTGTAAAATTTATTTGGGAGAATTGATTATTCATTATTTATAATTTCAAAATGATAATTAAAATTTTCTTTAAATTCTCGTATTGTATTTGGAAGTTTTTTTCATAGATGGGAGTAGTGCACTTATTATTAATGAAAATAAGCATTCGCACTAGCACTAAATAATATGGGGAATATTTATTTTGCATTAGTTTTTAGTGATAAAAAATTAGCTTAGTGAAAAAAAATCATTTCCTCACTAGCACTAAAAAAATTGTGATAGTGCTAATTTTTTCACTATCTCTAAAGGCAAACTTTGTAGAAAAATCTGCACTTATAAGTGCAAAATTTGAAACAGCACTAAACAAAAAGCTGTATTTAAACATACTTTTACTATATTTTCAAAAATTCCTGGTAATGAAATGATTGAAGCCAAATTCGAATAATAAAAATTTTAAAATACGAGTATACATAAGCAGGGCTGGGCAGTATTTGAAATACATGTATTTGAAATACGTATTTAAAATACAAATACGTATTTTGTATTTTAAATACATACAGATTTTTAAGTATTTTGTATTTTGTATTTTAAATACATATCCTGAAAGTATTTTGTATTTTAAATACATGATCAGCAAGTATTTTGTATTTTGTATTTTAAATACTGCAAACCATGTATTTTATCCGATCCACTGTTGTAGGAAAATTTCAATTTCTTTAAACCGTCAAGAACAGACAATTCATCTATAAAAGGGATTAAGATAGACTGACTTCCAATATTGGAGCATGGTAGTAGACCAGTGTCTCTAATTTGATCATTGGCACAAGTAGATGAAAAGAAATCTGCAAACAATTTACTTATTTCAGCAACCTCATCTGATTCATTTTCATTTAACTTCATTGTAGGTGGAAAGAAGTAGATTTTCTTTTTAAATTTATAAAATTGTGAAACGATTCTTCTTAAGGTTGTTTTTAATTTTGACGATATAGCTGTTATAGCAATTCTGATTTTATTTGTACCTGCAGTATTATTTTCGATTCTAGTTTGAGCAGGACTAGTACATCTATTAGATAGGTTATTAGTAGTTAATATAGTATTAACAGGTGTTCTTTCAGCGACTGTAGACAATTGAGTGGGTTGGCTCGTACGTTGAATAGAAGATACGGTACTGTCATTAACAATACATAAATACATACATGTATATCGTGAAAGTATTTTGTATTTTGTATTTGAAATACGTGCAATAAATGGAAGTATTTTGTATTTTGTATTTTAAATACATACAGATTTTTAAGTATTTTGTATTTTAAATACATATCCTGAAAGTATTTTTTATTTTGTATTTTAAATACATGATCAGCAAGTATTTTGTATTTTGTATTTTAAATACCGTAAACCATGTATTTTGCCCAACACTGTACATAAGTACTTAAAAGAAATTTAATGATTGCCCTTATTATGATTGTCGACGTCGACGTCACATCAATTCGACATCAATATATTGGCAATTTTGGAATCGTTATCGAGAACTATTAATTATTATTGATAGGACATTATTACTACTACGACAATCATAATAAGATGGAATATATATGTACATATTATTACCTTCAATACTAGTATAAAATAATGGTATACAAATGGAATTATATACTTTTCTATTGGATGCTGGGACTAGTTTGTGTTTTTTTTAATAAATATCAAGAAATTAAGCAATACGTTTTAAAATATCAACTCGCTTTTGTTTTTTTCCGCTACTGTAGGGCGCCTATTTTCTTTTAGCGGACTAGCATTTTCAAAATTCTTGTTTTGCTTGAAGAAAATTATTTTATTTGTCTATTTTGTTTTTATATATTAATTTTGTTATTTCTAATTTTTTAATTAGTGTACAAAAATAATCATGCATCAATTTGAGCTTAAAATTTAGTGCGGAATTTCTACGTTGAACTAAAATTAGTGAAGAAAAAATTTTCAATAAGTTTTCCTTTTTTGAACCAAAATGACTTGTTTTTAGCAAAAAAAAATGTTTAAGCTACTAATTTTTAATTCACCACTAAACACGAACAAAATTAAGTGCAATTAATTTAGGGCTAACACCAAGTATTGGCGGAAATCGCGTTTTTTATATAAGCACTATTTAGCGGTGATAATTATTAAAGACTGCAAAAAAAAAAAATCAGGAATAGTTTTTATCTATCGCCCATGTTCTGAGAAACGCATATCGCTTAAAATTCTTAAAATTTGCGCTTTCGATTTGAAAACGCCAAACAGGTGTTCTGGCAAACGAAAACGCTAGAAATCTGGCGTTTTCAATCCGCTAGTGTATGCTGAAGTGATCTGGTCATTTTTATTTAAACTGCATTTGAAAGAGAAAATAAAATTATGTAAAATTTAATATTAATATGTTTTGTTTTTATTTGAAGAAAAACTTTTAACATCTTTTCACAATTTTAATTAAAAATATGCAATTTAAAATTTTGCTTTGTTTTTGTCAATTGTCGGTATCATTTGTTTACTTATAAACTGGCAAACAGCTGGTCGCCAGCAAATCGCTTCGTTTTCAGAACGTGCTTAAATGCGTTTTAAAAACGATTTGCGATTTGAAAACGCAGCGTTTGTCAGAACATGGGCGTATATCTCCATAATTTACGAACCGATTGCGCTGTCATTAGCATTAATCTTAGGGCATATTCCAACATATCAATTTAGAATTGTGCATTTATAAGAATCTATTCAATATCAGAATTCAAATTATCTTTAGTTCAACCTCTTTGACTATATTTATTCATAATATATGTGTATATGTAAGTAAAGTTAGTTTCAACATGCACCATCCGAACTCTGGGGTACATGATTTCGTCCCATTATTATACCTGTGACAGAGAATGAAGAATTGTAAAGAGAAGAGTGAAAAAGATAGAAAGCAGCAACACCCAGAGTCTGTGGCAGGAATTGAAGCGTCTGACTACTAGTCTAGTACACTAACCATTAGTTAACATGCGCAACCGTGTATACTTTATGGGGCCTAAATAAATGTAGAAATTGCAAATGGAATGACAAACCCATTTATATCCTTTCTACCTGTGCTGAAAGCTATAAAGATCTGTTATGTTTTTTAAGTCCTGTAATTTTAAAACAAATTAAAAATATATACTATATTTGTACATCAATTCAATGCAAAAACAGGCAACCACAAAAAACATTTTTTAAACTTCTGCCATAAAAACAGGAATAGATGAAAATAATGAGTTGGGCTGTTTTATTAAGATTTATTCCATTTATAAAATTAAAAAGAATGTGGTTACATGGTTTTAAATTTAAACAATTTGACTTCTATATTTTAGATTTCAGCTGGTCACGTTATGCAAATACCAATGCCTGGTCACACTGTTGGCGAATCTTTGAAACAGCAAACAGAAAAGGATCTTAACCAACTAAAAGATTTGGTGAAAGAGCATGACGTACTTTTTTTGCTAACAGATTCGCGGGAAAGCCGTTGGCTACCTACCCTATTGGGAACAGCATATGAAAAGGTTAGTTCTCGATAGATTCGAGTGTTTATTGTTATAAATGATTTTTTAACTTCTCCTTTACAGATTGTCATTAATTCAGCTTTAGGGTTCGATAGTTACTTAGTACAGCGTCATGGTTCGAGCAGAAAACCTAAAAACAATTCACACTCTGAAGTAAAAGTAGAAGTTGCTAGTTTAAAATGCATTCCAGGTCATCAATTGGGTTGTTACTTTTGTAACGATGTGACAGCACCGGGAAACGTAAGTATTTTATAATAAATTTTTTGATTTTTTATTAAAAAACTTAAATAGAAAAATATTGAAATATCGTATAATTAACAATTTTTAAGAAAAAAAGACAAAACGGTAAAAATCAATCTTAGGCACATTCGTAATCAAATCTTGAATACTTTTCGAAATTCGTACAAAGTGCGTCTCCCATTTGTATATGATCCACTCCAGTAACATGCATATGTAAACCATTAATGCAGGTCACTTTGAAGCCAACAAGGCTTTGCAAAATATGAGGTAGTCGATAAGCATAACTGCAAAAATTATAACCATCAACAGCAGTTAAGAATTCTTTTTCTGTAAATGCAATGGCAAGTTTAAACTGTTGATTAAATATAAATGGAAAACCGCCATGACGTTCCTCTCGACCAAATCTTAAAAGAAAAAACATAAGTATACATTATATGAATAGCAAAATAGATTAAGATCAATAAACTTACTCAAAATTCTTATTATGACTATTACGCACCACCACTTTCTGATCAAATCTCACACTAAAATGAAAATTTTCACGTTTAGTGTCGGACTCCATAAATTTTATAATAAACTGTCCATTTTTATTGTCAAAACAATGCGCCGTTATAACAATAACATGGCCAGGACTATATAATATTGGTGCATCATTACTGAACGCTTTGAAATAATCTGAGGTATGTATGGCTGGCCAAGGATTTGGAAACACTGTTCGGTGATCTATTTGTTTTACAACTTGTATTTGTTCTCTCAATTCTAGCGATCTTAATGTCTCCAAGGGCAATCGATACTTGAAAGTACAAAATGGTCGACTATTGATGGAAATATGAAACTTTTCTTCACATGCCAATATATAGATCATAAAAAAATCTCCAGATGATATGGGATTTGGCAATGAATAATTATCAACACTTTTTACTTCTTCTTCACCCCATGCACCATTTATACGCGCATTTCTCACAATGCAATCGTCTCGAAAATATACCGTAAATTTTAATCCAATATCGGCATTAGGATTTATGATTGATTTTGCCGTAGCCAAAGTCAAATTAAATCTGTAATATAAGAAAATAGTGAGAAATCACTAAAATGATTCTATCGAATTTTTGTATTCAAATATTTTTCTGAAACAAAAACTAACAGAAATTGCTCTTTGCTTATGTCTACAAAAAAATATTCCTTGTATTTAATTTAATAATAATTTGAATTTAATTTTCGTAAAAGATATATAAATGTGCGATTACCGGCTCCTTTTTCTATTTTGGTTGGATTTAGGTTTTTTTCTTTAATTTCTATTTTGAGTGTTAGACATGTTTACATAGAATTTTCTACATAGGCGGGGTCAAACGAATAGAATTTCTCTTCAAACTAATTTCGGTTGCACGCACAAAACACAGTAGCTGACTGAATTAAAAAATTTCTAATTTACTAATTTATATTTTATTATATACTTATATGTATATCCAGGTATTTTTATACTTTCATTATCGAATTTAGTGGATTTATGAATTTTAGTAGTTAAACCACAAAATTATTCAATTATCGTTTAATATTTGATTAAAATTTCACTTAAATTTTGTCGAATCGAAAATATATAAAAATCGACTTTGAAACTTCTTTATGTTACTATGTTTTGAAATTAGACAGCCCATTTATTCATGATGGTCCAACGTTAAACTTAATGTGAATATGCATGCGACCGATCTCAAAAGATATTCCCTGCAATTATTACAAAAGGAAAGACGGGAGTGAACAGCTTTGACCTTCAAAAGTCTAGTTGCCAAAAACAGATCGAAAATTACTTTCTTCGACTTCAGTTTACACATCTACTCGTATACGACTGCATGGTAAAAGGGCGAGGAAGAAAGAGGGATAAGCAGTTAGATAAAGAAGAGAAAGAATTGTTGAAGAAGTGATAAGATAGAATAAGCAACTCTAGGGGACTCGGGAGTCCTGTTCCTAATAAAGGAGTTGAATTTACCTAACTTCTTGGCTGCTATTTCAGAAATGCTACCGACGTTTATTGCCAAGTAGTCCACGTGACTATTCTTCCACTGAAGGACGAAGGGCATAGGTGAACTAACTTTTCTTCGTCAATGTTCACGTCATGGTTAGAGATGAATAAATTCAGATGAAGAATAAATATATTATTATTTTCATTATTATTTTATCATTTATTTTAGTAAAAGCCGTTTTTGAAATTATTCACTAAATCCAAGACGAATTGTTATTCAATTCGCCTCGCCAATATCTAAGTATATGAACAAAATCTTATCAATAATAATTCACATTGATTCGTCATACATACCGTGAAGCACCATCGATTGTTTTTGCAACAATTTCCAAGGTATGACCAAATTCCAAATGGTGAGCTAAGTTACTGGCAAAATCTGTCATCATATTGCTTTTTAACTTTTAAATATTAATAATTAATTCAGGCAAGTTTTCTCTAAAGTTCCTGCTCGGAAATAATGTAAATCCTTCAATGTTTAATTCACAATTTGTTTCCAAATTGTTATACGAAATCGTATAATTCGGCTTGAAGGTCTAGTGTGAAGTTTTTTCATATACTATGTAAGTATGTACATACATACATATGTATGTACATATTTCTGTATATGTACATATGTATATTAAATGTTGCACCAATTTCGTTTTAATGAATGTCCATTTTCCGTCTGTCCATCTATCAATGTTAAATATTTGTTGCTATTTATTATTTAATTTGTCTGGTTATCAAATTTACTAGAATTAATAATTTTAAATTTTATCTAATCGCCTCGTGACACATATGTATATGTATATGTATGTACATGAAAGAGAAAAAATTATATTAAATAAATATGTACATACATATGTATGTATGTATGTATGTACATATGTATGTATGTATAAGGCGTTTATTTTAGAGGTAGAAGAACTTTGTATTGAACTAATTCATCAAGGTGCTCCATTTTAGTCTATGTAAGAGTCCATCTGTTGGTGAAGTCTAGTGTCTAAGTATATGTATGTACATACATACATACATATATACATATGTAAGTAGGTATGTACTAACACTTTTTTCTTGAGTTTCATTCGTTACGAATTCAACTTTAGTCAAGGTCGTTAGAAGTAATACACGCAAACGTGGGGAATTTATTTAATTTTTTTATTAATTGTGGATGCCAATTTTCTTTAATATCCATGAAACCAGTATTTAAGAAATAGCTCAACGAAAAAAAAAAAATAAAAATATTGGCGTAAATTGGGTTGCCGCCAATTTTGTACTTATTCTTTTTTGCAATTTTCTATTAACCAGGATAATTTTTTCTTTAATTATTGCTTCTTCATTAAACTAAATTTAAGTCGATAGCACATATGTATGTATGTACATACATATGTATGTACATAAGTATATACATATGTATGTACTTATGTATGTATGTAAATACTTATGTATTTACATACATACATATGTAAGTATGTACATTAGTATGTACATATGTACATACTTATGTATGTATGTACATACATACATATGCATGTACATACATATGTATGTACATAAGTATTTGGGCCCTAATGTCTTCCAATTGAAGCACGAAATATGTATGTATGTATGTATGTAAGTAGTTGGTAATCGTGTCCGTACCGCTCACTGTTTGCGATGGTGTTCTGACCAGTATCATTTTCGCAGAACAATGATGCATTCCAATGGCACATACATACTTACACACTTACATATGTACATACATACATACATATGTATGTATGTATGTAAGTGAGTTTGGGAAGCTTCTGTTGTTTCGATTGTTATGTCAAATGCGACAATTCAGAACACATACTTATGTAAGTATGTACATACATAAGTATGTAACTACATACATACATATGTACATACATACATATGTATGTATGTATGTACTTATGTATGTATCTATGTACATATGTAAGTATGTACATAGTATGTATGTACATACATACATACATATATACATACTTATGTGTGTAGTATAGGAATTTAACAAAAAGCGTGGCTTTGTCATCGAACAGAATAACACCCAACGAGTTTATATTGAATCATTCTTTTCAATGGTTATATCATAAGGATCACGTGCTATTATACCTATACCATTATATAGGAAGCTGTGAGCCCACAAATAGCCGTAACAAGGTGCAGTTATTTCAGCAAAATTCCATTAATGTGCGTGAGAGCTAGACGCAAAACTCTCTGCGATCAAGAGACTGCGATTAATACCGTATGGGCACAGTGCTTAATATGTACTTACATATGTATGTATGTATGTACATATGTGTGTAAGTATGTATGTATGTAATTTGTAATATGTACTTTGTATACATGAGGCATCTAAATTTTTATACATAAGTATGCATGCATGTATGTAGTAGGTACTTACATACATACATACATATGTAAGTATGTACATGAATGCACAATTTGTTCATCACACTGCTGCATTTGTAAACAAAATACATTGTCGAAGTTTTAAGGGTTGCGTATAGGATCAACTTGTGTTAGTGCAAAGCAACATGCGTTTAGGAAAATACCAAAAATTTACTCCATCATACATACTATGTATGTACATACATCCATATGTAAGTACATATCGCACACCCAGTACAAAAGTGACACAACTCAAAATTTTAATTTTCTGACACAACTATGTAATAAATCATTTTTATGAATTTCAACTTTATATCAACTCAAACATAAGGAAAGACAACTGTTCTTTAGCAACAGTTAACAACAATAAAATACACAAATATTTTTTTTATAGATAAACAAATGTATTGTGCATAGTTTAATGATATAAACCCGAAAAATTAAAATTTTGAGTTGAGTCACTTTTGTACTGGGTGTGCGATATGTACATACATATGTATGTTTATGATGAATTGCAAAACAATATTACATACATACATACTTACATATGTACATATGTATGTGGATATGTACATACATACATAAGTATGTATATAAATACGTACATACATATATATGAATGTACATAAGTATGTACCAATGTATCTCCAAGCAGTTTCAGTACAGGCAATTATAATTTCTCCGTCTTAAAAAAACACCCGGTACAAGACGTATGTATATTTCAGTTGTTTAATTGTGAGAACCGGAGAGTTTCCGTGTTATTATTTATTATTACTTTGTGTAACGAAAAAGCATTTTATATGTACATTTTTTTAGCTAAATTTCTCACGTTATGTAGTTTTTCTGTTTTGTGTCTGAAACTTTTATATTCTGTAATAAAACTAGAAAATATTAAGGGTTTTCTTTGCGATATTATATATGTATGTACTTTAATTTACGTTCATTTTAATACTAACAGGCAGGAAGCTAAGTCTTTAGAAGTTATTAAATAGATTTTTTCCCATTTCATATATTATTGCTGGTTTGTGTTCTCTTATGTTATAATTACTACAAAACTTGTGTTCATTTGCTATCACATGAGCAGTGTTGTCCCATCAAATAGTTTACTGGGGCCATTCTTAGACAATAATCTGCATGAGATGTGTATTAAAAAATTTTGTTTATATTTTGGAATATTTTGTTTAAATTTTGGAATATTTTGTTTATAGTTTGGAATACAAATCGCATAACTTTTGCGATTACATTATGTAAGCACGAAAGAGATGTGTGTACACTCTCTAAAACTCAGTTGCTAGAAATTTGGTAATTTCAAAGTGTAAATGAATACTGAAATAATGATGTATTTTTCTTAAACTGTTCTTAATAGATAAAATCACATACTGTACAATATAAAATAGACGTGTTCTTTTAATTTTATTAAAAACTATTACAATTGTTACTCATCTAGTATTAAAATTTATTATTTGAGATATTTTACCCAACTAATCGTTTAAACTATTAGAGTTCCAAAAATATATTGTTTTTTGTGGCTTTAGCTGTTCATATGTCGACATTTTATTGGTGGCTAAACTAACTCGTCATTGAACTTTAAGAAGTTCGAAAACATTCAATCTCCTACATATGTTTATGCCAAAGCAAACATATGTATACAATATGAGAATTTTCTATCACATGAATATTACAAAATACAACCCCATATATATGTATATATATATATATATATATATATATATATATATATATATATATATATATATATATATATATACATATATATATATATATATATATATATATATATATATATATATATATATATATATATACATATATATATACATATATATGTATATACATATACACACACACACACACACACACATATATATATATATATATATATATATATATATATATATATATATATATATATCGCACACCCAGTACAAAAGTGACACAACTCAAAATTTTAATTTTCTGACACAACTAATAATAAATAATTTTTATGAATTTCAACGTTATACCAACTCAAACATAAGGAAAGACAACTGTTCTTTAGCAACAGTTAACAACAATAAAATACACAAATATTTTTCCTATAGATAAACAAGTTTATTGTGCATAGTTTAATGATATAAACCAGAAAAATTAAAATTTTGAGTTGAGTCACTTTTGTACTGGGTGTGCGACATGTTCCTTTCACTCCTGGAGGGAGCATAGGGCTTTTACAATGTAAATCTATCTTTACACGGGTTGTTGTTGCAGTTGTTTTCACATTGTTATTATTTATTTTAAGCTTTCGGTAATCGGTTCTTGTTCCAGCTAAATAGATTGGTCTGCTGTAGTAGATCTGGTATAATGGGGTGCCATCTATCATTGCCTAGAAACAACGCCTTCAAAACCATAGCAGGCTAAGAATGTTTTTATATAAACAGCAAAATAGATAATTATATTCAACCTGAGTATATTTTGAAATAAGACAGACTTTTAAAATAAAATAGACGCGTTGAATATAATTGTTTGTTATTAAGGCTTGTAAAATACGAACACTTTTTGCTTCGGTTTAACTTCAGGTTAAATCAGATTTTGTCTATATAGGTATGTATATGTACAGAGGATATAAAGCAATATGCAAATTTTTATTTCTTGAGATTATATAGATATTGCATTAAAGGATTTTTGCTTATAGTCCATTTTGATATTTTCTTTACATATAAAGAAGATATTGAGGAATACTTTACCTTTAGTAGCTTAGTTTTGAGTTTTAGAGATGTGACTTGTTGCATTAACAAAGTGATGTTGTTTTGTCTGAAAGTTTGTTTACTTTTTTATTATTATAAAAATTTTCTGAAAACGGACGATAATCTGGAGTCCAATCTGAAAAGCTTTGCTTAATACATGACTTCATAAAAAATTGTCTCTAATACAACTTCTTTGTGCTATATTTTGAATGAAACTAAGTATGTTTGAATACTCAAAGAAAAGAAAAACGAACTCAAAATTGTTTTTGATTATATGATTTCCATTAAATAACGCATAAACTAATTGTATATATGCATTACATAACATAAGAATAGGAATATTTTTTCCATGTTGAAAATCAAACTTCAAAATATATGCACATTTTCTTATTGAAGATATAACTAAATTTTACAGTGATATACAGAATTCTGAATGATATTATAACTTCCATTGAAATATTGAGTGAAATAACTGTCACCAATTGTTTATTTTGCGGGCCACTTGGGCGACAACACTGCCTTTCCACATGCTTGATATTTTTTATACTCTTTTTCCCACACAAATGTTTTTTAAATAAAGCTTTCATTATTTATTTTTAAAGAAAGCTCATTAAAACAGGGCTGTCAAGTTAGCGCTTTTATCACAGTAGTGCTTATTGAAGTTTTCGTCACGAGAATATTTCGGACAGCAAATACATAAGTATAATATGCAAGCAATATACATACATAAGTACATATTTTATGGGCAATATAAGTATGTACTTACATATTGTACATAAAAGAGCGGGCTATTTTGTAAAACGTGGAAACTTTAAATGCAGTTAAATTTATTGTATTAAGGAATGTTACATTAATCATTTATATTTGCAGTGAATGTATTAATTTCTAATGAACTGGATACTTGTTAATTTAATAACGATACTTATTATAAATTTAAACTAAGAGTAGAATTTATGTCATGCTCTTCGTAAAAATGTGTTTTTCTCCTTTTTTATAAATTTAAAGTTGACAACGCTGCTTTCAAGATTTTTCGTTGTTTGAATCGAGCATTAAAAAGTTTACCAACTTCTGTCTAAGAAAAATGGGCATTTATTTAATTTGTTGCTTATACACTATTACACGTTATTGAATATAATATTCAAAACTCAAAAATATAATTAGATATAATTTCCAATTAACCGGGACGAAAAAGAATAAAAAAAATCACAATTAATTTTTTAGTCCCTCAAGGAACGTACATTGGATCAACAATGTACAGTAACTCGTCCAGGTGTCTCTAACATAGCCGCTAGTTATGCCGTAGAACTATTGGTGTCTCTACTACATCATCCTTTGAAAGAAATGGCACCAGCTTATTATGCCGCAAGCAATAATTTAAAATCTTCACTAGCAGCAGATAAAACACCCGAAGGAGTCATGGGCATTTTACCGCATTCAATACGGGGAATGTTGAGTAATTTTGAAAATATATTACCAGCATCACAGGAGTTTATTCAATGCACTGCCTGCTCTGAAGTAAGTTTTAATTATATAATATTAAATTCAAATTAATTTTATTTAATTTTTTCTTAATATTTAGAAAGTTCTTATGGCTTTTCGTACTGAAGGCAATGAATTTCTGTTTAAAGTATTTGAATCTGCCAAATATCTGGAAGATTTAACAGGTATTTCCGAATATAGAGATTTAAATAGTGAGGTAAGTCCTAAAACTTCCATAGTATTGGAATTTCTTTTAATTTGTCCCATTTTTCAGATTATCGATTTTAACGATTCTGACTTAGAACTTTCAGATGATTAATACTACAATCTGTCAATTCTAAAAACAAAGTAGCATTTAAAAACATAAAAATCACTTTTGATCATAATTTTTTCTAAGCACACCCGCACTTTTATGCAGAGATTTTTTTACTAGTTCGAAGATCATATTCGCAATCTATATAGAAATTCTAAGAAAGAAAGAAAAGAGTAGCAAACCTCTACTATGAGTTATAACATTTAGGGTTTAAAAAAAGTATGTAAAGTATATTAGGATGCGTTGGTCGTCATAGAAAAAGCCGAATCAATCGACCGCTACGAATATGTGACTATACGCATAATTTTGCAATGCTCTTCGTCACTAATGATCCTTTTTTGGCTTCTGGATCACTCTTCTGTATACGAATATACATATGTATGTATATACATATATTCTCTCAATTGCTTAAGTGATGCTCTTACGAACGCACTGCCTACCCTTAAGTAATCCATTTGGGGACAGATCTAAACATTTTCCTATTGAGTTTCCAAAGACTTCACATTATTTCCTTACATATTTAAGTGCAGCATTTTTTAACACTGATTTAACTTTCTCTTTGACATTTTTACACTGACATCGAGCTCTAGATGTTACTCTCAATATTTTGGACTCTTCCTACCTAATGTAAAACTTTTTGCATATGTGTAGAAAGTTCTTTTTTGACAATGGAAGATTTTTATGGCACATATAAACGTCTAATATTGTTAGGATATTTTTGGTTGAAAAGGAGGAAGAAACTGTTCGGAAGATTTGAATCCCAATATGCACTAAATATTTATTAAAGCTGAAGTTAATGAGCATTTATTGTTGCTATTGAGTAATACTGCAGCTTCTCAGTTGAAATTGAGAAACTACGAAATGACAATGAGTAAAGTAAATTTATGTTGAGATAAGATAATAAAGAGAGCGCACAACAAGCCTTCACTGGCTTAAGTGTATTTCGTATGACATGGGCTTTCACACCCCCAAAAATCAACCCAACCTAACCTAACCTAAGATAGTAATAATAAGAAATCCGAATTGATATTGAGAAAACATACATAAAATGATAATCAGAAATCTAAATTGATATTAATAAAATACAATTTGATAATGAGAAATTCAAATAAAAGTTTATAAAAGACAATTTAAAGTAAATAGAAACCGAATGTGTAAAATTTTACGAAAAAATTTTGCTTCGAACAAGTTACTCTGCTCTAATGCTCATATCGCCGCCTCTAAATTCAGCTAAATGTTAAAAAGCGAGATTTTTAGTGCTAAATTTTAACAGTCATTGAATTAAAATTGCAAACGCACAAAAGTTCAAGTCGTACTAAGTTGACTTAGCAAAGCTTAGTTTAGAGTCGTCGATATATAGATAATAAAATATACATATATATTTTTTCTGCTTGAAGTAATGCTTTAATTGTTTAAATTAAATCCAAATAAACGACATACATATACATACGTATATGGTATGATATGTATTAAAACGTTCATTTGATTTTGAAGCTCAAAATTTTATAATGCACTAGCTGCTATCCGGCGCGTTTCACCACCCGTTAAAAAAGCACTACTATCTTAAAAAGAGAAAAATGCTATCAATTTAAAAAAGGGAAAGGTGCAATCAATTTTAAGGACTGAAAAGAGCTATTTATTGAATATTAAATTATTTTTCACGTTGGAAATTTCGAATATACTAATCGGGATAGGAAGGAACCCCCATTCCAAATTTTATCAAAATCCATTTAGTTTTTGAATGAATCTATGAACAATAGTAATAGTAAAATGTATAGTACTTATCTTCAGTTAAACAAATTGCTGGTTAGTAGGGTAGATCAATCGATAGAACGTAGTTGCTAGTGTACTAGACTAGTAGTTAGATGATAGCAGGTGCTGTTTCGTTCCCTGTACTTGAGTCGGTTTTTTTTGCTCTCTATGTTCTTTGATCTCCTGTTTTCAATTTTACTTTCTTAATCTATTTCGTATATCACAAAGGGACCAAATTATGGATCCAAGTGAGAGAAAGCTCACTAGGGGATGGCTTGAAAATAATAGAAAGTTTCCCTTTGAATTCAATAGTTCGATATTACATTTAAAATTTTCGGATCACTTATTAGACAGATTGAATTTCAAATCTCTTTGGCACTCAAAGTTATAACATATGTATGTATATCATTGTAACAAAGACATGCGAGTACATCTTCATTTTCAAAAATTAAACACACGCGAAAACCGAAGTTTTTTTAATTTCGTGCTCAAGCTCTGCGGTAAATTGCATTTCGTTAGGGGCAAAGACATGTGTCCTTATGATAAAATGCAGGAAAAATTTTGTAAATATGTGTATCTAAAATTATTCTCTTAATAACTGTGTTCAAATTCTTTTTGTATTTTCTCTATAGTGAAAACTAAGCTAACGTAATGCACATTATATCAAATTATCCGAAAAATATTATTTTCACAAGAAGTTTTTTTCGAAATTTAAATTACTGAATTATTTCGTCATTCGAATAAAAAATAAATTGATAACTTTTTTCCTCCATTACCCCACTTGGGAGCATATGGCTTCCACAAAGCATATCCATCTTACACGATTTATATTACATTGTGCTATGCGAGTTCCTTATTCGTGTACCAAAGGTTGTTGCCATAAGATCCAATCTATTTGCTATTTTGCCTTGTATCAGTTTCGTTAATCGGTTGTTGTTTAGGACTATATCTTTAAAATTTTAAACTGTAATAATTAAGAAAACTTATTGATGTACATTGATTTTTTAAATAAGGGAGTTAATTAACTTAAGCTTCAGACCTCGCCTCTGGGCAGAATGTTTACCACAAACATCTAATGGTGTTTTCTTTCCTGAAAAAAAATTTTGCAGTATTTTCGATGGAAAAATCCCTTTTTGCTTTCTCATAAATCCAAAACAAATGCTTTTCTTGGTAAACAATAATTTTTTTAAGGGCAAAGAATGTTCGACTTTTTTAAAGAAGTCGACATAACATATTTTGAATGTATTATAAATGTTATATTATTAATTATCAGTCTATGTCAGGCAATCGCCGCGCAAACATCGTTTTCGTTGCTACAGTGCGTTTGATTGTATAGGTGTGAAATAAAAACTCTCAAGCTTAAAGAATAAGTGGGAAAACATACATAAAAAAAGTTTATATTCTCTTTCTCAGAAAAAAAATTAATATTATTTGGGATAGTAAAAACAAATTTTTTAAGAGAAGTGAGGACACGTATAAATATGAACGGGGTTCATCCCCCGAACTATAACAGGTTCAGGGAACTTGATCCCTCCACCGCAAAAACAAAGAATAACAAAAACAAACGACCTCGACCTGATGACTTTTTGGCGCTACCCGAAACGTTTGCAAATGAACAGAATCTACCGAGATACCTTATTGCTTCCACCATTCCCTTAAAACCAGACGCCGAATCTACTCCACTTTCATCCTATAATGTCTTTCGCGTTGAAAGGGGGCTTGATCATATTAGCAAGGAACGTCTTGAGGTAAAAGAAATGAGGAACGGCGATCTTTTAATCAAGGTCCCAAACAGAAAAATTGCGGAAAAATTCCTTAACGCTACATACATCGACAGCATTCCAGTAAAAATTTCTATGCACAAAACTCTCAACTCGACGCAGGGAAGAATATACTCAAGAAAAATCATCAACATTCCAGAAGAAGAGCTACTAGAATCCCTTAAAGACCAGAGAGTAACTGAAGTGCGTCTGCTAACCAAATGGGAGGATAAAAAACCAGTGCCAACTGGAGCAGCAATCATAACTTTTGATTTAATTTACCGCCCTCAAACACTTAAACTGGGATGGGAACGTGTGTCCGTGGAGGAATACATTCCCAACCCAATGCGATGCCAAAACTGCCAAAAACTTGGCCATACAAAAAAACGCTGTCGTAATGTGGAAATTTGCAAAGAATGTGGAACACCAACACCTCACAATAACTGCCAACGAAAATTCTGCGTAAACTGTCAGTTAGAGACGCATTCATCATATGATAATGATTGCCCAACATTTTGGAAACATAAGTCTGTTAATTTCATCAGAATTTCAAGAAGATGCACTAATCGTGAAGCATGGGAAGTCTTTAATGACAATCCCATAATCAACACGCTTAAACCTACTAGAAAAAACCAAAAAACATTTTCATATGCACAAATACTAAACAAACAACAGCAAGAACAAAATAATAACCACACACAGGCGCAAATATTAAATAAACACAAAGAAAAACCTAAAAACAAAGCAACAACCGAAATGCAAGACAATTCAGAACATCAAACAGCAGAAATAATTACAAAAACTACAAATTTACCATTTAATACTGCAAAAAATAATGATTTTTCTACACCAAACTTATCATTCTCAGCAACTACATCAAATCCTCTCCTCAACAACAAAATCCCTTCCTTCACAAATTTCAACTCAACAGCCGAATTAGAAACACAACAGTTCAAAACAACAGAAAATTTCTCTCGAAAAATAGAAGACAATCACAGTAACACATTCGCAGAAAATGAAACAAATAAAAACACAACTCTCAACGAAACTATCCGTAATAAAGAAGTAGTAATTAGTGATGACGAATTTTCTGATGTAAATTCTGATTCGAATATGAACATCGACGTAAATTTAATGGAAGAAGCAATTCTGGAGGACATAAACTATGGTTTAGGCCTAACTACACCTCCAAATAAAAACATAACCAACAACAACACAACGCCTACATCACAACTTTTTAACAAATTTCCTGAATTAAACGTTATAATAACACCCAATACTTTCAAAAAAACCAAAAAATTCTAAGAAAAATAAAAAAATAACTTATTAATGACAATGAATAAGGAACAAAATATTTGCCTCCTTCAGTGGAATATTCAAGGATTCATCAATAACAAATTTGCTTTAGAGCTACTCGTTGCCTCTCACAAACCAAACATCATTGCCCTGCAAGAAACCCATATTAATAAAAAAACTCGTCACCTTCTACACTTACCAGGCTATAATGTTTACCACCACAACAAAGATAATCTATATGCCAAATCCGGAATTGCCTTGTTAGTGAAAAATAACCTAAATGTTTCACAACATATAAAATCTGACGGTAATCTACTCTACCAAACTATCGTCATAAAATATGCTACTACAATTCACATAACCAACATTTACAAGGAATGTGACGTCAATCTGACGTCTACATTAGTTAACAATATCATTGTACCCAATACCGTTCACCATATTTTGTTAGGGGATCTTAATGCCCAAAACACCATATGGGGATCAAACACTACCTCCCCAAGCGGAAAAATATGGGAAAATGTTGCAAATGACAAAGGCTTGGTAATAATGAATGATGGATCACCTACATTACTCAGCACCCGAAACACATTAACTGCAGTTGATGTCACAATGGCCAGCGCAGATATTGCCCCTACCTTGAAATGGACTTGCCTATCCTTACCGGAGCTTAATGACCACTTTCCTATAAAAATATCAAATGAATTTGGCACATTAAAAAAACAGCTTGTAAAACGATTTAACGACAAAAAGGCAAATTGGAACCTCTTCAGTAATAAAATAACCGAAATAAATGAACACTTTTCAGTTACATCAAACATCAATAAAGAGGCGGCACAAATAAAAAGAATCATAAGAAAAGCAGCTAACGAAAGTATCCCTTTAAGCGGATCATCTCCAAATAAAAACAATCCAGTCTGGTTTAATTCTACAATTTCCAAGTTGTTGAAACTGCGAGCACAAGCCTGGAAAAAATTCAAAAGATGTCGCGATAAAATTAATTTTTTAGAATACAAAAAATCTTGTGCAATTGTTAAAAAAGAGTGTAAATCGGCAAAGAAACATACTTGGGAAAACTTCTTAAATTCTCTCAACCCTTCAATGGACGTAAGATACTTATGGAACAAGGTATGCCATTTAAGAACTGACCATATAAACAATTTTCCAACTCTTTGTATCAACAACGAAAACATATCACACCCGAAAAATATTGCTGATAAATTTGCTAGTTTCTGGACTGGAATAAGCTCCGACACTAAACTCAATTCAAACACCCTAGCGTCAAAACAAAATCTAAACATAAATAGTTTAGAACAACCCAACAATCAGCTAAATATCTTATCGGAGAGAATTAATGTTCTTGAACTTGATAAAGTTTTAAAAACTTTAAAAGGTTCATCACCTGCACGTGACAAAATCACTTATGCAATGGTCAAAATGGCGCCTATGGAACTAAAAATACGCCTTTGCAATCTTTATACTAAAATAATCATAACCGGTGTGTTTCCACACGACTGGAAAACTGCAATATTAACACCCATTGCCAAACCTGGCAAGGACCGAACTAAACTGGAGGGTTATCGCCCTATATCTTTACTTCCCGTTCTCTCCAAAATCTTGGAAAAGATTTTGGCCAGGAGATTCTGGAACACAACTTTACACAAAATATCAAGCCTTCAACATGCCTTTGTGCCAAGACACGGTGTTCATACAATATGCCATGAAATGGAATACATATTAAAATCGAACCTCAAAAAACGTATTCATACCATTATCATATCAGAAGACATTGAAAAAGCTTTCGACAGAGTCGTGTCAACGTTCGTAATAATGGAAATGAATAAATGGGGTGTCCCGAAATGCATTTTAGAATTAATCAAGTCTTTTCTTACGAATCGAAACATATCCGTAAAGATAGATGGTTTCTTCTCATCTATTTTCAAACTCGACAACGGAATTCCGCAAGGATCACCACTGTCAGTCGTGCTGTTTACAATCTATGTCAACTCATTAGCAAATGCAATTAAAAACTTTCCTGGCATCGACTACATTGGAATATATGCCGATAACATTTTTGCTATCGCATCTGGTACTAACAATGACATATCCACTAACCTGAACAATCTTGATCGAACAATCTCAAATTGGGCCACCAGTAGAGGGGCAGTTATACCTATTCACAAGGCAGAAATGCTTCATGTCTGTCGCAAAAGGCAATGCTGTACCAGCACCATAAATATTAGAAACACAGAAATTATGATCGCCAGCCAAATGAGAATACTAGGTATTTTGTTTACAAGGAACTTATTGTGGAATTCACACATAAATCACCTATCTTCTAAGCTGGGCAAAATAAATAACTTGCTTAAACTTATTTGCTCCCGCTCCAAAGGCCCACATATCGATACAGCCCTCGATATTTGTCGTTCTTTGGTGACTGGTACAATATTGCATGGCATCACAATCTACGGATGGACATCTAAAAGAAATATAAAAAAGCTAGACACCTCAATAAACAACTGCTATAGAACTGCTTCGGGCCTATTAGGAGCAACGCCCTTAGTTTCTCTACGTTTGGAGGCAAATTTCCAGAATTTTGACTCGACTCTAGAAAAAAGTGCTATACGTTTGGCATCTCGATCCTTGGCAAACCCATTGGAACCCCTCCACAACTTATTTTGGACACACGTTGAGGGTCAGTTTAACATCTCAACATCTGCAATAACACAAATAAACCATATTTTAATAAAACACAAAATAATGCTGCCAGGCCGACCACCTCCTAAAGATGAAACGTCCAATTATTCTATGACTCAAAATTTTAACAATGCAATGACAGATACAACCTTAAGTCTTTATCCTAAAGATCAAGTTAATGCAGCAATCTTCAAAACACAACTGCTGGAAAAAATTAACATATTCGCTCCGGAACTTTTAATTTACACAGATGGGTCCTTCCAAGAGGGAGTCACAACTTTTGGAGTTGTTGAGGAAATTAACCCAACTCAATTCGACACCGTCATGGAAGCACGCTTACCTAATGAAACCGGAATATTTCTAGCTGAACTATCTGCAATTAAATCTGCAATCTTACACGCCATATCAAGAAAATCTAAAACTTTAATATGTTCCGATAGCCTTAGCGCAATCAAAGCGTTAGCAACAAATCACAACGGAAAGTATGACGACATTCTAACATTGCCTAGAACACAGCCTCAAATACAAATTTTATGGGTTCCCTCACACATCGGAATAAAGGGAAATGAAAGCGCTGACACAGCAGCAAAAAATGCAAGAAGTCTTCCAACTGTGACGAAAATTCCATGTTTCCCTAACGTAATATATAATCAATATAGAGCATCAAAGAGACTAAACGTTGTACACCCAAATAGACCAAAATTCAACATCAACATGTCAAGGAGTGATTGCATAATGCTAATCCGTCTACGCGCAGGCAAAACAGTCTTCAACACTCAACACTACTATAATAGAACAGAAGAAGCAAAATGTTCTCAATGCGATGTCCCCCTGTCTGTCTCACATATACTCACATCCTGCGAGAAATCAAAAATTAACGAACCACTAGAATCAATTTTAGATTGTACAACCACAAAATTTTTACCCTGTATAAAAAATAGTCTATTAAAACACAAAATACAAAATGTATAACCTTTTGCTCTATCACTATCGTAATTTTTCTTTTTTTTTTGTTTCTCTTAGTAATACCTATTAAATAAATAAAATAAAAAACGAGCGCATATGGCCCTGTTGCCCGGCGCCTTTATATATATTTTATAAATTAAGTTTATAAGATATTTTGTAAATAAATAAATAAATATTATTAATTATGAAAATTAAAAAAAAAATAAAAAAATTCTCCCCGACGGGGAATTGAACCCCGGTCTCCCGCGTGACAGGCGGGGATACTAACCACTATACTATCGAGGATGTTGAATTTACCATGTTTGATTAAGCAGTTATATTAAGTCTTTTACTCTGAACACAAAGCCTCCCATAGTCAGACAAAAGCTTTTTTACACAACCAGTGCTTTTACAACTAAAAGTGACATACAGTGAACAAAATTCAATATAGTGTATAAACATAACTTTCTTTATATTGAAAACTAAACAAAAATTTATTTTCGTTTAATTATACAAAATTTATACATACAAAATAAGAAGCTAAAAAACCATTATTCTTCAATGTGCGTTGGTGGGGGGTATTGAAAATAATAATATATAATCTTTCTCTCAGCTGAACTAAACCTGATCAAAAAAACTTGATGTATGTGAACTTAGTTTAACAAAAGTGTTGAATAGTGCATTATATTGAAATGTGTTGGTTGTACATCACAGGGTGAGATTGTTCTTTCGGTATCACAAAATTTTCTTGGGGTTCCTAGGAATAGATGGAGAATGCTCTGAAGAGAAAACAGTCCATTACAATTGTTGTTGATTGTGTGATGCACCATACATCCCAGGATTTTTTAAAAGTATTGTATGATATATTTCTTGCTTTTGATCACCACCTTCCACCTTCAATCAAAACGGTCTTATATTTCTCACGATAACGTTACTTAAAGTCAAGGGTCCATGACGATAAGCAGCCTCGACCAGTTGTAATTTTAAGGAGTAGATTTAACCCTCAGTAGATTCAACCATCACGTATGTGTGCCAGCAAAACCGAGGAGGTTAATTGCCAGACATAATACGAGTACTCCATGTACAAATCCAACTTAAATGCTCTTCAATATGCTGTAAACGAGAAAAGAAATTTTAATGAGTACAAGAATGAACATTCCATAACAAACGTAAGTACATAAATATAATCATAATTGGTTTCTTTTTGAATTCTTAATGAAATTTTTTGGTACTAAGGTCCGTCTCATTAAATGTAAAAAAATTGTTTAGAACAGTTACATTGAAAAAAACATTTTTATATGAAGAGCCCACAAATCGCATGAAGTTGACGATTTCACTACAATATGCCTCGGAAATCGCCAATTTTTTGCGATTTGTAATTTTTAGCACATGGACTAAAACAAAAACAAAGAAGAGCAAAAAATATTCCTTCGAAATTTCGATATTTGCTGCGATTCGACCTAGTCTTACATGTCGGCTAAAAAATACTTAATTTTTGTCTAGTGAAACTTTATTAAATTTTTTTATGGGTACCTTTTAAAACGGATGATCTTTTGTGTAACGACTTTGTTGGAATATCTTAATTTTATTTTTACAATTTGACGATTTTTAGAAAGAAGATTATCTAGCAGTATTGCTCCGAACATCGTTGTAAGAAATTAGTTATTTTTTTCTCTTATTTGTTTTGAAAATACATCTGTGGCCTTATCTGCACAGAAAAGTAAGTCTACGTTCAGACGAATCATGTCATTGACATGATTCTTACTTTTTCTTCTTTGAACTTTCTTTGGCGTTCACACAAGTCATGTCTTGTTGACGACTTGTTTTTATGTATGTGTACATAAAAAACGTTGTTTGAGCATTTTTGACATTACGAATGAGAAAGCAAAACGTACTGACAGTACATAAACTTGCGTACTCGTTTCTTTTCCCCTCGTCGATCTCGCCTATAAAATAGCAATCATGTCAATAAGACATGATTCGTCTGAACGTAGACTAAGTGAATTAATCAGTGAATCTGTGCCGTTCATAAGCGCACAAGACAATGAATAAAGTCATGCAAACAATACCTCTAAGTCATACACATACAAACATACTTACATACGTATGTACATATGTATACCATATATGTAAATACTTTGAGAAACGATTAAAATTTACAATGTTGCTTTTGTTACAAGTGCCTATGTATAATTTATGTTGATATAAAGAGATCCCAGCAGTAAAGACAAAAATGTGTGTAAGTGTGTGTGTGTGTGTGCCTTGTATTTTGAAGTCAAAAACTGAAAGACTGTTTGTGTATCTTACTCCATATAACCATTAGCTCAATCAGTGTATTGCTTAGCGGGTGCTACACATATCAATTTTAAGCTTCCATGTTTGTGGTTGTGTTAGTACAGTCACACAAAATAGAAATAAAGATTGACAATAATAGTGGCACACTTCGTCAAACTGCTTGAATATTTTTGCAAAAATTAAAACCTTTTTGATATTTTTCAATAATTATTCTAGTTTCTTCGATCTTTTTCTTAGTATTATTTTCAGTAAATTATTCGAGCTCAAAGATAATTAATTACAACACAATTATAATGTTTATCTATACAATATTTCCATGGATAGCTTCTTCAGGGGTATTTTGAAATAAATTTGGCAGTCTTAAAAGTTTTTATTAATAAAGTTAATTTATTTTTTAAGCTTTTAATTTTTATCGATATTTCGATATACGTTATATATATATATATATATATATATATATATATATATATATATATATATATATATATATATATATAAGAAACAAATATCCTGAAGATGGTACTCGATGAGTACCGAAATATCGATAAAAAAAATTAAAAAATTAGGAGACCTTAAGCTTAAAAAATAAATTAAGTTTATTAATTTAAAAAACGGTAAAAAACTAGAACGTATGTCTAAAAGTTTTCTTAAAATTGTTTTAATTGTTTCAAAATTGACAATAATGAAAAAATAATTAAACAAAACAAAAATTTGTTTAATATTTTACAATATTATAAACTTATTTAATTTAAAAAATTACAGGCATTCAATTTGTGAGAATACTCGTACAATAGGAAATTAAATGCGTGTAATATTGCAAAATATTAGAAAAATTTTGTTGAAGAAGATATCCATTGAGATGTTGAGCAAAATGTTTGATAAGTAAACATTATAATTACTAGACCTTGACCTCGAATAATTTACTGCAAATGATTTTTTTTTGCAATATTACACCACTTACTTAGGGATGAGATTATTACTATTATTATTATTATACAAACACAAAGATTGAAGCTAAAAATTGATTTGTTTAGCAGCCGCTTTATGCGAATGAATTGAGTCAAAGTTGAAGAAACTCAAAACAGCATAATGGGACAAAAACAGAAGCGCATTTCTTTAATTCCACAAATTGGTGAAAGACTTCGAGAAGTTAACAACACAAAAGATATTAAAAACTAACCATCATTCATCTACATACGAGTATATAGCAAAAACAACACGATCAAAAAAAGTTACCAACAAACAATATACATATGTATGTAAGTAGTGGTTTTTTCTTTGTTAATTTCCAACAATTATTAATCAAAAAATAAAAATAAAAAAAGTATATTTTTAGATTTATGCCTGCTACATACATACTTACTTACATATGTATATACATACTTTGTTGTTTTTACCAAATTTATTTATTTGTTTTTTACCGTTTTTTCATTTCAGGTTCTTAATAGAAAAAATAGGAAGGAAATTAAACCAAAAAGAGCGCAATTATTTTTACATCATCATTATCACCGCCATTTAAACAATTTTCCACCACATACGGGCTAATTTTGCAACTACCACGGAAAACTGCAATTAAAAGGCACCAGAAATGGTAAGTGTTTTTATTTTCTCATTAGTTTTTATTTTAGTTTGAAATATATGTTTAATATTTTAGCATAATAATGAAAAGAAAATTTAAATATTGATATTTTCTTCTCTATTTTTTTAATTTTTGACCTTAGGACCTAATTTTGTATTTCATCAAGTTAAAGCGTTGCTTTATTTTAATACATTTGTTTTTGTTTCTTGTTACCAAAAAACAACAATTTACATTGAAATATCGCAAGGTCTCATCTACGTGAAATACAAAATTAGGCCCTTATTGTTCATTAGTAGTTATAAACTTATAAGGAAAGATTACGCAATTCTATAAGAGAGTATGAACTTTTAAAATCAACCGCTTAAGCTCTGCTAAGAAATTGTTAAACGCAGAGGAATAGTTGAAATGAGTAAAAAACAGATGAAAACAAATTTTTCTTGGAACGATTTTTCGTCCTCGAAAAATCTTATATAGAAGAATTTCCCATTGAAAAATATTAAATTTTAAATGTCGGTCATACCTATAATCGATTATAATGCATAAGTTCTTTCATTGTGCATATTAAAAAATCATTAAAAATTAATTTTTTTAAATGACACATACACATGTTTTTTTTTGTATTTTATTTGCCGAAAATTTTCGGAAATAGTAAATGAATAAAAATAAAAATAGTACTTTTCTTCTAAAAGATAATTTAAGATGTCCCTAAACTATTTTTTAGAGAATATCCTCCATTTGCTTGCAGGGTATAAAACTAAACGTCCCCATATTTATGTGGCCAAAGACATGAAGAGGTTAAAGATCAGTGAATTCCTTTCATTCTTTTTGATAGAGCAAAAGAACTTGCCAATTCTATTCAACTTTATACATTAATTAGAAAAGTGGGCAGTGCTAAGCCTAGTAAAAGTAAATCTACTATATACATATGTACTTATATAAATAATAGGCATGGCGATTTTTTCTGCTCCCTTTCACACTCACAGCTTTACAGCCGATTTTGAAAAAAAATATACAATTTTAAAG
The DNA here is from genome assembly GCA_963681545.1 of Germaria angustata. Classification (NCBI taxonomy): domain Eukaryota; kingdom Metazoa; phylum Arthropoda; class Insecta; order Diptera; family Tachinidae; genus Germaria; species Germaria angustata. The sequence continues at coordinate 67,359,518 of OY813002.1, forward strand.
ATAATTTTTTGAAAATGTGCACGCACAAAATATGTACATATGTATGTATATATTATCAAAATGGGTTTAGTATACTTAAATAAAGTTGATACAAATAATACATTCACAGGTATTATGCATGTGCATGATATCGAAAAAATCAAAACATGGCTGTTTTTTTGTCCGATTGATTTTGCAAGAAAAAAAAAAATAAATAAAAACAATAAGACACTTTTACTCTTCTATGAGTTGGGAGAGGGAGTAGAATTCATCAATAAACTGTTTATGTAAAACGAAGGGAAAATTCGTTTCGTTTATTTTTATTGAAAACAATAATAAAAACTCAATGCAAATAGACGAAACGAATTTTCTCTTCGTTTTACATAGACGGGCAGTAAATCGATTTAGTTCATTGGAATGTATATGTGAATGTGTTTCTCTTTTATATTAACGGTTATTTTTTAATTTTTAACCGACTTCAAAAAAAGAAAAATGTTATACCAATGACTATTTATACAGGTTATCGCAAGAGCTCAGGTGACAGATTTTGTTTACATTTTATGTGTCAAAGGGTGTTTGCTTTTTTCTTCTTCTGTTTGAATTCATGGCTGGCATTCCTGTTTTCTTTTGTATTTATTTAAATTTTTAAGCGCCATTGTGTTTTCTCCTGCACATTTTTCTTTAATTTTAAAAATTAGTTACACAAATTTTTTTGTGTAATATTGCGAAGACCTGCATAAATTCAAAAAATTTCCGGAATTCGAAATATTCATACGATTGTATATGTAAATATTTCTGAAGAATTCGCCTTATGTAGTTTGAACTTATTCGTATACTTAGATTCCCTCCTCACGTATCGTCTCTACGTTTCGTCCAACTATCGGATGTACAAATCGTAATTTTCTCGATAGTATAAAAGAGCTTTCAAATGTGAAACCAAAATCGACGCATCTCTAAAATTGCATGATTTTACACTTTTCATATTGTTCATATTGTTTCTATAAATATTGAATAACACGCACGACCTAAGAAGTGAAATATGCACTCATGAATGATGAATTATAGAGCGACATAAAAGAAGGTCGGTTAGTTCCTCTTTCCGCCTGTGTATACTTTGCTGTCAGATTAAATTACATTTTGTTTGTATTTTTATTAAAAATTTATATTGCATTTTCATTCATAATAAAAATTATTCAGAAATGAAAGAACTGAATCCTGATCTAACAAATTATCATGGTAATATATTAAAATGATATTCTTCCAAATTTTTTTAAATTTATTTATTTATTTGTTGTGGGTTATAAATCACTATATGATGTGTCCGATATTTCGCTGGTGAAATAATTGATTGTTCTTGTTACAACATATAAAAGTCCCAAATATTATTCGGTTTTGTTTTTTTTTTTGTTTATTTCTAAATTTTTTAAAAATTAATTTGGAAAACATCTCGAATAATTTTATATAATTTTTGTTATTTTTTTGCCCAATTTTTTAAAACCTTTCTAAATATTATAAGAGGTCTACTGATAAGCTGGCGCAATCACCAGCAAATTATCAGTCACGAAGACTGACTTAAAACCTACAACAAATAAACATTCCGGAGAAATTGTAAACATTACTAAATACTCTTCAAATTCGCTTTTTCTCAATTGTTAAAATTTTCTAAACTGACAAAGTGTTGCTCTAGTTTATCAACATAGAAGGTCGCGGGCTCGCATCTTACTTGTTTTGAAATGTATTATATTTAAAAAATTTTTGTGCTCTCTAATATTTTATAATAATATATGTGTATATTTCAATATTTGATGACAAATACAAATAGTTAGATCTTCAGTGCTAGAACTGACATTAAAGAGGCAAATTGGCAAAAATAATTTAAAATACCTTAGATTATAAAGAAATGTTAAAATTATTAGTCGTAGCCATCATGTTCCATAGGCGTTCAAACTCATATATATGCTTATAGCGTAGACAGACGACAGCGTTAATTTGCATTAGCAGTCTTAATTCAAATTAACTTGTGAATTATCCCCATCGCAATGTGTATTAGATTTGATATAAATGCACGAAATCGGACTGAATTTATACTGAATTTAGCTTTTTCAATATGGCAATGCTATTGCCACTCTCTTATCGAGTGGAATACAAAGCCTCATGTTGGTATCCAACCTCTCCATATTTTGAACTTTTTCACAAACTTTTTGGAAAGCCTTCCTGTTGAGGCGAAAGTTTTCCTTAAATCTGTTATCGTCCATCGTAAGCACGTCACACTCCCAAAAACTGGTTTTGTGGTCCTTTAAAAAAATGCCATATAAGAATTTTATCCTCCACGAAAATATTAAACCTACAAATTTCCACAATTGCCTTTCTCTTATTTCAGACTGTCCTCTTGCGATCCCAAGTTGTAGCACCACGTTCAGATTTATGGTTGCTAGTGCATGTACAATTCTTACATTATTGAGCAGTTTCAGCAAAAGTAATTTCAACTTTCTTTCAAATATATAGTAAATTTTCACCAACAGCATAGCTGCTAATCGTACTTTTTGCCTTCTATCCATTTGATTTCGATGTAAATGCCAAAAAAAATTAGTTGACAAACAAACAGCTGTTTGCTAAATGCAGAAACTGTCGTCTGTCAGCGTTAAATTTTAATTCACATTAGTGAGCTTCTAATGCAAATTAACGCTGTCGTCTGTCTACGCTATTAGACAAAAACTTACAAATACAGTATGAGAATTCTAGAATTTAATTATATATTTTCTACTTGTGAATTACAAAAATAAATGTAAGCATTGTACTCTTACAAAACTTTTATACAAACAAGACAACAAACATAGACACATTCAATCAGATGATTAGAACGACTTGGATTTCTTTTTTTGTCGACAACTAAAATTTAGTTACCATTAGAAAAGGCACTTTCTTAAGATTAGGAAAAAAATAATAACAACAAAAACAACATTAAAGTTTAATGCAACAGTAGTTTAAAGCTCCTTTTTCAAAAATGATAAATTAAAATTAAATTTTTTCCGTTCAGCTGGGTTATAACGAACTAAATGGAAATTGGAGTAAATACGAGTATTTACTTATATTTTTCGTATAAATAAAAGTAAACAACTTTGATATAAATTAACTCTTTTTTATTTTATATTTTTTTACAACTTTGTCAAATAATGCCAAATAATTATTTTAACAACTTATAAAAATTTTTGAAAGTTTTGCGATTTTGTTTTGTTCGTTATAAGCCGAAAATCTTCCATGCAATTTTGTATTTGATACTTAAGAAGATAGTTCGTTATAATTGAAAGTTCCCTAAAACCATGGTTTGTTATAACCGTAATAATTTCGATGAAATATTTGTAAATATAGTTGGAACCGGAGTACCTCGATATATGCGATAATTTGTTATAACCGGTGTACGTTATAATCGAATTCCACGTTATATGCATATGCAAATCAAATCGTTATACAATTTATCTAATACATCCATACAATTTAAGATTTATTTTAAATGTTGCAAGAAGCAAGCAGTCGTTAATCAGTTGCGAAAGTAACAAGACTTATGGTATCAAAGTGCGTAAATAAAAGTTCGAAAAATATAAAAAAACAGTTCATATATAAATTCAATAATAAGTGCAGAGACACAAGAATTTACAGAAACAAACTCTATAGACACAAAATATTAAAAAAAAATAATAAAAATTTACAAAAACAAAACCCATAGACAAAAAATCAAACAAGATCATAAAACTCAATTGCAGTCATAAAAATAAACACAACACCAGCGTTGTTGTTATACGCATTCTTAACAAGTGCGTTGAATGCAGTTTAAACTGCGTGTTCTTCGCTAAACAGAAACTTATTGATATTTAATTTAAAAAAAAAATAATAATAATAAAAAAATTCATAAAAAAAACAACAAATACCAACTTAATATTACAATTCACAATGAATACTACCGCTGATGATGGTGATGAAAGTGACGTAGAATGGCAAACTGCAACCAACTCAAAAGCAAAGAGACGACATCAATCCAGATCACCAGATCTATTTCAAAATAAGCGCAGGTCAGTCCAAGATGGACCATCAAGAAGCAATAGATTTGCTGATCTAGAAACCGATGATGTAAACTCAACAGAACTGGATAACTCCCCAAAGCCACCACCATTATATATACCTAATGTAAGCAATGTCAAAGATATGAATGCACATTTTTCGTCTGTAATAGCTTCCACACAGTATACTTATAAATCTTTAAGAGATGGACAATTAAGAGTTATGGTTAAAACAATTAGTTCCTATAGAACACTAGTAAAGTATCTTAAACTTAAAAACATAAACTTTCACACGTTTCAGATCAAGCAAGAAAGAGCTTATAGGGTAGTAATAAAAAATTTACATTCTTCAACAGCAACTGAAGAAATAAAAACTTGTATTGAAAAACACGGACATAAAGTACGCAATGTTACAAACATCAAGAGCTACTTGACTAAACGACCGCTGTCCTTGTTTTTCGTTGACCTTGAACCAAAAGAAAACAACAAAGATATATACAATCTAACGCATATCAATAATGCTATAGTAGTCGTTGAACCCCCTCGAAAAATAACTAACATCCCACAGTGCCACCGATGTCAAGAATACGGTCATACAAAATCGTACTGTAATAAACCATTTAGATGTGTCAAATGTGGTGGAAACCATATAACAGCAGAATGCACAAAAAACAAAAACATACCCGCTAACTGCGCAAATTGTCATGAACCTCATCCTGCTAGCTACAGAGGGTGTTCTGTTCATCAGGCTCTTAAGAAAAAATTGCACAATAATACTTACATACACCAACAGAGAAGAACGCAGACAAACACTTTCAACAATGAAACTGTACAAACTAACATTAACAACAACACATATTTCAATCCAAACACCAATGCAACATACTCCGAAGTACTTAAGGGTGCAAACAATTCCGAAAACACAATTTTAAAGAAAATAGAAACACTTCTTGAAAAACAAATGGAACTGACAAATACATTGTTAAATATGATGTCAGTATTATGTACAAAATTATGTCAGTAGATCTACGCATAGCATCATGGAACGCAAACGGCCTAAGGAATCATTTGGAGGAAGTCGAAATATTCTTAGAAACAAACAAAATTGACTTACTACTTATATCCGAGACACATTTTACAACTAAGTCTTTTTTCAGAATAAAAGGCTATGACCTCATAACTGCAAACCATCCTAATGAAAGAGCACATGGAGGATCTGCAATCCTAATAAAATCAAAAATCAAATACACATTAGAAGAACCTATCCGTTACGAATTTGCTCAAGTCGCCGTTATTAAAATCATATGTGACCAATTTCCCATATCAGTTGGTGCAATCTATCTCCCTCCTCGCCACAACGTTACATGCGATGATTTTCAAAATCTTTTTAGCAAATTTGGACCTCGATTTATAATAGGTGGCGATTTTAATGCGAAACATCCCTGGTGGGGCTCCCGAATCATAAATCCTAAGGGCAGAGAACTCTACAAATGTCTCAGGGAAAAAAACTTTTTTCCACTGTCAACTGGTAAACCAACCTACTGGCCGGCCGACACCAGAAAGATTCCAGATCTGATTGATTTTTTTATATATTCAGGTATAAGCAACAGATTTTTAAGTATTACCGACAACTACGAATTAAGCTCTGATCATTCCCCAATTATTCTGTCTTACACTTCGTTCGTAAGCTTTTGTAAAGTTAAACAGAAAGTTATTACAAATAAAACAGATATGCAATCCTTCGGCTATTGGATAGACAAAAATATAAACCTAGATGTTCCCTTGAGAAATAACACAGAAATAGATAATTCTGTTAAACATTTTAGAAACTTGATACACGAAGCAGCATTCAGATCAACGCCCTTTGAAAACAATGTGGCTTCCCATACCAATGTACATCTGTCACTAGAAACACGTGAATTAATCACGAATAAGAGAAGACTGAGAAGAGCATGGCAGTCAAGCCGTTCCCCTCAAGACAAACGCCTTTTAAACCAAGCTACAAAAGCTCTTAAACTTCATTTGCGCAATCTTAAAAATGAATCAATTGCAAAATTCTTCGATAATATAAACACTGACAACGATAATGGGCATAAGCTTTGGGCCGCTACAAAATTCTTAAAACATCCTATTAAAAGGCATCCCCCATTTAGAGATACTAATGGCTTGTGGTGTAGATCAGACGCAGCTAAGGCGGAAGCTTTTGCCAAAAAATTGTTCGAAAATTTTAATACCCACCCATACGAAGACACACCCTTTCATGAAGAAATATTAGATTATCTAAGTGTACCATGTCAAATGAGCCTACCCATTAAACACATCTCACCCAGAGAAGTGCAGCTAGAAATTTCAAGGCTCAACAGCAAAAAGTCGCCAGGACATGACGATATAGATGGAAGAGTATGTAAAAGCTTACCAAAAAAGGCCGTTATCTTTCTAGCAAACATTTTTAATGCAATACTTCGCACAAATTATTTCCCATACGAATGGAAGTGTGCCGAAATCATCATGATCAGAAAGCCAAACAAACCTGAATCTGAAATTAAATCCTACAGACCAATAAGCCTGCTTTGTACCTTCTCTAAAATATTTGAAAAACTTTTCCTAAAACGTTTACAAACTGTCATTGAAGATCTCAGCATAATACCACAACATCAATTTGGCTTCCGACATAAGCATGGCACGCCGGAACAAATACATAGAGTTGTGAACACTATACGCAGCTGTTTGGAAGAAAAAAAATACTGCTCAGCGGTTTTTCTTGATATTGAGCAAGCCTTTGATAGAATTTGGCATAATGGATTACTGTCAAAAATTAAATCACTTTTCCCAGCCCCATTTTACTTTATTATAAAAGCTTTTTTAGAAAACAGAACATATTATGTCAAAATAAATGATGAAATGTCATCTATATTTGAAATTAGAGCTGGGGTACCACAGGGCAGTGTATTAAGCCCAGTTTTATACACGACATATACTGCAGACATGCCCTTATCTAGTGAAATATTCATTGCAACTTACGCTGACGATACCGCCCTACTGGCTACACATGATTCACCAACTATGGCCTCATACTTAATCCAAAATATGTTGAACTTGTTAGAAACATGGCTAGAAAAATGGAAAATCAAAGTAAATGCACAAAAATCGGTACATATAACTTTCTCTTTGAGAAGAGGAGATACTCCAGATCTTACTATCAACAACAATCAGATCCCAAAGAAGGAATCAGTCAAATACCTAGGTATGCATTTAGACAGAAGGCTAACCTGGAAAGATCACATAAAAGCAAAACAACAGCAGCTAAAAATAAAGAGTAGGCATCTTTCATGGCTACTTGGCCCAAAATCACAACTAAATATTACCAATAAATTGAAACTGTACAAAACAATTTTAAAACCAGTCTGGACTTACGGTATCCAACTATGGGGAACATCGAGTAACTCTAATATAGAGATAATACAACGCTACCAATCAAAAACTCTACGCCTTATTACACAAGCACCATGGTTCATAACAAACGATGCCATACATAACGACTTAAATATTCCAAGTGTAAAGGAGGAAATCAGAAACCACAGCGAAAGGTACTTGAACCGATTAAGCAATCATGCTAATACTATGGCTATTTCCTTGTTAGACGACACAAATGAAACTAAAAGACTGAAACGATACCATATTTTAGATTTACCATTTAGAAGATAACGACTGTAGAAAAATATATACTTATATATGTATATATGTACATATTATACATACAGAACTTATAAGTCAAATAATGTAAACTACTATGTTGTGCGTACCTTCCTTAAATACACTGTTTTTGTTAAATGTAAGTATGTATTTATGTTAGAAAATGTACACTTCTTTATTATTGTCCTTTAATGTTAATAATAATTTAAATTTACCGCCTAAATCTAAATATATTATATCTATGTGCATAGTATGTCAAAGCTTTTTATCAATTGTCACTAAATTGTAATGATTATTAACTTATAGTTGTACTACAAAGAGTACAATTATCAATGTTAAATTATTATACAGCAAGTTTGCTTATTATCTTAGGTTAAGATAGATTGCAAATATAAATAAAGATAAAAAAAAAAAAAAAAAAAAAAAAAAGAAGCAAGCAATTTTTCAACGAGTTGGGTGAACAATTAAATGCATTAGGACAGTTAAAACGGATGATTTGTTTTGGCAATTCAAGGCAGCAGTTTGGGTAATTTAATTTTACATAATTTTTTAAACTGTGTCGGTTGAACTGAACATTTTTGTAAATTTGGCTCAAGTCCGAGTCCTCAATTTAGAAATTCAGGTTAATAATTTTTTTAAATTATTTTTTATTAGTAAAGAAATCAGAGAACCCTTGTTGATGTTGTAGCTTCGTTTACCAATCAACTGGAACTCGAATTTATTTTACTATTACATTAAATATTTATTGAAATTGATATTTCTATTTTAATTTCTCAAAATTCATTTAATAATCCAATCCTATTATTACACTAGCAAAACGGAACGGTATTGTTTTCAATGGTCGTCAACATGACTTCTCTTGTTTTCAATTACTTTTTGGGTGGTTGGTAGAATTCGGGACTATCATCTATTTAACACGCCTGCATATAAAGAAACAATACCTAGTGTGATAATTACCTTCTCTTTATTTCATTTTTGATAAAAGTAATTTAAAAAAAATACTAATATAAATTGACAAATTTAGTAATCGAACTCAAGCCGTGTTAATTAATTTCAATCAACCAATAAATTTTATTTTTAATATTTGTAATATGAGTGATTTACTTTAGATTTTTTGAGAAGTATATTGATAAATACTTAATAACGTTCGATTCCTCTATTGTTACCCATTTAAGGTGCACAGTCTATAAAGATCTCTTCTCAAAAGTTGTGGTGGTAATCTTATTTATTTATTTATTTTAAATGTTATGACTACAATTAAAAATTATATTACAAATTGCGTTTCACGATCTTAGTAACAAAGACCTCTTCACTCATTTGCAGTGAAGCAGACCAGAGTCTTAGATGGGAATAGAATCCGAATTTATGACATAAGTTCTTATTTGTATGTTTACAAAAAGCAGTGTGAATTCCTTTTTCCCTCACAATTTCGTTTTGTATAACTTTTTCCCGCAAAATTCTCTTTATTCTGCTTGTCATATGCCTAGAGGTCCACCTGTTCGACGAAAGTTGTAAAATTGTTTAAAAAAGCAAAAACTTTCTAGACTTTTTATATACGAATAGTCGAAGAGTTTTATTAATCGTAAATAGTTTTCGTGATTTAGTTATTTGCAAATAAAAATATGACCCACCGTTTATAATTAAAAATGTTTGATATACGAAATATTTACTTGCAAATAAGACATGCATATAAACATAGTACAGGGTGGCGCACAGATAATGTCGTAATTTGAATTTGTTACCATTTTTACATATGAGATTTATGATGTGGATATATAGAGAATTATTTCTTAAGAAAGCATGGAGCTACACACTCCTCAAGTATAAGATTTTTATGAAAATAGAGCTTTTTTCATTTATAACATAATGGCAGCCAGCTCAAAAATAAAATTACTTTTGTGCCACCTTGTATATGTAAACTTTTTGTATTGCGAAAACTGGACACATTTACAAATGAATACAATTCTATTAATGTTGAGACTAAATTACTTTTAGTTTAGTTTAATTAGTTTAATTAATTTGTTTCGTTCTCTTTTCATAAAAAAATCTTTGACTATACAATAAAATCTCAGTCCCAAAGGAACCCGATATTTTGAAAAATCTCAGGATCCCTGGACTCCGGATTTTCAAAAACTTGTCCCGTTTGGCATTCATAAACAATAGTCAGATCTTAACCCAGACCAGACTAAATTGTTAGGCTTTAAATAATCTTTCGATAAAAAAAAAACTTGGCCTACGAAAAGAGTTTGAAAGAAAATGGGCGTGTTCTTATACCATACATATACTTTTCATATCATATAATAATACTATTAAATATTAGACTTCAGTGCATTTCAAATAAAATTCTAAAACTGGAAATAAACAGAAATTTGGTAATATACGATAATAATATGTTCACTACTATTAAAATTCCGAAATTGCTTGATTAGATCTGATCTGAGGAAAAAATAACACTCTTCATGGAATGATTTTGTTTTATTTTCATATTTTACTGATAACTCAAGTTCAAAAAAGTTTTCAGCTTTCAAAAATTATTGTTTCATTAAGGAAAAAACAAAAACAGCTCATAATTTAATACGTATGTATGTACGTACATACAGATACATACATATAAAAATAATTAATTTTATTCAATCCAAATGTTAAGAAAAATATGAAAGGAAAAATTCTAGACTTTAAGCATAAGCTTTAGCCTAGTTTAAGCTTCGATTTTCAAATCAATATTGTTTCAATCTTCATTTAAAACGTAACGCTGTCTTCGCAAAAACGAAATTATCGTTTTCTTTTTATAAAAAAAAAACATTCAAATTTTAAATAATAATAATAATAATTAAAAATATATTGCAGTGAGTCTATTTATTGATCTTAAGGAAATACTGATTAGTAAATAATTTATTAAAATATAATTAATAAGAAATATCAATATTGTAAATAAATAACAATATTCCATTAACCTTTGAAAGATTATTGCAAGAGATAATTTGGACTCAATAAAACAGTGGGTGACTAAATATGCTGAAAATCTTTTTTATACGTTTTATTAATTAATTTGCATTCTGAAATCTTTAAAGAAATCCTGTAACGAGAAAATTTTGTTTAAACTATCGATCAATATCGAATGCCATATTCCGGCCCTCTTTAACAAATGGGGAAATTATTGCATGCGATACCGGTCGAATTTTTTGTCTTAATAAATCGATCGATGGCAATATATATATATATATATATATATATATATATATATATATATATATATATATATATATTGATTTACATACACGTGTAGGAAATAAAATTTTCTACAAAAAAATTAGAAATGTTTTTCCCGTAGTCAGATACAAGGTTATCAAGATTTGAACTCTTCTATATGTACGTCTATAAATCTAAAAGAATTTTGATTTTAAAATGTGTTTGTCTTAAAGCTTAAAAACTTTATGATGGAATACGAGTACAACATGATGATTAAAATTTGTTCCTTTATTTATGTTACAAATTACATCTGGTTGGACTTAACTCGGTTGTAAAAGTTCAAGGAGCGATAAGCTTTTATCTGTTAGGACTACGATGGAATCACATTTAAGCTTTTCTGTAGAGAACTAAATTGTTTACATGAATTTATGATTAAAAAATATTTTACAACTTTTATTTAGCAAAAATAAAACAAACAAAATTTTTCCATGTTATTTATATGGGAAGGCAAACAATAACTGCGCGGTACGATATTGAATTGGAATAAAATATTGTGTGTGCCAACTATTAATGAAATTCTTTTGGTATTTCAAAAACTATTGCATAAATTGTGATACCTTAAAAAAAACAATTCGTGTTATACAAGAGGTTTAAATAATAATAAAATTATTTTCAATATGACAAAATAGTATAAGTATACAAATCAAAACATATTACACAAAATTTAAGTGAAGAAATTAGAAAAAAATCAGGAAATTTTTAATAGAAAATCACATATTGCAGGGCGATGGAAAAAGGCTCATTACCTTTACCAGAATGTTAAGGTACATGCATTAATTTTCTTGTGTTACTTAAATATATTTTAATCCTTAACATGCAACTTGAACATAAGCCGCGCCTGCCGATGCGGTAGTTACAAATTTTTAGTGCCTCTAACGCTTAGAACGGACATAATTCGAGAGATATTCTGGATTATGTTGGTTTTGAAGGAATTAGTCACTTGGCTTCTGAATACCTTGCAAGAAAAAGTCTTAACGGAGTTAAATCGCGAGATCTTTTTAAATGAAAAAGTTATAATCATATCAAAATATGGTTTATGCAGGATGAGCATTTTTGCTTTCGTTATGGGAAAAGTTGCCCAATCCTACTACGAACACATTTAGGTCACGTCATTATTTTGTAGTCCTTTAATGAAAAATTCAGCTTATCGCTAAGTGTGCTTCATTGAAAACTCCCACATTTTGATGATATTTGCAAATCAGTTACATGTGTCAAACGGATTTCCTCCTCGTAAAAGATCTCATAAATGGTAAACCTTTATATATTGGGCGACATAAGGACTAATCTAATTGTGGAGCTATTTCTTCAGATAAGCTTTTTCATTCACTTAGGAACTGACAATGGTAGAGATTTAAATCACCAGACGTTAATTATTAACATTCCACATTAAATAAGTTAAAAATGCTTTATCAGTTTCAAATAAAAGTGATGTTGTTCATAAGCGTTAGACTTGTCCCCTCTAAATAAGTAACTCTTGTTGCCAGGAAATATGCATTATTTTCTTACTTTTCAAATATTCTGAAAAAGTATTTTTCAGTATTCTTTATTATTAATATTTTTTGTTGTTGCTGAAAACAGAAAATCTCGGGATATTTTAAAGTTTAGCATTCAGTGGGTTTATAAGTTGTAACTTTTTTTATATTGTCAATCAACTTTTTTTCATTTAAACTGGTCGATTCAATATTAACTTTTGAAATTCCGAATGCAGCATGTGTTGACATTTTGATATGGGAAGAGTTTCAGCAAAATATTTTCATTTGGAATCTGAAGTAGTATATACATATGGTCCAAAAAATATATTTTATGCGCATTAAATATGCATTATAATACTTTAAAATATGCCCCGGAACAAATTGAACTTCAACTTCACTAAAGATCACAATGACAAGATTAACATCTTTGCACCTTATTTTATGTGAGAATACGACAAGAATTTTTCTTTATAAAAAAACATTGACGTTGATTTTTCAAATTGAAAGCATTGGCTGTACGTCTAAATAAGCTTTCAGGGAATGAAAGTTATATTTTATCCACAACTATTGTGTTATCTAAGGAATATTCCAAACATAAGGATTCCTCAGGAACAGAATAATTTTAAATTTAAAATTTTCTTCGAAATTGTTCAACATCTAACAAAGCTGTGCTTATATAGTGACCAGTGTTACCAGTATCAGAATTTTTTGTGAATGTTTTGTTACAAAATTTGCAAAATCTGCGCCGTGTTATTATAAAAAATATTTTAAGTATCTCAATCTTGCAGCAAGGGTTGTTGCTCAACTACGTATCATTGCATTGATTCGTCCAAGTGTGCCACTAGCTCTAGCTTTTCAAGAAAATCTGCTTCTTTCGTGACCTTAAAGCATTTTTCAAACATATTAGATAATTATTTACTACAGCATTATCCGTTTAATTACCTGTCATGCTTCTTTTGCTAAGCTTTTTCAAATCCACATTTACTATACTCTTCTTATTGAAAAGACGTATTAAAATTTATTTTAAAACAAAATCAAAACGTATCGTCTTGTTTGCTTAGAAATTTCTTTAAGTTACCGTTTTAAAGAAAGGTGAGTTACTTGCTGATTACACCCTGATTTTCGAAAATCGAGTTTTTTCAGATCTCGTAATTTTCAGGTTCTCTGTTAAAATATTCAGACTATTTTTGCGATAGTGTCCAAATGATTGCATGTGCGTGTGTGGGTGTACGAGTATGTATAGATGTAAATCTCTCCTAATGTCTGAAGCGATCGAAACAAGACCTTGTGACATTCTGAAAATTATGTTTTCAATTAAATGTCGACTGAATTTAAGATTTTGCGAAAAACAACTTTTCGAAAAAAACGTATCTTTAAAACAAAATTTTAAACACAATCAGCCCTCAACGCTCAATCAGTATGAAATCAGTAACTGCGCATTTTTTGATTGAGGAAAGCTTAAAAGTATGAAAGTAAAAATTATAAATTGCAATGGAATCGCAATCAATCTTTGCCTCTTGTGATGAATATTATAGATTGTAAAACGGATTAGATTTTAAAAATTCATTTTTAGAGATTATTAAAAAATCAGCAAATGCTACAGTGGAATTTTGTACTATTTTCTTTTAGGGATTTCATAACTTTTAACTGATAAGCCTTAAATAATTAGAAACATGTAGTCATACGTAATATTAGGAAAAATATTTGAATTAATCGAATATTTTTGCTCTCTAAAAATAATTTATTAATTAAACCTTATCAGAGCAAAAAAAAAAAACGATGAAACAAATATTTCTAATAAAATTAACGGATGTCAAATTAAATCTTTTACGTACATAAATGAAGATCTCTTCTAATTTGGTTTTATTTTATTTTAACAGGTTCATCAAAACTTCAAAATGGCCCTATCGAAGATCGATACTGAATTGGACCAGGAGAAATATTTACGCGAAACCACACGATATTTTCGTGGCATAGATAAACCCTTAAGATATGGCCCCATAATTGAGACTCTTGGCGACTTAATAGCGGCCTTACACAAGGAATTCGCAACAAACTATGTGAACATTGAAATGGTGAATCATATCATGATATCCTACAAATCGAATCCGAAGGAGTGGAAAAAGTTTGCCAAATTCGATCGTTACAAATATACTCGCAATTTAGTGGATGCCGGCAATGGAAAATTTAATCTGATGATTTTGTGCTGGGGCGAGGGTCATGGTTCAAGTATACACGACCATGCCAACAGTCATTGTTTTATGAAAATGCTTAAGGGTGATTTGGTAGAGACTCGCTACTCATGGCCCAAAACGGAAAACCAACCAGAGGGAGAAGAATTGGAAAATCACGAGGCTTTGGAGGTGTTGGGCAAAAGAACCATGAGTTTAAATGACGTCGCCTATATAAATGGTAGGCTTAATCTATATATATTTTTTTAAGTATTTACGGCTTTTACTTTATTTTTTACAGATAACTTGGGCCTTCATCGTGTGGAAAATCCCAGCCATTCTGATACAGCTGTTTCACTGCATTTATATTGTCCTCCTTATGACAGCTGTTCTATCTTTGAAAAAACTTCTGGTAAACGTTTAAAGTGTACCGTTACATTCTGGAGTAAATTCGGTCAAAAGGTCAATGAAAACAATTAAATGTAAGAGATTAAAATATTTGTATATTGACCGGCCACTTTGTTCACTCTACTCCAAAACAAAAACAGAAAGACTTAACACTCGTTCGTACATATTCAGAGCTCTAACGCAAAATAAATGGCGGAGTGAAACAGGAAAATTTTCCCAGGAGCTGATTGTTTGAAATTATGTAATAGATATTTTATAAATATTGCTTAAAATATTCTGTTTTCATCTTTAGTGTATTTGTTTATTTAAGCTTAGTTAATAAGTTTATTTGTTTATGCACTTTTTTAAATTATATAAAGACATTAAATTTAAGAATAAAAGCTTATTAATTGGGTAAAAATATTTTAAAAAATAATTGCTAAAAATGTCAATTGGGTATTAAGAGCATACAAATATTTACTTAATTTTTCCAAAAGCGCTTACAATCTGATATAAAAAGGAATTAAAAAAAATTCAAATAATTTTCTTGATGTTCTATTTGAATTAAAGCTGAGGTCGAAATAGCATGTTTCAGACTACACAATAAAACAATAAATTTCGTACAAAGGCCTTCAAAAACTCGAAAAGAACTCTGCAACCTGAAAAAAAATTTAAATTTTAAAAATTAGTGCATTTTATTTAAAGCTTATATTGGCACCTTTCATCCAAAAAAAGTTTCATAAGAAAGTAACAACAAGTTCCCGAGATATTTCAAGCGCAATCTTAGATAAAACGGGACAGTTATGGCCAGTTTACTTCCAACCTTGTCCTTAGAGGTCAATGAATAACTCCACAGGTTTGTAGAGTAGGATATGGAGATTGCTTTAGAGTTTATTTGAACTCTGTACATGCATTAGATTAAAAGATATTAAGGTTAATGCTATTAGTCGAATTTTTTCAATATCCCGGGGGCCACCAGGCGGGCCAAAGGTTGACTATCTTGTAGCCCAAGTTCCAATCTACCATACTGTGAAAAAATCATTTCAATAGCTACAGCCGTTCCTGAGTTATAGCGTTTTGAAAAATAAGTTTTAACGAAATCCACCTGCTACCAGCTTCTGTTGGCCTGGTGTTTTACAAAAAAAATACATTTTCATATTCTCATATTTTGGTTTGTTTTCCCCATGTTACTGGTGCAGGGTGGTTGTCTTGAATAAGCGTATTTTTACTCAGCAATGACACCAACCTGCTCGTCTATTACATTGCACATCCCTAAGGTATGCTTTATATTTTTATAAAGAATATGCACTTGCCGTCTGTTATGCTGACAATATTTGAATGGGCAACATTTGTAATTAATAAATAAAATACAAAATTCAGTTGTAGTTTTCACTTTAAAGCATTTTTATTGCATGGTTTTTAGTTCATTTATAATGGAAACAACAAATAACTAAACTTAAAATCTAATTAATTTTATTGTATATAATTTAATTGTGTGTATTAGTTTAAGATATACTTAAAATAATTAAACGATATCATAAAGTTAATGATAAAAAACTTTTATTTATTCTCACAAGGTTTCATTTTCGCAAATTAAATAATTATTTTTATACAAAATTGGTTTATGCAAAGATTCACTACATCTTTCTATATTTATTTATTACAATAATAATTACTAATTTATTCTGGTAGATACCGTGAGTGACAAATATTGTAATGCAGTGATAATTGTTTTTATAACAAAAAATGAATAATTTAGGTAAATAAATTTTTTATTATTTTTAAGCGGGAAACTATTTAAGAATATAATACTTTTTCATAAAACAAATGTTTTTTACGAAAATGTTAAATAAGTAGAATAACATGAAAAATATTTTGAATTATGTTTGAAGTTAAACTGATGTACATATATTATTAGGTTTTCAATTATTTACTTATTTTATATATACATATGTATGTAGATTTGTTTTTTGTAAAAAAAAGTTTTTTTAACTATTATGTTAACAAATTAATTTTTTAATTTTATTTTTATTAAACAAAATTAGAGGATTTTACTGCCTAATTTACAATAATTTATCAAAGGCTTCTTGTAACAGGTGTTACTAAATTTAAATTTCTTACAAAATTTTACCCATGAAATAGTTGCAAACTTTTCATAGGGCCATTTAGGTTTAGGTGTGTTCGGATATGCAGTCGATTTGAGAATTACGTGCATTAAAATTTCACTAATGCCATCCCATTTTATCTAACTGCATTTGCGAACATAAAAACCCTTTTATTATAATAGTCTTATAGTATTTTTTTAATTGGTTTAGATGTCTTATATAATTGTTACTGCAAAATGTTTTTTAATTAATATACTTTTTTTCTATTAAACGAAAAAAAGTGTAAAGTGTGCAGAGCATTAAAATTTCTATTAATTGGTTTAATTATTTATTATTTCTTCATTTATGAAATTTACTACAAATTAAATTTAATTTAGAATTTTTATTAAGTGGCTTCGAATCAATTATTATATCCTTTTACTTTTGCTCAAAGACTATTTTTTAATATTTTCCTGTAAAAATTTTAAATAATATTTCTCATATTAATTTTTTTTTATTTTTACTATTGGATGATATTAACTTGTCACGTTTAGTTTTTAAAATAGTTTTTAGTGATTTTTTTCATTTGCTTTCTGCATATTTTTCCAACACGCAGTCGCATGAAGGGTGTCTTTTTGACATATTTTCAATTTTGACATTTTTGTGGTTAAGCAAAGAGGAAATATTTCATGTATAGATTTTTTAATTTATAAAAAGAAACGAAATACATCCTTTGACACTCTTAATATCATTTCAATAAAGAGAAGATGGGGTTTTCAATCCATTTAATGGAGTTCTGTTAAATATAGAAAATTGTTTATAACAATTTATATTTTAATTATGATTCTCGAAATCCTTTAAAATTCATTTCGCCATTTCAAAATGATTATTTTGTAGTCTATATCATAATCCTGATATAAAAATTTCACTGACGAAAGTGGGAAATTTCAAAAAATATCGTGAAACCTTATCTTCTAAAATGCATAGAGCGTTCAGAATTTTGATAAAAATACAAAATTGAAACTCAGTTATTGCAACGTTAGAATTTGGAAACGTTGGTTTTTGTGTTTTGTAACACAAAGAAATTTCAATGATTTTTGATTTCATAAAAATTTTTATCCTGAACTGCACTTTATAGAGTAAATTCCTTTAGAAAATGGGGGAAAATAAAAAAAACAAATATGTATATATGAAAATTTTAATTTAGTTTACAATCTACAAGAAATAGACAAAAATATTTGTCATATGTACAATTGCAAATATATGCTAAGTTGCAGAATTTCTAATCAAGGAAAAGTGTGTTCATTAATATTGAGTAAATTAATAAAAAAAAAAAAAAAAAATAAGTGAACGAAAATTATTTTTTTCAGTTTTCAAATATTCGTAATTGTTTCTAAGTATTTCGACATATCGATATCAACATTAAGAATCTGTTTGAATAAGGGAAAAGACTGGCTGTAAGTTTTAAAAGACTTTTTTGTTTGTTACGATTTAATATGAACAATTAACAAAAAAAAAAAAAAGATAATTAACTATAACTAAATTGATGTTTGATAAACATTTTAAAAACGTTTCTAATAATTAATTGAATAATCGACATTGGTTTTCTTATACTATAGAAATTTAGTTTAAATTTGCATGTAAGTAGGTCGCGTGTATATTCTTCCATATTTTTTTTTTTTTTTTCTATTAAAAATAATATTTTTAAGCTCGAGAGCTATTTTTAATTTATTGTATTGCCTATATTACGATATTCCTTGAGTATCATCCTCAGGACTTACTTCCCACAACACATGATTATTCAAACAATCAAACTGAAGGGATGCTGTAATTAAATGTTTTTTTTTTGTTGATATTTTTAGCACGTCTAAAAAAATTGGCGGCGTCTCGCCTATCCATATGTCTAAAATATTTCGTTGCCGCTAAAGGGCATGATTGACTATCCTACAAATGTATGTATGTAAAATAAAATAAAAATTCTTTGTTTGTTGTGGCTTTAGCTTTTCGTATCCCACGTACCGGCATTTGAACAGCTAATGCCACAAAAAAACAACATTTTTTAAACTCTAATTGTTTTAACAATTAGTTGGGGAGAATATCCCAAAAGAATAAATTTTCAATATTAAATTTAAAAATAAAAAAATCTCAAAAAGTCTGCTGCTGGTGCTACACTGTAACACAAAGAGATACACATAATTGCTTTTTGTTATCAACATAATAATTGCAGATTTAATCGCACAACAGACCTGTCGAAAGAATTCGTAACATTCTCTCCCGATTTTTTTTTTGACAGATCTGATACAGTCGAACTTCCATAACTCGAACTTCTCTAACTCGAATTTTCTCTAAGTCGAACTAATTTGGTTGGCAGTAGCGTTAAAAGAACAAATTACATACAATTTTGCTTCCGTAACTCGAACTTCCATAAGTTGAAGTTCTCCATAACTCGAACAAAAATCATACACATGAATTCTATAACTCGAAAATTTTTGCTTTTTTAGATGGTTTTTTGTTTTTGTTTTAGTTATGGTTTGTTTGTTTTATTCTCTTTTGTTACTTCAGTTGATTTGTATATTTTACATGCTATTTTTGTGAATTTTTTCGGGGAATTACAAATTTGTTTGCGTAAGTAAGTATCAGTTCTATGCATAATTCAGGCTAGATGATAAATGTTGAAATAATGGCAAAAACTGATGAGCACTACAAAGCTTTAAGTTTATTAGGTATATTTTTTACTGAAAATAATAAAAAAGTAAAATGTCCGTCACTTATTTCAGAATATTTTACTTAACTGTAATTTTGTAATTACATACATACATACTTATGTATATGAATACATATACTTGTTCTTTTAATATCTGAACTAAGTACATATGTAGTTTTCCACCAGAGGCTATTTTAAATAAAAATACATGATACAAAAACCTTTTATTCTATTTTGACAAAAAATTCTGTAACTCGAAGTCTCCGTAAGTCGAAGTTTTTTTTGGGATAATGGTGATTCGAGTTATGGAAGTTCGACTGTAGTAACTTCAAAAAAAATTATTGCTTCATAAACTTTGTCATTTATGTTTAATAATAAAACTTTTATCTATCTATACAATTTTATAAATTAGCTTTTTTTTCATTTATTAACTCTTGCTTCATTTAAAGCCTTGATTAAGGCCAATTAATAAGGTCTATGCAACAGTCCAGGTGATAGGCAAGATCATTGCCAAACTCTATGCATTAAAATATACAAAAAATGTTCCGTCAAATTTTTCATAAGGAGTCTCACAATTGTATTCTCAGCTTTGTTGTAAACAATTCGCCTTGCATAAAGTTTATAAATGGGTCTTGATTGTCCCAATAACATTTAAATCTGTCAAACATTTGTGCAGAATGAAGAAAATCGTACATTGCATTATGAAACAACTTTACCAGGTGACAGCACTAATCTAGGTGAATATATTTTGCTTTGCTCCTTTTCACTTCACTTAGCTGTCTATGTAAATTCTACAGGTTACACTCTTGTCTCGATGATTTGGCACTCGTTGATTTTTTCTAGGTTATTTGAACTCTTATTATGTTCAAGATCTATTTGTACAGGTCATCACAACAGTTCAGGTGAAGGTTTTTGTTTACATTTCATTTGTGTCAGTTTGTCTTGCGTTGGACTTATTTGTTGTTTGAATAACACTTAGTTAGTGACGTTAAATCTATTGGGTGTCAAAGCTGATATTCAAACAATATTAAAATATAGGCAATAATTGAATTAAAATTATAATAGCCTGCTAATTAATAGAAAATTCTTTAACATGTCAATAAGGGTATTCATGATGGGGTAGTGCAAACTATATAAATCGTTTTTATCAACATGAAAATATATTAAAGAACTAATTTACAATTTACTTCATTTGCAAAAAAAAAACTCAAATGGTAAAGTATGTTGAGGTTAGAAAGAACTACCGAAGAAGTCAATAAGATCCAGAAGAAGCAGTGAAAATTAGGATAATTTCTAAGGATTTTGACCTGGGATTATTATGGCAAAGTCGACCAGAGAAAACAATTTCCATTGAACTGGAAATTGTCATCAATGAGTTGCGAAACACAGTAAAAAATTCTTATGTTAAATTACGGAAGCGAACATATACAATATATCTGTGTGTGAAAGTAGTGTCCTCAGAACTATAAATTGAAGGCAAATAATTATTTCATTGAAATATAATTTAATTATTTATTTTTCTTTAATGAAAAATTATTTCCCAGAACTGAATCAAAATTGCACAAATTTGTAGAAATAATTAAAATTTCCAACGTATAAATGCACTAGTGAATACTTTGGAAGCAATGATAGTGTCATTTCTTAAGAACGACTTCCACTTTTTTCACTGGATGTATACTTGCTCAGTTATACCTGTTTCACACACATTAAAGTTCTCTTGTTCAAGTTTTAAATCAGCTGGGATAAATATAAAGAAAGTATGTATCTCTTTTTTTATTCTTCTTACTGCTGGATTAAAGTCTGAGCAAGACAATTTTAGGTGTAACAAGAATTTAATAAGAAAATACAACAGAAAACAACATACGTAAAGTGGTCCGATCCTGCAAAAATATTGGAATCCCGCGGCATCGCAATTTGCAGGATTGAGTAAATGAGAGTTCTTGCACGAAACAGCCAGAAATTTTTTTCTTGCTGACTTTGTAAATTGTTAAACGATCAGCTGTTTCAATGACAGATAAGTGCAAGAGTAATGAAAAAAGACGTTTTGAATGAAAAAAATAAATTAAAATAAAATTGTTTTTTCTTTATTAAAAGTGTTATGTATTTAAAAAAGATAACTTCCTCAATACACCAAAAGCTTATATGAATACTCATGTATATAAGTATCTATGTATGTATGTATGTATGTGTGTATAGACATATTCCTATTTTTAAACACAGAAATTTAGAGTAATTTTGTTAATTTATGCATGGAAATAAGATGAATTTTAGTTCATTAGATGAATTAAGAATTTAATTTTAATTTTAATTTAAGATGAATTTTAGTTCATTCAAACTTTGCCCCAAAAAGTGTGGGATCGGACCTAATTAATAAAAGTGGCGCCGGAAACCTTTTATGGAGTTTTTTTTTGCAATATGCGCAGCAAATTTGCAAAATACAAATTTGCACAATCACCACCGTGAAATCCCTTAATGCATAAATATGACGAATAAGAATTTTAAATTAATTTTGTGATTTTCTTTTTCTTAAATATTTAAATAATTGTTTGTATTTTTATGTCAATAATTTCTATCATAAGAAATTCAATGTATCAGGTTAACTTTTTTTACGGAAACATCACTATCACTTTCCTTAGATTTTTTCTCACAGAATTCTATCAGATAAGAGGCAATACCTGACAATGCTATAAAAGCCCCAGCGAAGTAAAACGCATTATCCCATCTAGAAATATAAGTTTTACATAAATTACAATATTAACAATTATATTTATTAACATCTAGTTAAGAGTTTTCCAATACGGCCGAGTCGATGTGAGAGAAATTAGAAAGAAAAAAGTACAAAAAATTACGAGAAGAGCCGTTTCTGGCCGAGATATATTATTATTATTTTTATTATTCTGGACACCTGTGTAATTGAATTCCGCTATATAGAGATGGCACGAGTACCTCACTCTGCAGCACGCCTAAGTTTAGAGCTGACTGGAGTTTAGAACTGATAGTACGAAAATTACTAGACCCTAAGAATTTCTGCTTGTTGATCTAGGAACCTTCGGGGACCATGTATTAGTTGTGATTGAATTCCAAATTGGGTAATTACAATTGTAGGTTAAGTGACTGATACCCGGGAAAGTGTTATTGACTAGATCGGGAATCCTATGTGTCGTTGCTACTCGACAGAAACGTTTAGTTGGCATAGTGGTTGAAAAAGGTCCTAGAGGTATTAGTGATCGCTGGTAGTCAAAGAAATGGCTGGTCATGGTAGCGAACAGTTTGACTAAACAAGCGGAATTATGTAAATTTACATATTTTTTCTTTATTCGTAACCGCCTCGAGTCATTAAGCTAACTTGGTAGTAAGAGGTAGGTTCATTCTGCAGATGCATTCCTGAAAATTGGTAAATTGTAGCCAAAATGGTCTGGTTACAACCACAGTCCCATGTAGTATTGGACCATGTTATTTCAAACGAATATATATTTCAATGCGACTAGTGTTCTTAAAGCACGAACATTATAAGTGCCATTTTGTGGCCGAACTAGTGATTTAGTGAGTGAACTAGCTATTCCATCATGAGTGGTCTATTAAGTAAAGTTATGAAGTAGTTTCTGATTAAACCGAAGTGATTAAAAGCTGCAATATATAGTCGAGTTCTAGGAGATCTTGATGTTGATTAATTCACACATTTGGTACAGTTTCAGAGTATTTATATTAATTTATGGGTATATTCCACTAGTCACATTTTTGCAGGATAGTTTCAGCTAAGTTTAAGTCATATTTACCACGTTTATACGCACGTCTTATTTGCAAATAGAACTATTTGCAAATAACTAATGCACTGTTTATACGGGTAATTGCATACAGAACTTATGTTATTATTAGTGAAGCCATGTGACGAAAATACGATTGT
This sequence comes from Germaria angustata, assembly GCA_963681545.1. Lineage (NCBI taxonomy): Eukaryota > Metazoa > Arthropoda > Insecta > Diptera > Tachinidae > Germaria > Germaria angustata. The sequence continues at coordinate 67,383,216 of OY813002.1, forward strand.
TTGGTAAGTAAAACACAAAAAACGTTCATGAAGTGGCAACGTCTTGCTTTTTATTTGCAAATAGTGTCGTTATTCACGACTTGTTTAAGTGAGTTAATAGGTTTGTTCCACAAGATCTCGGACAAGTTCGGACTATTGAGAGCAAAATGAAAAATACTCTCTAAATTTGCCAAAGTTACCCAAAATAGCTGGAACGCAAAAAACCATTTTTGTAGTTCCTGAAATACTAATGCTGCTTACTTTTTAAACTAAAATCTATTTAAGTGCTTTTAGACGCTTAAAAGTCTTCAAATTATAAAAACAAAACATTTGCATCATTGTCAACAACTGTAAAATAATTGAAAAACAAAAAGATTCTTCACATATGTAGCTATAAAAACATTTTAAATATTAAATAAAAAAGAAAATGTTTATGCACTAACGTATTTACCACTTTAATTTTTTCATTGAAACCCTCCATTTTGCTTTTTAATATATTTATTTATAATAACTAAACTTTTTCTTTTGCTTGCAAATTTTCTGATAATCTATGTTTCATATGTAAACAAAAAACAGCTGATTGTTAAATTCTTGTCCGAACTTACCCAAAGAAAAAGTTCGTGCAAATTTGTACAGGAAATGAAAAAAATTACTCTCTCAATTTCTCTCTTTTTTGCACAAAAATTGTTATGTGGAACGGTTTTGGGTAGCTTTGGGCTAGTTCGGACTGTTTCGTTATGCATGTGGAACAGAACTAATAATTACAATAAAAAAGTTATACGGCAACATTCTTCTTTTTTATTTGCAAATAAGACGTGCGTATAAACGTACATAGTAATTGAATCACAACGAAGAATACTGAATGTTCAGCAAATATTCCCTGGCAGCTGCGTTTTTCTGCTGGAGTTATATATCGTTCACGTTTGTATCATCAACATTGGAGCAAGTTTAAGTTTAAGAAAATGTGAAGAGGAACCGACAGCTTGCGGTTTTCCAGCACACTTTCGCAGCCGGTGGCTAGATCATCCATCGAATTACTTTTTCTATAAATGGATGTATATCTGTTGGTCAATTATATACAATTTAGACAATTAAGTTCTGTTATTTGATCCCGTTGCGTCTCAGTTGTCACAGTGATTTGCCTTGATAGACCCCGTTAAAAACAATATGGCCACGCAGACCATTCACATCGATTCGCTCTTTTTGGAAACCCATATATAAAATAAATTTAATAACAAAAAGAAAAACTCACCTTAAAGTAGCTTCGTATATAGCACTAGCGATGGGAGGGCCGGCTATCATACCGACACCTTGCACCAGCAGTACCAGACCGTAGGCACAGGTGAAATCATCCAAATCAACTATACTAACCAAAATGCTGGGCGTAAAGGAAAATGAACTGGCAAATGTGAAACCAAATATAATACACGTTAACAAAAGGCCATTATAGCTGGATACCAGCAGTGGCATTAACACTACAGAAAGGCCACAAACTGTCAAAAAGATAAAAGAAATTTGTTTTAATTGAGCCGCTATCCATTTAATTTCATTTTAGCACGACTTACCTAACATACATCCGGAATAGCAGATATTTACATTCATCCACGAGCGATCGCCTAAATAACCTAGACCGATCATGCCGATCGTTTGAGCAACACCAATGGCGGATATCAACTGAGCACTGGCCGATGTATCGTAGTCATGCATTTTCAAATACTCAGGCAAATAAAGATATGGAATAATGAACCTGCAATTAAACAATTATGAGATTAAAAAGTTAAAGAAAAGATTATATGTAGAGTAAGATCACTATAATTCGATAAGTACAACATTAGATATAATCGAGACCCTAGTGGAAAAAAAAATCAAGTAACTCTTATGCTTCCAAACAAAAAGCATTAGAACATCCATCTTTTCAACTTCCTAGTGCGTCAAATTTACAAAATTGTGATTGAAAATTTACACTACATCTACGAAATTTTATTCTTCATTCTCATTTTATGAATTTTATGAGTGGTAAATAGAATATCATAAATTAATATACATACAATTATTTTCTTTGAAAGAAACACGAAGAATTTAATTTTCTTAAGATGTTAAAGATAGTTTCCAATTCATTGAACTTTTAATGAAAATTCTATAATAAAATTATTGAATCTGATCTGTTCCCGCATCACTTTTGAAGCACTTTTTTCATAAGTCTCTGACTTTCTACTCTCGCATATACTCTTTTTAAAGTTATTTTATCCTGTTTTCGATGGTGATGTGCCTGAGATTATAAGTGCGTTGACTGTTAATCATGTTATAATGAAATAAAATATATGAAAATGATATTAAAAGTAAAAAGGATGCCAAATGCATAAATATATAAAATATACTATGGGATGTAAATAACATTTGAAATACTTTCATAAAATCAAATTTGTCTTAACATTGTCAACATGACTTCAAGTATAATGAATAGAAATATTAAGCAAAGAAAACATTTTGCCATGACAAACCCACGTTAAAATCATTAGAAATTATTCAAATCTAAGCTTCTCACGGTTTACTGTATAAACACATTGAAAATAAAGAAATTAATGTAATCTATTACTTACTTTTATTGGAAAAAATATATGTATCTACTTCGGTTATAATGCACTTCGTTTATAATTAACTAAATTGCGCGGTGCGCGGATTTCGTTACAGCCGAACTCCACTGTATATAAAAAATTTAATGGATTGTAATTTGAGACTTGGTTATTTTTTATGTAATTTTAGAATTACTATTGAAATGTGGTTAACATCTTATGGCGTGGCCATAAATCTCATTCTCCAGATATTAATACGGAATAAACTTTTATTCACGAATTGTGTTAGATAGTTACGTTAGATTTTTCATTGAGAAAATCGGGTTAGTTTATTAACAAATAGGATCTAATAACCCTCAACGTATCCACACTCAGGCAACACAAAGGGACTAAACTGGACCCAAGCGAGTCAGTTATAAATTATAACTGATGGCTAAGAGATGGATCGCAAATGTGGTACACGGACGGCTCAAAAACGCTCCAAGGAGTTGGGACGGGAATAGTGGGGCCTAGAGCACACAGGTCTATAACATTGAGCAAGGATACGACAATTTTCGAAGCGGAACTTTACGCGATACTGGAAACTGTGGAGATTCTATCCGAGAGAGGACACAGGGGAATACGGGTTAAGATATTCTCGGACAGCCAATCGGTTCTTAAGGCCTTGAGAGGCTGTACGTACATGTCCAGATTATTACTGGAATGTCAAAACAGGCTCAATGACCTGGCGACTCATAATCAGATTACTCTGATATGGGTACCAGGGCATCAGGGGCATGCCGGGAATGAGATGGTGGACATCTGTGCGAGAAGAGGGGCTGAGGGGAACTTCATTGGACCCACCAAACAAAAATCAACAAAATCTACTTAAAGGGGAGATTTCGAAATGGACATCGTCCAGGATTGCACAATATTGGAATGACATCAATGGATTATGTCACTCCAAGAAATTCCTACGCTTTGACGCTGGGAGGGCGGATCTGGCTCTAAGACTGGACGGGAAAAGCCTACGGACGCTGGTAGGGGCGCTCACAGGCCATTACACCTGCAAAGACCACCTATACCGAATGGGCTTATCTGACACGGACATCTGCAGATTTTGCGGTGAAGATGAGGAGTCGATGGAACACTTGATAGCAAATTGTGGGCCATTGTGCCACAGGAGACACAGGACTCTACATGCATATACGCTGAGTGAAGAGGATCTGCTAATGCTCCCACTGAAGGAGCTGATCCTATTTGCGAACGTATTAAACTGCTAGGGACAGAGGAAGCACAATAGATCAGCAATGGTCGCAGTGCAAAGGGCCATCCTGGGCCAAACCCCCATTACATTACATTACATTACATAACTGACGGCTGAAGAACTAAGCTTTCTCATTTTCACCACATGTCCTCTCTACACTATCCTTTTCACAAAGAAGTAATTCTTTAAGTTGTAGGTATCAATTGGCTTAGTGTTACTTCTCTCAAAACAAGAAAATAAATAACATTAAACACTAGAGCTGATCGAAACATCTTTTTACATATTTTAAAATTTTTTATATTTAATTTTTTAATGCGTTTTCAATAAAACCAGTAGAATAGAATTTAAAAAATCTGGCTTTTTTTAAGAAACATTAACTGCAAACCGTCAAAATATGAAAAAACAGGTTCCTAAGAAGCTATTAAAAGGCAGAGATTTTGATCCGGAAACGGTGCTAATTCCGAAGATTTTTTTATCAAAATATGATAAAAGGTACATCATGAGCTGCAGTAAGCATCAACGAAAGTCACACATAAAGACTAGTTTCAAGTCCGAAAAATCACGTTCAACATGCTATAGTTTCTTTTTTTAATTTATTTAAAATGGTTTGTTATTTGTTCAATGGACTTCTTATGCTTATACAAAAACTCTCAAACAGCAAATGAGTGTTAGAAATATATAATATTTAATTTTTCGTTTTGCTTTATAAATACAATCATTGTGACCCAATGGGAGACTAAATGTATAAAATTATTCATATCGAATATAAATAGTTTGTTGTATTGTTTGTATAAGTTTTCTAGCCGAGTATGTCTATAAATTTTATTAATTCTTATCTATTATTTGAGAGATTTATTATAAGCACACGAGGTTAAACGCATTTCAAGAATGCTTTTTGAAAGCCTTTAGTTAGAGTTAGCATTAGCACCAACGAAATACAGTCATGTATTCGTAGACGAACTTAACAGTTGAGAGAGTACTGTGAATAGTTTTAATAAAAAAAGGACTTATGTATTCATCAATATTCACGTTTTGACCTTCACAGTAGTCCGCTTCAGATATAATATAGTTGCTTTGAACTTTCTTTGAGTCTCTTCAGTCTGAGAACAGGAAAAAGGCGAAGCGTACGAAATTCGGTATATATGGTGACTTATGGTCAAAATTAAATACCAGTAGCTTCAGAACGAACTCCGTCGAAACATTTATCATGCTAAAAAAGAACATTCGAAAAAATGGCATGGTGCGAGCCAACCGAAATGCCGACGTGATCAGCAACCTCTGTAATGATAATTCCATGATTCCTTAATACTATTTACATTACTTTTACAACGGTTTTCTTCAGGTATTGACTGGCAGGGGAGTCCAGAATGATGTTCGTCATTGGCTTCCTCACGGCCTTCTTCGTAAACATTTTTCTTACTCTGAGTAGACATAAAAATTCTTTTATCCTGTAACAACTAGCACATATGAGTACTACCAGAAAATTGAAACTGTGAACGTATATTCGGGATGAGTGTGGCAAAATTAAATTTTGAAAATAATAATAATACTCTTAGGTATCCCAAAAAGTCACCATACTTTTTGAACAAACCTCGTATATAAAATTATGTACATATTTTTTGTTTTATTTCGAATAAATATACTATACTCGTACATATATGTATGATTATTTGAAACAGAAAGAAAAAATAATAAAGTCAAAAACTCTACTTAAACAATTAGAAATAGTCATACTTATTTCTCTACGATTAATAGAATTTAAGTTAGATTTAAGTAAATATGTTTGCTGCGTGAGCGGGTTATAATAAACGGAAATTTGTACTTACCATATGAATAAGAATAATGTTGATAAATTGAATAGGGTAAATTTCACATCCTTAAACAATGAGAAATCAAAAACCGATTTCATCGTGTCGACGAGATTGTCATACCAAGTCTGTAATAGAAAAGAGTAGCAAATCGGATTTATAAGAGAACATTAGACATAAGCGAATGAGAAAGAGATAGATTTATAATAAATTTTAAGTAGAGAAATAGATTTATAACAAATTTTAAGTACAGAAAGATAGCACTTATATGTATGTTAATGGAGTTCAATGTTTAGTGCAAATGTCTTGTGACAGTGCAAGCGCAAAATGTCGTAGATTTTATTGCAATAAAACATTGTGTTTACGCAAGACTAAAAAAGGTGCAATGCAAGTTTATAATTCACGAATCATGTATAAAAGAAGAAGAAATGTCAAAAGCACATAGCGCATGAAAAAAGTTCAAAAGTTGTTACAATTTTTGCGGCAATTGCGTTTTCAACTTTTTCGTGTAAATTGCTTTTTGAAAACACTCAACTGTGACGCATTGTCGCGTTGAAAACGTGGTTTGTAAATTCAGTTAGAGTTCTCAGGCTGTCATTCTAGTGAAGAAAAAGGAGCGCTAGCGATCAAATATTACATTTTGCAATTGCAAACAATTGCAATTTTAAACGCATGAAACATTAAGTTCATCTGTTACGATTTTTCTAAAATTAATTTTAAAGCAAAATTGGAAAAACTATTGCACTAATGCGATCAAAGTTTACATTTTTTTTTTTTTTTTTTGTATAAAATAAATCGACTCATTTTATCATACAAAATGATTAATTTTTTCATGGAAACTAATTTAATTAATGATATTTAATTTATGTATGTAAATTACATGTGTATTAATTCGTTGAGTACCGTCTCTCTGGCACACAAATATACATACTTATATGTGCATTTTCTTACATAGAATAGGCATTTAATCATTCTGGGATTTACATACACATATTCTAAAGGATTAATTAAGAAGGCTTTTGTTTATTATCTCTGAAGACAATTTAATTTTAGCCCAAATCAACTTAATTAATATTGCATTAATTTCATAAAAACACTACACTGTTCAGATGTAATACTTATTCAATTCTACTCTATTAAAATTATTCATAGAATCCTAAGCCATATATATCTAACAAGTGAACTTATTAGAGCAATTGATAATCAGTTGATGGGTTCAGGTATCGTTCATTTGCTCCAATAACATCATAACTCACGAAAGCTACCCAATAAAAATAAATAAAGTTATTCTCAACGAATAACATTCTCACTGCTTCCAAATTATCCAACAGTGAAAATTAACGAATTTCAGGAAATTAACTTGACAAAATCTAGATTATAATTTCACCGCTTTTTTTAGGAATTAAATGTAAAATTTTGTCGTTCAATATACAAAAAAAAACTATCATCTATCGCTATTATTAAAAAAAACTTAACTGCCTCACGGAAATGCCTGCTGAGCATTCTGGACCCCATAGTTTCTATACCCCAAACAATTGAAAAATTCACAATATGGTGTTGGCCAATCGAAGACTAAAAGTGCGAAAGACTGTGGAAGCCATAGGCATATCGTATGGTTCAAAGGTTTAAATTTTTAGTTATCACTATGGTATGAGAAATCTTTGCGCAAGATGGGTGCTGCGTTTGCTCATAATCGGCCACAAACGCAATCATGTGACAACTTTTCAGGAGTGCTTGGCGTTGTTCAACCGCGAGTATATAATTAATCGACAAGGCGATTTTTTGTTCTCTCTTTTACGATCGCATTATGTTGCAGATTTTGGAAAAAGTATACCATTTTAGAGGTAATTTTTTGCAGAAGTGCATAAATGGGTGTAAGCGTTAAAAGTTGCTACTAATACGTGCTCACGTATTACTCATGCGTGTAAGTTCAAGGTGAATTAATTTGATTAGATGGTGTTAACACGGCAACAACTACAACAGCAAAAACAAACGGCGTGAAAAACAATGCATTTTTTGACATGTGTATCGCTTTATTGCTTATGTTGGAGTACACATCTCTCTATCTCTGAAATTAAATGAAACAAATTGTGTGTGAGATATCATTGAAATTTTTTGTTAGTTTGAAAGGCCTATCGATACCATTACGTTTGGAATGTAACATTGTGCAAATGTCCACGACGAATTCCCGAATCCGAAATGTGTTATTTTCCATAAATCAAGTTGAATTTGACCGATGGCATGTTGGCTTCGAGGGCCGCTATAAATTGTGTTTTATTCGCAAAGACTTATGACTTAAGAAAGCTTTACAGGCAAAAGTCTAAAGGAATAAAATCACACGATCTTAGTGGCCACCTACACGAAAAATGAACAGGCCCTCAAATCGCTCGTTCAAAAAGCTTCTCTTATTTTAGTTTCTTAAAGAAAACAAGACGATGTGATGGATCTTAACTTCTTCCTTTCATTAAAACGGTTATCGATTGAAATTTATTATAAATAAAAACTAAATAAGAAATAAATTACAAATACCAGATAGTCTTTCACATCTACATGGAAACCAATACAAATTAAATTATTGGTATTTTCTAATTAGAACTTCAATTTACTTTATTTGAAATGCAGCATTTCCTGGCAGCCTTCTCTTCTGCAACTCGTTGCTTTGCCAATCTTTTAATATTCGCTTCTTATAGGAAACCCTTTAAAAATTCAATTCTTTTCTTTTGCTCCTAATTTTATATGGGAGCATAGCAAATTACAAGGTGACCTTTACACTATTTATACTAAGGTTTCGGTGAGGAATTGGCAGACAAAAGGATTCCACCAAGTTCATACTTTATATTACGAGTACTTAATAAATTCTTATCGTTACAATTATTCCAAGTAACGTAAAATGATCTAGGTGCCTTCCAAATACTTTCTATCTTTACAAATCTTTTGACATCATCTAAGCAAATGCACCAAAATGACTGAGATGCTCAAAAATTTAGTCATGACAATTAAGAAAAAAAATCAATATAATAAAATAGTAAAAAAATCATACTCACATCCTCATCTTCCTTGGCGATTGTCGTCATTGAATTTCTATAAATATTGGGACATGATGAAGCCCTTAAGCGATAACGGTGTGTGCTCAACATGGCACCGCGGTAATGCATCGAATTGCGATGAATTCTCATATCCTTTAAGAAATTCGAATTACGTATAGAAATATTTCGTCTTAGATTCGAACGATAAGATGGTTTTTTCGATTTCGAAAGACGTCGCATTCCAGTGATGCTATCGATTCGCGTTCTTTTTACGTTACCCTTTGACTGTTGACCCGTCAAGGGTTCATTCTCTGGTATCACTATAACAGCGGGTCCTTCATTCTCACTGGCATTATTGACAATTTCATTGTGTTTCTTCAAATTAGATTCTATTAAGGCTAGGCCGTGATTCTTGACTGCCGAAAAGTAGGCGTGATTTACAGGATTCAAAACATCGACAGATCTGTGACGACAACCATTTGGCTTCAAGTCTTTCTTAGCCGCAAAGAATATATTCTCGTTGAGCGAGTAACGAGAATTGGAACAATTTTCTGCATGATTATTATGCTCGCGGGCATATTTTTGTGTCAAATACCCCTCATCGTTAGAGGAGCGCAGAGATATCAGAGAGGTTTTGTAAGGCGAACGATTGCCGGATGAACGCTTCTCTGAGGGCGATAAAGTTTCTATGGAGGCTAAAAAGTTTTTCTTCGCTATTTCGGCCACTTCGTTGGGTATGCCACCCATCATGGTGTCATCAGGTGAACCGATAATGGCAGCCGCAGTATAAGGGTTCCCAGTCGATGACATTGACAGCAAATTCTCCCTTGAGGGAGCTTCAGCACCTTCTTTCATTCTTAAGGATCTCCTACTGGTGCTCTTAACTTCGTAGAGGTCCTCTAGTTCCTGAGAATCCAAAAAAGTAGGCAAAAACATTTCACTGCGATATCTTTTTAATTGTATTTCGTTAAAATCCTCGATTTGCTGATTAGCTTCCGTGTTATTTTTCGTTACCAAAGTATCCAAAACATATTCCTTCGTTGCCCCTGTGTCCAGCAGTTTCTTAATTTCCTCCAGACAAACACTGGAATTAGAGAACGTAGTAACACTTTGTGATCTACTTTCCAAACGATTTTCTTCAATCAACCAGTCGGGGTCACGCATTAAAGCACCACAAACACAGGCATTTAGCATAGTGCCCGCCAAAATTAGAGTAGCACCTCTCCAGCCATATGTATCGATCAGCCACTGCGTTAAGGGGGCGTACAAAAATGTACCAATTCCTGTACCGGAAGCACTGATGCCGGTGGCAAAACTTCTCTTCTTGTCGAACCAAAAGGCTACGGACACAACGGCAGTAACATAGCCGATTCCCAAACCCAATCCCGATATTATGCCGAAGGTAACCATTAGCATTTCCACAGAGTTAACTACGGATGACAAGCCGAAACCAATGCCTGATACTAAACCTCCTATGATGGTCATTTTCCGGCAACCATACTTATCTACTAAATTGGACCAAATCGGACCCATTAGTAAGGGAACTGAGAAAAACAGCGACGAAATCCAGGCGGTCTTGGTAGGACTTTCACCAAAATAGTCTAGCAATTCAGTGTTTATTAGACCAAATGAAAACGACAGACCATCTGCTATCAGTGAGATTACCAAAGAGGCAAACACTACTACCCAACCATAACCGCCATCCGGAATTTCCGGTTTCTTTTTCTCTGTTGAACTCGAGTCTATGGAATCGCCCGACTCATTCGATATCAAACGTTTTCTTTTCTTGACGCTGTCCCCAACGCTGCCCGCCCCATTGGCCAGAGATATCATGGCTGTGTTGTCTGTGGCATTTATGGTGATAATGCTGTTCTTAAGCTCTGATAAATCTTCGGAAGATAGATTACAAAATGTTACTTCCGGAAACAGGTCATGTTTAATGGATTTGTTGAGGGGTGTTGTTTTCACAGATGTCGCAACCGTTGTCGAAAGTTCTGTTAAACTGGTGTGAAGCGGCGTAGATAGGGTTTGATAAATGCTGCCATTTTGTTTTTGACTACTAACGCTAGTATTATTATTATTATTGTTATTTGATTTAGAAATCATTTTCAATTAGTAGCAGTCGAAAAGGCTTTGGACGAGGGAGACTGTTGAAAAAAGGTGGTATCTTATTGTTTTTGCTTTCGTTTTAGTATACGAGTAAACGAGCTGATTTTTTCCGAAAAGGGATTTAAGAGTATTTTTTTTTAATTTGTTAAATAGGTCCCTTTAATTATATATATATATATATATTTTTTCTAATTGAACACAATATTTTGTTTTTTCTTTTCAGCAAAGATTTGTAAATGTGTTGCCGTTTATTGTACTAGATTCTGTTTTGTTGTTTTAGTTTTATACTATTAGAATCCTGATGTGAATAAATCGCTTTCTAAGTAGTTCTCTCTTGTTCACTTTCTCTTTAGTTTTAAGCCTTGAAGATTTATTTTGTTTTACGTACTGTTTTATATCGCTGTATATTGAGCTATTCTCTTCTACTCAAAAGAGTCCTTAAAAAGAAATTACGTTCCTTAAGGAAAAAATGGGCATAGTTTTCTTATAAAGGCGCAATTTCGAGACAGGCTCTTCTGGTCCTGGTCTTTTCAGCTTTTTTCCAGCAGCTTTAAGCGAATTAAGACTTTATTACCAAAATCTTTATCGGTATGACGATTGTGAAATTTACATGATGTATTCATATAAAATAAATGTACATGACAGCTTTGATACTTTCAAATGATGTATTTTGTAGCTTAAACTATAAAAGAAAAAATTTAATGTTATTATTGTAATTGTTACGTTTATTCGATATAAACTTGTTTATCATTTTTAATTTCTAATGTGCTTTTTCGAAAACAAATAGTTTAAATATTTAGTAGAACATAAATTTGTTTCTTAAAAATCTATTGAAATCGACGAAGGAGTATCGAACTAACTCTCAAGCCCATTTCTCTAAAGCTCATACAAAACATGCAGAAATCCTTTCCTCGAATTTCAAGAAACCAATTGTGGATTATGATGATTATCAACTAAATGGTTTAATCCAATGAGCAAAATTGCCACGCTCATAAGAAAGTATTGATGATTTCCTCTGACCAGGAACAAATATTTTTCACTAAACGTACAAAAAATAGATATTAACATAAAATTTGCTACCATTGCTGACTACACTGACCCAAAAATTTGCAAATACTGTAAAAAGGGGGTTAAATGTAAAAGGAATAGTGTTAGTAAATTAGTTAAATAGAAAAAATTACTACAATGAAATTTTAGGTACAAAGTGGACTAATCACTATTCGAAACCATAAGTAGAACTGCCAGAATCTCTGTATGTTTAAAAATGATTTTTTCTGGCCTTATTGAAAATCTAATAATAGTGGCCAAAGTAATTCACAGAAACCATGCATGTTTAAAGTTGAATTTTCAAAGCTTTTTAGGAAAATTTCTCAATTTTTGTGATATTTTAGGAAAGGAGATGAATGAAATGAGTAAAGTAACAAAAAACTTTTGTAAATAGTTTTTATTCATAAATGCGGTTTTTATTTAACTTTGAATGCATTAACAGAGCTATGTTAGCGTAATAACATCACTCTGTTAAACACGAAGGTTTATACATATCTAGGGTTACTCGTATATATTTTAAAATTTATCTTCACACCCATAAAGATAAATTGGAAAAATTTTACATACACAAAAGAAAAGAAAAATTGTGTACTAATATAAAATATGAAAACTTTAGACAAATATGGAAACTTTAGCCAATTAGAAACCGTTTTGCGTCAAAAAAGAACTTTGTACGAAAGCTAGAGGAGAGCTAGAGGCTGACCTGAAAGCGAAAGGTACAGAAATGATATTCCTATGAAATTGAAAGTTTTCTAAAATAGGACACAAGGAAAATTTGGGGAAGAAATTTTGGGAAAAGGGTAAAAATTTCACGAGGAATTTTATTAGTTTTTTATTTACTTTTTTGTTGTTTTCTGCAGCTAACTTCGCTTCTTAAGTCGCTGTCGAAATCAGATTTTCCAATCGCTTAGCGTTGGCGACACGTTATTTCGGTTTGCTTCATACAAATTACATGGGCATGAGTTTTTTTTCGTTTATTTATACTTTCCCTTTAAAGACTGTCTGCGTTGAATTGAATCAAAATCTTTTCAATAGCTTTTGCTTGATGTGTATACAGGCAGACCGAGGGACCGAGATACTAACATAAAAAAATCTATATCTATAAATTTTGCGCAAGTTTTATCGAAATCGAACAAATAGACATTCCTTTTTAATTATTAAATAAGACAGTTAAGCAAGAATTCTGTTTATAATATAATTTGACCATGCAATTTAATTGTTATATTAATCGTATATTATGTTCACATCAAACATAAGTTTTCTTTAGATTTGTGGTGACATATGCTTTACTTAAACGCTCAATATATTGCATATTATATATTATGCAAATTCAAGATACATACTCACGACTTTTGTTTTGAAAATTTAAAATTGTTCAAATTATTTAAATGATGCATATAACATTGAAAAGGAAATTATCAAGATAAAAATAAATAAAATATTTTAAAAGATTTGCGTCATACAGCACAGACGGCTGGCCAAAAGGCTATAATTATTCCATCACTCACCAAATAAGTAGTGAAATATTAAAGTTGTGTATTATTTTTAATTTCTACATGCATTTATTTTATTAGTTTTGCTATTTTTGTAAATATGTATGTATGTATGTGCTTATGTACTTTAGTTAATATTTTGTCACTATATTTGGTACCAACAACACAATTGATTTTTAAGGCCTTAAAGAGCCAACTAAATATTTAATTTTAAACGGCCTATGATGCGTCATTTTTGCATAATTTTTCGCTCGTTTGTCTTTTTTTAATTTTTTTATTTTTTTTTTTTTTTAATTTTACAGTTTGTTTGCAAACAATGAAAACGAAACGCAATGTTTTTAATTTTTTATATATTTTTTATTTAAATTTTTGCATAGAAGAGCGCGTAAATCACAATAATCAAAACAAACGATGAAAAATACTATAGATATACTACTCGTATGGCATTCAACGTATCGAAAAAAACAACCGATTTGTAGGAAATAATTTATCCATTTTGTTTTTAACTTTTTGGCGGTGGCGTCGTTGGCTCAACTATTCAATAAAATGAACTTTTAAACAGACAAACAAATCACTGTTGCCATAATATGAAAGAATAAAACTGAATAAGTGCTAAATATTCTACGGCTGAGACCAAAAAAGTGCTAAGATCTCTTAAATTCTTTAACATACTCATACACTGTCGGGCAAAAAAAGAGTGCAATTGCGTATGTTGTGATATTAAAGTTGTTATTAATGTATTTGATGTTGAAGGTTTTTTTATTTATTTATTAAACCCAAAATGTTATATGACAATAAAGAGTGTAAAATTTTCTACCCTTTCAAACAGAATAAAAGGGAGGTTAGTTTTCTTTAAAAAGAACAAACTAACTTAATTATAACTTGTAAAGCTTTTCAAATTATAGCGAAAAAAATGTTTATTATAAATTCAACAACACAATGTTAAACATCTTTTCCAAAAGCAAACGCCTTTAATAACTTTGTATACGTGGTTGTTTACAATGTATCGATACGATTGATATAGTGTTGATGCACTGTTTAGTTCCTTTCATAGTATTTTGTATACGGATAAGTTGCATGATATTTAAGAACATATGTAACGGGCCTTTTAATAGGACAGTTTATGGCAGCCATATTGTTTAAGCTTTATCTGTCGAATTCTCTGTCATTTATTTAGTCTGTTTTCCAAATTTGTCGAATTTTTGACGTTACTAATTCACATGAGAATGTCCATTGCATCCTGATAAAGTCAATATTTGGTTTGGATTTTGGGTTGGCGGATTCAAAGGGTTCCAAAACATATCATCACAGGGGAAAAGCAAAGCGACAATTTGACATGTGTGATGTAACTTTTAATTTTTTTGGATACACAGTTTCTTTTTCTCTGCATATCGATGATAACAGAATTCATTTAGGAACAGGGTATTTTCTCCAAATCAGTTACTGAAAACTAACATGTTTTTAATAAGTCACCCCATATTTTGCTTTAAATATATTTTTTATAAATTTTCAATTAACCGCAGATTTCAATTACAATATGATCAATACGCATTTCAGGCCACTCACGTTTCGTCGGTCTTAATAATACGTAGTTTGGTATTCAAACAATATTAAAAGCAACATTATGCAGAGCCAGATAAGTCGGTGGAACCTGTTTTAAGCGTGAAATATTTATTTGGAAAAAATGCAAAGCTGGAACACGTTACCAAAACTAATTTTAAGAGTTGGGTATTTTTATTTAGACAATTGATGCATTAATGCATTAAGACTTTGAAATGTTAATTTGAGACCAAAAATTATTTTCTACTACTAATCGTAATTAAGCAAACCTGCTCTGGTAACACTGTTGGCAGCGCAAACACAGGCTGACAGCCACACACACTGACTAATGGCCCAGGTCAGAGATGGAAAGAGAATAATATTCGTCTTAGTAATAGTGATCAATAGGGCGACAAATTTCATGCACTATAAAATTAAAAATATGCGCATATAATATGCACCATAGAAGTCAAAATATGCACCAAAATAATGAAAAATATGCGGAAATAAATAAAAATATGCAACAAAAAACAATTTAACCAGATTTATTAAAACATAACAAAATAACATAACATAACAAAAAATAAAAGTCAGTTCGTTGAAATTGTGTCTACACAATCAAATAAAAAATTAAAATATATAAATAAAATCAGTCCATAGAATCTGTACATTTAAACGAGTAGTATTAATATACATTTTTGTTTGTATAAATAAATATTTTTTTTTAATTTGCAAATGTAAAGTGCCTGTTGGGGAGCAGAAAGTTTTTGTTCATCGAAAATGTTCGCTCCACATCGACGGAAGTTATTGGAGCATACTTGAATACTCATTTCGGGAGTAATTTTGTAAAGAAATAGACACATTTTTTTAATTTGGTCAAATCCTTTATTTTTCTGTAGTACATTTTAAAATTTTTGTTTTATAAATTCTGCAATATCACCTTCCACATCAAAAATTTTGGTAACAGCATCGTCAATCAAATTAATCTGCTCATTCAAAGATCCGAATCCCTCTAATTTTGTTATGGATTGGCTAAGGAAACTGTAGTTTGAAGATATAAAGGACAGTTGAATTTTAACATGAGACAAATTTAATATTTCTTACTTTCTTGATTGATGAGGATTGTTTTGCATCCAGCTCCATTATAGCGGTTCTGAAGTCATCAAAGTTCTGATTGTAATACTCTAAGGCCTCCAGGAAGGATCCCCATCTGGTAACAACTGCTTGCGGTGGAACCCTTAACCCGGGATACTTTTCTTTTAACATTGCCACACGTGAAGGTGCCTTTAAAAATATTTTCTTTCCGCTGGATATCAATAAATCTATATCAGCAAAATGAGATCTTACTTCATCAGCTACGCGGTGCAAAGCATAAGCTAAGCATGTGACATGAATGAGTTATGGATAAAATATGTTAAGTGGCTTGGCAGATTTCACATTATAAGGAGCTGCATCAGTTAGAAACAAGAGAATAAAGATAATATTAAACTCCTCTCCTAAAATCTTAATGGAATCGTGAAGTGTACGCGCAATTGTTGCATGATTGGTTTTTTCCAGTTCCACAACATTAAGAAGAAACCTCTTTTTGCTAATATTCTCATCTTTGTCCAAGATTCCAACAATTACGTTTGCAATATACCGACCTTTAATATTCGTAGTTTCATCTATAGATATCTACAGATATCTATTTCTTAAATATGTTCTTATTTCTCTTAATTGCATATCATACAGCTTATTTTATACAGAATGGAGGATTTTTTTTAATATTGTTATAGCTGTGAAAAACTTGGAAAATATGCAAATAAATATGCACTTATTATAAAAATATGCACAGAACTTAGTTTTTTGTTAAAATATGCAAAATATGCAAAAACAAATTGATGCCATTTTAAAGGAAATCTTATCAAACGCAAAGAAAATTGTTCAGAATAGCTTTTAAAGTATGGACAATAAATATGCATTTGCATTGAAATTGTCGCCCTAGTGATCAATAAAAAATAATTCATAGATGCAATCAACTATTCTGTAAGTTGATTCTATTTAAATAAAGCAATTCGACTAATACCAAAATTTTTCAGTAATTTTTTTTTTAGTTTTTGTTTAGTTTTCTATTTTGTAGAGTTTAAAGTATCACAATAAACTTGAAGTTGAAAAATTATTTAAAAAAATCATTGTGACTATTATTTACTTTTTGTATACGCTCGATTTAAGTCTACCTGTTTTGCAACACAGGGACGTACAGTTGATGAATCTATTTTTATCTTGTTAGAAAATCAAAATTTTACTAAAAACTTTACTGGTAAGATACAATTCATTGAATACATATATTAATCGAGTTTCATAAAAATGAAGGAATTTTTTAATATCATCACGTTATTTTATTTCAATTCTTCTTTAAGTCATGAAAGTTTACATAGGTAAAATAGTTTAAATTATTAGTGATATGCTCAGATTATTAACCCATTCATAACCATGGCAATAAGGCTAGTGGTCGCCTTAAGCTACAAAATATTTTTATTTCAGTTCAATATCCTCCAAGGAAAATTTAACCAACAGAATTGTTTCCTTCTTATGGAATTTCTGTTGAATGGCATAATTTTCTTCTTTGCTAAGAGCAGCAGCCTTCCAGGAAAAATTCTCAGGATTTGAAGACCTCCCTACAAAATTCTCGTGTAGAAAATAACAATTCGGTGCTTCCCTTCAATTGATAAATATGAATTGAATACATAAACATTTGTAAAATTTATGAAACATTTACAGTCGAACTTCCATAACTCGAACTTCTCTAACTCGAATTTTCTCTAACTCGAACTAATTTGGTTGGCAGTAGCGTTAGAAGAAAAAATTACATACAATTTTGCTTCCGTAACTCGAATTTCCATACGTCGAAGTTCTCCATAACTCGAACAAAAAACATACACATGAATTCTATAACTCGAAGAATTTTGCTTGTTTAAATGGTTTTTTGTTTTTGTTTTAGTTATGATTTGTTTGTTTTACTCTCTTTTGTTGCTTGAGCTGGTTTGTATATTTCGCATGCTATTTTTGTGCATTTTTTCGGGGAATTGCCTAAGTATCAGTTCTATGCATAATTCGGGCTAGATGATAAATGTTGAAATCGATTTTTTTATTATTATGGCAACAACTGATGAGCACTACAAAGCTTTAAGTACATTAGATATATTTTTTATTGAAAATAATAAAAAAATGTAAAATGTCAGTCACTTATTTCAGAATATTTTACTTAACTGTAATTTTGTAATTACATACATAAGTAAATGAGTACATATGCTTGTTCTTTTAATATCTAAACTACATATGTATGTAGTTTTCCATTAAAGGATATTTTCAATAAAAATATATAATACGAAAACCTTTTATTCTATTTTGACAAAAAATTCTGTAACTCGAAGTCTCCGTAAGTCAAAGTTTTTTTTTTTTTTTTTTTTTTTTTGGGGATAATGGTGATTCGAGTTATGGAAGTTCGACTGTATTTAAAAAAAAAATTGCAACGTGCGTATGCGTTCCCGGTTTCTGAGGAAAACAGCAAGGGGTGCTCTTATTATATTTATTAAATTTATTATAATGACACGTTACTCAATAAAGGTTTACCACCCCTGGCCTAACTAATGACGAAACAACAAAGCTTATCCATGTTCGTTAATTTCCGAATTAGTTTCCTTCAACTTGACTTCTCCCAAATATATAAAGTTAAGATTTACTCGTATGAACATAAAACTGTAATAAAAATGTTTAAATAAAAATTTAAAAATTCATTAATAAAAGATAAATTAACGATAATGCAAACAAATATTTATAACAACAATGCTCTGAGCGCACTCGAAGAGAATTCATTATACGAGTATGTGGAATATAGGACATTCTTTAATATGTACATATGTATGCAGTGTGCTTTGGCAGAAATCCATGAGAAAATTTTAATATTGTGGCGTACACAAGCGGCGTTGCCAGAAGAGGAAACATAAAATTAATAAGTAAAATGTTGTAAAAGTGAAAAATTAATGCTGAATGAAATCACAAATATGTATGTATATATAAAAATGCTTTATTTCCAACTTTTCACGATTCAACCGTTTAGGAAAAAGCTAAATTTTTTATGTCTGCTACATGAGAACTCAACCGATTTAAAATTTTTGTTCTTTACTTGGGAAACACCCACCAAATTATTTTCTACAAGATTTACTTTGTTAGATTTAAAATTCTGATGACATGTGTTTGTTATCATGGATATAATTGGCCTCACTTTTAGAAGTTAGGCAGCTTTCGCTTACTTGGGTCTATAATGTAGTCCCTTTGTGATACCCAAAATAGATAGGGAATAGAAAATTGGTAATACAAGAGTAAAGAAAACAGAAATAAAAAACACCAGCAACTAGTCTACAAGGGCACCAATAATTCACTGTATATACTGCCTGTTTCACGATGTCGAACGACATCGTTCGTTCGCATAAATACGTTTGAAACAGCAACAAATTTTAAAATGTTGTTTTTGGTTTTAATGTATTTATGCGAACGAACGATGTCGTTCGACATCGTGAAACAGGCAGATAATCAATATATCAGCGTCGCACCTAGACAACCACTTTTAATTGAACAGCTGACAATTCATTTGGTGAAAGGAAATTAAGAAACTAGGTAGAAATAAACAATAAAAAATACAATTTTTATTGCAGAAGATTTATTTTAGAAGTTTATTTCGTTAAAAATGTCATTCGTACTTTTCAAATTTTTTTTATTTTGCTCGTCAATGCTTTTCAAATTGTTCACAAGATATATATAAAATAGTGTGAAAACTAAATAAACATGTACGCATGTTTATTTTATTATAATTTTTTTTGTTGTTGCTGTTATGACATTATGTCAAAAATCATTTTTTCCACATAATCCGCGTGATGTTTTACTCTTGGTGCAAACAGCTGATCGATTTAAATTGGTGTTAAATCAGTTAAAAACAACTTTAGCATGTTTTAAATTAAACACAGAGTTTTAAATTTAAAGTATGCTTTTTCTAGTCTACGAGTATAGTGGATGAAAAAGAATACTTTTGATTAAAGTTGACTCTAGAACTTTTAAAGTATATTTTTCTGATGACTATAATTATAACCCAATATATAATGGGCGGTCCAAATATGTCTGAAATATTTATTATCAGTCAATATCATACCTACGTAGATCAAAATGAGTCGCTTTACGCTTAAACAATATTAGAAACATATGCAAAACAATTTGAAATCGAATTTGACCGAGAAGTCATATTTTCTGACGAGGTGCATTTTCATCTCAGCGGTTATAGCAAACAAAATTGCCATAGCTGGGGATCGGAAAACTCGAACGTCATTGTCGAGAAGCCAATGCATCTATAGATAGTAACAGTTTGGTGTAAATTTTTAACAGCGAGCGCTACAGAGCCGTGATTATAAACTTTTTGTGGATAATCTTTGGTTTTAGCGGGATGGCGCAACATGTCGTACAGCTCATTTAATATTTAAAAAGGTACTTTTAGGCGGACCAGCCGTTATGTGTATATTTTTATTATAGTTTAACAACTGCCGTTGTAAAGGTTTATTATATTTAAAACATTTAATTCTAATCTAAAATTTAATGCACTAAATCACACGAACCTTTTGGAGATCATTCGATTTCAAAAGTCAATCGATTTACAGAAAATTACTAAATGTTTCCTTCGTTAAGGACGTGGCGGAAATATGTCACGAATCGCGTGATACTTACATAAACATTTTAATTTTGTACTAAAAAATTAATAAAATGCCTGTCGGTATGTTTTCAAATCAATTCCCCTTATTCTATTTATCGTTGTCGACGTCACACGAAGTCAACACCAATATTTCGGCAACTGTAGGATCGATGCCGACAACAATTATATATTATTTATAAGCTGTTACTATTCCTAAGGCTTAAAAAATGGCAAGTGGTCATCATTAACACTCAATTGTTGCTCACATCGAGCACAGAACTTACATTTTTTTTAATGTCGAATTAATGTGACGACGATGACGACAATGGGAATAAGCGAGAATATAAAATATAAATATTAGAAAAAGAAAAACTGATTGTTTTTGTCAAAAAGATCAAAATATGTATGTATGTATGTAGATGATTTTTTTTTTTTCAATTTACGTACTTAGATATTGTCACAATTTTTTTTGCCTATTTTAGTAATAACTAATTGGTTATGTTCTTCTATGTATTCCTTCTATTTATTTTCCTTTTCATTTTGCAATTTTATCTTTAGATTTAGAAAATTTTAATAGCCAAAAAAAAGATATAATGTGGACGTAAATTATGTAAATACATACACATACATACATGCACATACCATACATATGTATGTATATTATGTACATTTAGATAAAAATACATTTTTTATGTGGTGTTGATGTTTGTCTGTGCCATAATAAATCTCAATGTTATAGAAAATTATTAATAATCGTATAAAATAATTTGAAAAAGAAAATGGAAGTAAAAATTAGTCCGAGGGACTACATTCAGCTTATGTACCGTACCTTTCACATAAATTTCGCGCAATTGGGACCATGATTTGATCCCTTTGTATTACCCGTGATAGCTAAAGAATAGACAGTGGGAAACAGAAGAGTAAAGAAAGCGAAAACACCCGCAGTCTACGGCAGGAATCGAACCTGCGGCCCTCTGACTACTAGTCTAGTGTACTAGCCACTAGTCTACAAGGTTTTCTAGAGTGGGAAATAATTTGTTTTTGCTTTTTTCCGTAGTTTAGTTTTCTGTTGAATATTGAGTTGTTTAAATTACTGATATTGTGACGAAATTTCTATTTATTTATTTTCGTTTTATTACGTTTTTATTGTTATAAAGGTGGTAGTAAATCTTTTTGTATTTTCTCATTTTTTGCTTCATTATATTTCTTTAATTTTTTTTAAATTTTTATTTAAAATACATAATATTAACATTAATTGGGATATTCTCCCCAACTAATCCTTAAAAACAATTAAAGTTTGAAAAATATTTATTGTTTGGCTTTAGCTCGTTAGTGAACTTTAAAACAGTTTGAAAACATTCCAATAAAATATGAGGATTATTTATCATATATGAATATTACAAAATACATAATAATATTAGATTTAGAATGCTTTTGTAGAAACCGCTTTTATAAAAATTAACTTTGAAACTACAAAATCAGACTGAAGCACAGGTGTGTAGTGTATCTGTTCTATATTTGTGTTAGTAACAATCTGAAATGGCTATAACTCCTAAGATATTAAACTAATTGTTCGTCCCTGTAAAGAAATACCTTTCACACACACAATTTCTGGAATTGTTTCGCCCCCTATTAACATTATTGGAACATAAAATCATGTTCAAAATAAATGCTTGACGAGCCATCCAGCATGTGTATGTTATAACATCTAGCCGCACCAAGTATAGGGATTTTACCCCCTTTGTAGGAAATTTTTTAAAATTTTACATATAGGGAAAAAGGGAAAGATATCTTACTTTTATTGACTTGTAGGGATTTTTTAACAACTAAAAATTATATATTTAAAACTAAAAACTTTAAAACTAAAAAGTATATAATTTTGCTTAAGAGTATCATTAGAAATTCGCAAATCTGGCACTGATGTACTTAAGTAAATATATGACATATTTAATGCTCGTAACAATGACAAGTAAACACTTGTTTTGTTTTTGGTTTGTGCATTTTTTTATACATCTTTGCAGGTCTCTTCGATTTTAAAAAGTAAGTTTGTAAATAATAAATAACATTAAAATATAATTAATTTTAGAAAAGTGTCTGAGTCGTCTTTAGACGATGCTGAAAACTCAAGTTATTTTAGAGATGAGAAGCTATCCCATTAGCCGGTCAAAGATGAAATTGCGGTAAATCATATCTAAGTAAGCATGCGGATACCCAAATGACAAAAAAAATCTATAAAAAACGAAAACCAAAACAATGTATTAATTTTTAGATAAATAATTTCGAAATCCGCTTATGATTTTTTTTGTTGAACACAATTGAGGGTTCAAGTTATTGATCACTCAATAGCACCACTATTAAAAGATATCGTACCTGATTCGTCAATAATAACAAAGTGTCAATTAGGGCGAATCAAATGTTCAAAAATTATTTTTAATGCTTCAGCCAGAGAAGAAAACGACAATCTAATCAGTAAGTTTCAAATATATAAATTTTCCATGCTACTGAATTAATGCACTGATGTTTCTTCAAAAATCGATGTGTCTTCTTGCAAAGCATCAAAACGAGGAGCGTAGGGAAAAGATTGGATGTAGAAAAACGGGTATTTTTTCACAACCGTAGGGATTTCTGAAAAAATGTCCTGGCATCACTGAGCCATACGTCAAGCATTTTGATCGTGTGTATCTCGCTTCAGTTTAAAAACATAATGGGCTCGCAAATTTACAAGGATTATTCATTTACGATGTTAAAAATTTGCACAATTTGATATTTATGACAACAGATAAATTTTCGAAAATAGCACATTATAAATTAAAAATTTCTTTTGTCTTCTTATAGTATTTCTCTCTCAAAATAATTCACCACTTACATATGTATGTATGTATGCACTTACCTTAATAAAATATCAATAGATTTCAACAATTCCTTAGTGTATTCGCTTATAACAGCAACGACAATGATGGCAGCAATTGTTTCAATGACAGCACCAGCAGATGCAATAATTAAATTATCACTCTTATTCCTTAAATTATCACAAACTATTTTAGTTGGATTTAAATTAGCACTATTTAATTGTTTACTAAATGTTTTATTTTTGCCACTATTATATTCGCCACTTTTATGACCGCCACCAATTAATTCACCATAATTGCACAAGTCGCTGAAAATTTTTAATAAATTTCTACCAGCACCAACAGCTGTACAACAAATAATAATTTTATTTTCACGCAATTGATATTGTTGTTGGGGTCTACTAAAGAAATGTTTAGTTTTTAGGAAAATCCTTAAGCGTGGATCACGTGGCGTATAATAGAGAAAAACTTTATTCGATTTACTACTATTATTGTAAGTACGATGATGATTATTTTTGCTGCTGCTCCTTTGTTTCAACAATATGATAGACGTTGCAAAGACGACTACTACCGCTGCTGCAGCTGCTGCTGCTGATGATGATGATGGTGACAATGCAGACGGCTTGGGCGACAACGTTGACAATTTTAAACTTGATGTCGATGCTAAAGTTGTACTAAATGTTTTACTAGATGTCGTTGTTAAGTTTATACTAAACTTACTACAGTTAATTGATTTACAATAGAAAGTTTTTAACCGCAAGTCATTCATTAAGAACGTTAAACGACTAAACACGTTAACTGAAGTAAAAAAATTTGTGCTAAACTCGTGGAGTAGTGTTAGTAGTAGTAGAGTTGCAAATATTGCAAGTTTTGCTAAAATTTTTAAGGCTACTAATAATAATTGTACTACTGTGACAACTAACGTTTGTTTTATATTTTTGAGAATTGGTTTTAAGTAAAATTCGCAAGATTTCTTATTGCTTGTAGTTAATTGGCGCTGAAGTAACACTTTCAAACCGTACAGAAACGTTTTTGAAAAGAATGCTTTAGACACGTTAACCCTCATGCGGTATAGGTTTGATAATTTTGGGTTTCAAGGAAATTTTAAATTTTCTTTTATATATGTATGTATTATGTATGTTTATCACTGTATATTTTATGTCGCTATTTCTTTATATATTTTCATCGGCTGTTTTCTGCTTTCTTTTTGTTTCACGAAACAAAATAATTAAATAAAAACAAAATTAAAATAAAAATAAGTTATTAATCACTTTTCTTAACTGTTATGTGTTGTGAGGTTAATACGAGATTCAGAAATCCAGTAATTGTCATATGATTACACGACTATTCGTTTCTTCGACGAACATATTGCAGGCAGATCGATATGACTTTTATTTCGCTACTTTGCATGGAAGCGATCGGTTTATTTTTAGTGTACAAAAAAACCAAGACGTTTTAAGTCCTCTTGAGGTTTAAGAAAAATACTTAAAGTATAAAAATGTATTTCATTAGTTTTTCGGCTAGTGTTGATAAGTAAGTGACTTCCTCTGTTGTTTTTAAAATAGTTTTTATTTATTTATTTTTTTATTATTCTGTGTCTTTTTTCTATTCTTTTTTTGCTACGCGTTTGATTGATTCATGCGATTTTTAATGTAAAAAGAAAATTTCGATTTTCTTTCCAAGGCTGATAAGTGTAAATGCTGTTGACATTACTGAAAATAGAAGAAAAAATTTTAAAAAAATTAGTTGAAAGAATTACCACATACATAAAATGTATGTATGTGTACTTACATATACATATATAGTATACGTATGTACTCGTACATTAGGGTGGGTCAAGTTTTTTTCCTGAAAAAATCTTATAACAAAAACATAATTTACGGAAAATTAAAGGTTCCAACAGACTACATGTTTTTCACATTGTATGTGTCAAAATTTACATATGTAAACGGAAACATGTCGTGTGTTACCTTTAAAACATTGGCTGTGTAAAAAACATGACAAAAGTCATAAGACATTATTTGAAATAGAGCGTGCTCTATTTTCATATGTTAAACATACAACTCCAAATGTCTATGTCATGCGAACAAATTCGTCGGCGGTTGATTATGTGCACTATCATTAGCCGCCTGAATAAAGTATTTTGCAAGACAAATAAACTATATATATTTTTTTTTAATTTAACGTTGTCGTTTTATTAAAATGAGTCCAAAAATGTATAGATTTTTAGATACAACCTCAACGTCTTGTTTAAAAAAGAAAAAATTAAAAAAACACATTTGCGTCGGCAGTACTTCAGCGACGGAACCAAAAATATTTCGACGGCTGCAAGCCATTTATCAAACAAACGACGTGGATATTTATGTAATCAGCTGTTCACAATAAACATGACTACGTGTACGTTTGTGACCAAAAATTATAAACCTTGTGTAAATTAACCATTATTGACAGACATAAAGAAAAACATACGAATCGAAAACTTAAAAAACACATGTAAAAAACATGTCGTCTGTTGGTACCTTAAACAAGACATAAAAATAGACCTAAAATATTTTCTAATGACATTATTCCAAAAGATCTATCAGTCTAGTCAAATAAGAAGCTAAAATATTGTATACACGTGTCACGAGATATCAGAAGTTGAAGGTTACAGAGATCAGCTTTTTGTGTATAACTCGTTTCCTCTCAAGAAAACAACATATTATGCTGTTATTATGAACGTTTCAGAGAATAAAACTTTCTATGTTTTCGTATGGAATACTTGCAGTAAATTGAAGATCCGATAATATTCTAACAATTCAACCAAATTAATCTACGCAATCAAAGTTAATTGAATTTTTAAACCTGAAGTTTAGTTGGGTCATGCAGCTGGTGCGATATGAGATTAATCCTTAATAACTTTTTTAGTTTCTACTTATTTTTGGTGTTCAAGCTGAATTTCTAGCTTTGGTGTATTCGGAAATCTATTGTAGAATTGTTCTGCAAATAACGCTATTTAAGCGGAGTTGTTTCCTTTTTTTCCTGTATGGATACAAAAAACAGAACCATACATCGAAGAGTCAGAGTCAGATATAAACTTTGAAAGCGCCGTATTTTTGGTCCTCTCTATCAGAATCGGTTGTTATAACTATATTATTTCAAGAAAAGTTTAATTGTGTTGTACAGTGTAATTGTGATATTTATTCAATCTTCATGCCATTTGAATCAGAACAGGATTTCATTTTAAATCCATGGTTTTTTGGGAAAAGTTTCTTATTACTTTCCATAGATTTTATTTTTGCTACATGATTTTGTATCTTTTTTTGCGTTTATATAATTTAATTCACTCTAAAGTACATACATAGTACTCGTATGTATGTATAAAGTAAAAACACGATCGAAATGTTTCACATAAAAATCGTGTACGTGTGCTTAGTGGCATATATTCCATTTCGAAAAGCAAGTCCCAAATCAAAAATGGTTTGATTTTCCATTAATCATTATTTTTTGTTACCTTCACTAAACAACTGTTCAAAATAAAGTCAGATGTCAATGCGTATGGGATGAAAATATGAAAAATAAGCTTTGCAAAAAAAGCTTAATGCATACGCATATCGCCACTTACACAAAAAAAATCTTTTTAACTCATTTAAAGAATTTTTTCTGATATCAGTATTTTTTTGTGATGCTGATTAATCTTCATGTTTCTGAACATATAGCAACTGATATTAAAATAAAATTTCTATTGAAAAGAGGCTTATGTTGATATTTTTAATTTAAAATCTCATTATTATAAAAGAAAAAAGCTTTTAATATTTTTTATAAAATAATATTTTGTCATTATTATCTCTTGGGAAATTTTGGTTCATGTTCTTTTCATTTCTTGTCGTTTATTGAAATTGTTTTATCTTTATACTATTATTTTATGTGAAATTTTATTCAAGTTTACATATGGTCTTAATAAAAAAATATGGCTCAATTGCGGCAAAACGTCACACCTAAAAAAATTGTTTTCCAAAAACCCCTTCCAAGCTGTCAATTTACTGAGAACTTAATACAAAAGTTAAATTATAAATATGATCCTTTAAAGAGGTGATTAAACAAAATATGTATGTACATATATTAAGTTTTTACACAACATACGGAGATTAATTCAACTTTTATTTTAACTTAAAAATCGGACTTTTTTTGAAATAGGACATTCTGGTGGCAAATCAGCGATAAATATATCCTTTACAATTAAGCACATTTTGTTAAGAGCAGATATTTTAAGATTTTAAAACATATGTATTTCATATGTATTTCCTTTAAGCCAGGAATGACCCAATTCATTCTAATACAATTATACATCAGTGTTGGAGGCTGCAAAAAAATTATTTAATATTGCTCACTCGCTGCTCAATCATGTGTATGTTTTGCTGATCCTTCTCGTACATATTTGAGAGACTAACATTTAATTTTTGTTCGTTCATACACAAAAAGAAATTTGTTTATTTCTTGGTATTCAAAAGTGAGAAAAGAGAAAGCAAAAGTTGTTTTTCACTCGATTGCTCATATAAGAGAATTAATAATTTCGTTTAATTATCATAAGTGAAAACATAAGTTGAAAATCATAAGTTGAAAGCAAAAGCTGTTAAACAAAAAATTTAACCGACTTCAAAAATAGGCTCTAAAAATTTTGAAATAACTAAAATACTAACATACGTTGCCGGCTGAGATCTTAAAAGATTGGTGCCAAGATCTTCAAAGATCTCAGGACATTATGGATGAATTTCGTGTCTCATACATGCGTGTTATGAAAAGTGAGCATCACTGCTTTCCTTAAATAATTCTACAAATATAATTGCACTTTAATTTCATTAATCTACATTTTAAATAAAATTAGCAAGTAAAAACAATTTATCTTGTAACACACGGTGTTCATCTTGTTTGTTGTTTTCAGAATTCAAATGTTTTTTCTTTCTTTCTTGAGAGACGAGTAAATTGCTGATTGTGAATGAATGAAAGTTAATTGACTTTTTTTCATCTTGTTAGTTCTAAATGAAATAAATAATAATTTTTTTGATGGCGTTCTATCAGCCAGTCGTAGTAAATAGATGAATACTTGTATAAATAAATTATATCATTAAATCCACATACATATATACATATAAATATATGAATAGAATATAAGAATATATAGAGCAATGATCGCACTATGTAATGGTTAATAGAAGAGATGATAAGACATTGCCATCACATAGAAATTAATACTAGTAAAGATTATTTGATATGTACTTGTAATATTTAATTTATATATTGCAAAATTTCCAAGTGTTTATTATATTAGCTTTTCTTAATTGTTAGTTTTTTTAAGGAACTGGAAAAGTTTCTATTATTAAATTGACAAGTGGAATATTGTTTTCTTCGTTAGATTTTTATCTTAATAGTTTAAAAAAATGCCCATAAAATTTTGTAATTGAAAAGATCATCACATTTTCACTAATACATCGCATTTTAAGACTAGTATATTCCCCTACAGTGAAAAAAACTTCACGGGAAGTAAGTTTCCTTCTCACCAAAACCCGTTTGGCAAATCTTTTACTGTTGTTGTGTTTATGTACCAATTTGTTCAGTTTTTCCACGGACATATTTTTGGAATTTCATTCAAAATTTATTGACTTACGACCGAATTTGAAACTGAGTACAAAAAAATATATATGGAGTTTTTTTCAAGCAAGGAACGACATTTTCATTGCTTCCAAAAACTCATTAGATCGTCTTTTCAACTTCCTAGGAAGTTGTCATAAAAACACGTGTGTTTTTCGTAGGTATACTCAAAAAGACAAGCTTTATTAAGTCTGACATATTCATTAAGAAATCGATAACAAATCGATTATTAGTTATGACATCTTTCCCGGCTTTTATAATTCACTGGGATATACTTCATATAAGGGTAATATATATTATACCGAATATTATATAAAAATAGAATTTATAAATAAATATACAATGAAATCGAATGTAATGTTCTACAATTGTGAGACTTCTAATTGATAGTCCAAAAGGTGTTTGGGAAGATTTCGAATACGTCGCGGCCTGGCTGTTTGTTGGTCGCTTCGCACTGGTGACTCGGCAGGCACTTCGCCTGCAGACACATGTTCCGGTCCAGGTGCAACTGCGTCGGGTGGGTCATACACGTTACTCTCACCTATTGTTGATCCCATGACTGTTCCCGACGGTTCATACTCTTTACTCTCATCAATTCTCGCTGAAGTTTCGTTTTGGCATGGTTTACTGATCTCTGCCACTTCGCCCACCTTGCGTATTTGGTCCACATGCCTTCGCCAATCACGTCCATCCTCCAATCTGATAATGTAATGGAGGTCGCCATTCTTCTGGATAATCCGTCCGAACTCCCATCTATCCTTGCCAATGTATTCTCGTGCTGCAACTTTATCTCCAACTGCGAATTGTTTAGTGACGGGTGGGCGTTCTGGATCCCCAACGATGTTACTTGGAAGCAATAGGTCTAGTCTGGATTGGATCTGTCTGTTAAACATAACCATTGCTGGAGATTTTTGAGTGGCTGGGTGAATTGCTCTTCGGTATGCTACCAGTATCTGGTCCAGGTATTTTTGAATTTCGTTCGGTTGACAGTTTACCGCCTTTAGCTTATTTTTGAAAGTTTGTATAAACCGTTCGGCCTGCCCGTTGGTTGCGGGGTGGTAAGGGGCACCTAGTTTGTGTATGATTCCATTACTTTCCAAAAAGTTCTTGAATTCCAGAGACTTAAATTGAGTGCCGTGGTCACTAACCAGGACATTTGGTATACCAAAAGTAGAAAAAATGTTCCTGCATACCTTCATTGTGGTACTAGTCGTAATGTCAGATACCAGTCGCACTTCAGGCCATTTACTATATGCGTCCACCAAAACGAAAAAATATTTACCGAGAAACGGACCCGCGTAGTCCACATGCACCCTTTCAAATACTTTTTTTGGCGGCAACCAACAGTGTACGGGCTCTGATGTAGGATTCGGTCTCGAAGTTTGGCAAGCACGGCAATCCAAGACCATCTTTTCGATGTCGCGATCTAAATTTTTCCACCAGCAATAAGCTCTTGCCAACGATTTCATTTTCGCATTTCCGTCCATATTTAAGGCACTCAACTAATTTCCTTACTTCGCTATCATTTTTAGTGGCTGCGCTTAATTCGTTCACCGTTACAGGTAAGTTTTCAATGGCTTCCGTTTCTACTTGATCCACTTCTCCGTTACAACGGGTCATCTCAGGAGCCGGCAAGCGGGAGAAGGCGTCTGCGTTGCCGTTTTCTTTTGATCCACGAAACCGAATTTTATAGTCAAATGACTCTAAATATATTGCGTAGTGTTGCATGCGCGTTGCTGACAAAATTGGTAACCCTTTGTTTGGGGAGAAAATTTGTGAGATCGCCTTATTATCTGTTATTAAGGTGAATTTGCGGCCGTATATGTATTGGTAAAATTTTTTTATTCCGAATATAACAGCATAAGCCTCTTTGTCCACCTGACTATAACGTTGTTGTGTTTTATTTAAGGTACGCGATGCGAACTGTATAGGTTTCTCTACACCATTAGGGTATTCGTGACTCAACACAGCTCCAACGCCCGTTGGACTTGCATCGACAGCCAAAGTGATGGGGATTTTTGGGTCATAATGAACCAGGACTGCATCGGATTGCATTTTTAGTTTTACCTTGTTGAACGCTGCTTCGCACTCCTTATCAAACTTAAATTCTACGTCCCTGTGTAAAAGTCGATTCAAAGGGTACACTATGTCGCTCAAGTTCTGAATGAACCGACCATAGTAGTTGATTAGCCCCAGAAAGGCGCGCACCTCATCTTTATTTGTGGGCCGTTTCATATTCTGAATGGCCTCCACCTTAGCCGCTATTTTTTATACCGTATTTGTTAATACTATATCCGCAGTACTCGATACTGTCTCGTAAAAATTGCGATTTGCTTAGATTAACTCGCTTAGATTAACGCCGTAAAACTTCATCCAATCGTTTGAGATGTTCGGTGTCATCTTTAGCAGTCACCTTAATGTCATCGAGGAAAACCTTTACTCCCGGTATGTCTCCCAGTAACTGCTCCATTAGACGTTGCCAAATTGATGGGGCACATGATATACCATACATTAATCTAGTTGGCTTGTAAAGACCCCTGTGCGTGTTAAGAGTAAGTAGATGCTGGTCCTCCGCGTGTACTTCAAGTTGTAAATAAGCTTTAGCGAGGTTAATTTTCGAAAATTTGTTGCCGCCTGCCATTGTGCTAAAGAGCTCGTCTATTGTCGGCAGGGGGTGTTCATCCACAAGTTGACGGTGAGTTTGTAATCGCCACACAAGCGGATCGCATTATTACTTTTCCGTACCACCACGACCGGAGTGGCCCACTGACTTGTATCCACCTTTTCTAATAGGCCTTCTTTCAGTTGATTTTCTAGCTCTTCCTCGACCTTTTGTAATAGCGGAAATGGTATACGCCTTGCTTTTAAAAATCTAGGTACCGCATCTCGTTTTGTATGCAATCTTGCTTGGAAACCTGTAACTTTACCGGGCGTGGCTGAAAATAATGTGGGATATTTATCCAAAATGCTTAATAGTTTACCTTCTTGTTCGATAACTTCCTGTATTCTATTTACTTCCAAGGGTGTTTTTAGTTTGTTTTTCAAAATCTGCGCCCAGTCCAATTGTATCAACCGCAGCCACTCTCTTCCTAGTAGCGGTTTACGATTCGAGTTTACCAAATACATTTTTACTTTCACTGGGCTTTCTGTTTTAACGTTAACCCAAACATACCCCACGCAATCAAGGGGTGTTTCACAATAGCTGTAGAGTCGCAAGTCCGAACTATGTACTTTTATGTTTTTACCAAGAAACCTTTTGGCATCCGCCACACACATAATTGTTACGGGTGCGCCGGTGTCCACTTCAAATTTTACTGTCTTGTTGTTTATCAGTAATTTACAGAAAATATTATGTCTTAGTCCCGGTTGTTCTACATTGTTTATTTGTAGCAAATCGCACTTATCGTAACTTTCGTCCTCCGTGTCTGCCTCATTCGCTTTATCTGCAATTTGTGCCAACATATTTTTTGCCCTGAAACATACCCTTCGTAAATGGCCCTTTTTTTTTTGCAAAAACTACAAATAGTGTGAAAATGTTTACATTTATTTGCCGTGTGGCCAGCGCTGCCACATCTTGTACATTGAACGTTGGTTTCAGCTATTTGTGGTGAGTTTCTTAGTTTCTTTGTGATACTCTTTTCTTCTACTCTATCAATAGTTTCGTTGTTCTTATTTATTTCTTCAAACCCTTTTTGAGCGCTTTCGTACGCCTCTGTAATATTGGCAGCATCAAGTAATGTTAAATCTGCCTTCTCCAACAGCCGGCTTTGAATTTTATGATTTGACAGCCCGTACACAAATTGGTTCCTTATTGCTTTATCCACGTATTCGCCAAAATTGCAACCTTCAGCTAACTGACGAAGTGCCACCAGAAAATCGGTTGCCGACTCACCCGTACTCTGTTTCCTCGAGTGGAATCTAAAGTTCAGCAAAATCTCATTTGGAGATGGATTGTAGTGCTTTTCTGGGATGTCTGTGATGTCCTTATATAACAAATTTTCTGGACTGCGTGGTAAGGCTTTATCGCAAAGTTTGTCATATGCTGTTGTGCACATATAATGGAGCAAATACTGTGTCTTTTTTGTCTGTTCCACATCAAAAATTATCAAGACGGTTTCAAACCGCTGTACCCATCTGCTCCACTTCATGGTTTTCTCGTCAAATGCATCCATATGAAAAACTTTAGCCATTATTGCAGTCTCTTTTTTATAATTGTATCGGGTTCTTTATTTGCCATCGAGCATTAATAATAGAATAATTTCCTCGTCGCCAGAATTGTCATAAAAACACGTGTGTTTTTCGTAGGTATACTCAAAAAGACAAGCTTTATTAAGTCTGACATATTCATTAAGAAATCGATAACAAATCGATTATTAGTTATGACAGAAGTCAAGTTGACAAAATTTTGATTAAAAATGTAAATTACTTCTACAAACAGATCTATAAAAATCTTTAATTTTCTTCAAATATAATTAATAATAAAATTACTTGCGCATAACCCTTGACAATTACGTATTACGTATAGCTGTGGTCAAAACAAGCTATTAACGTGTGGACCGCCTCAATACATATTCAGTAATAAACATTTATTAAACGAATTTTATTAATTATAAGACGTCAAATTGAACTATCATTTGACATTTATTTATTTAATTTTTTTTAATGGGAAATTTTGACTACAACACCAACGCTACCTTAATATGGATATATTAGCTCCAAAATGGCGTAAAAATTTTAAAAATCGGTGACAAAAAAAATTCGACTTTTGGCCAATGAAAAACGATTTTCAGCCACTGTGCAACGTATAAAAGGACGCCACGAAAAAAGTGAAATGTTATTAATATTACATTTAATAATACATTACAATTAGTTGCTTCAAAGCAAGTGGAAATTTGACATTTTTATTATCAGTGCTAATTTTTTAATACACAGCGAAAATAACACAGAGCCTGCTACAGAAAAATTTTAATTTTTAGGTTCTATGGTACTATGCGTTCGTCACCTCTAGATACTCGTATATGCTTCAACATTAGCAATTTAACGTGACAGTTCTGCTGGCGTTATTGTTTGTATTGACATAAAAAATTTCTATTGTAGTCGGAATCGTAACTATTGACAAATTTTTTACCCTCTTTCTAGATGTAAAGTCTATTGTCAGGGGTTATTTGTGAGGGCAGTTTAATAATTCCGTAACTTGTTGTTTTTGCAGCGAAGTAACTTTCATTGCAACATTGATAGCGTTAACTGTTATCCATTACAGACTACTGTCGAATTTTGGCCAAACTGCGTCTATTAGTTTGTTTTGGACAGCCATTGAAAGCTAATAACGAAATTGTTAAACAAAAATGAATTCCGTATGTAGATCAACACTATCAGCGAAACCAAGCAAACCCTTGATAAAATGTGGTTTATTGAGTGGAATGATATTGTACAATCGGAGAATGACCTCTTCAAAGGAGTATTTGGCGATCTTCAGGCGCAATCCGAACGATTGCTTCGATTGATTGATTAGTCGAATTCCAGA
Organism: Germaria angustata; assembly: GCA_963681545.1. Taxonomy (NCBI): domain Eukaryota; kingdom Metazoa; phylum Arthropoda; class Insecta; order Diptera; family Tachinidae; genus Germaria; species Germaria angustata. Next base: position 67,417,753 of record OY813002.1, read on the forward strand.
CATTGGGCAACTATTTACTTTAATTTAATTTACCAATATTTTTTTTTAATAAATATACATATATTGAAGATAGCTTCAAAATCGGTGAATAATAAACAACAAAAAAGAGTATTCTGCAATGACAGGACTATGTTAAATCCACTGCAAGTCTGCACTTTAATGACTTTTTTGGATTAGTCCCGCTTTTTACTGGATTGGTCTTCACTAAGTTCAAACGAAAAGTCCACTGATTTTTTGACATTTGACTCTTTTATTTCTAAAGTCCACCTACACGAATTTTTACTTCTAAATATATATACCTAATGATAACCGCGCAAGCAAAGGTACGTCTCATTCTTTTAGAAAACCTTTTTAAATACTCCAAAAATTTTTGGAAAGAATTTTTCTTCCAACGCATTAAACACTTTAGCACAAACCTAGAGCAAAAATAATGCTTTTCAAAAACACAAAAAAATGTGATCGGATCATTTATTTGGTTTTGTAAATGCGTCTGACGAAAGTCACGAATTAGCGTTTATTAATTTTTTCTATATATGAGAATTTAGAAGAGTATTTTTTGTAATTTTTTTTTTTTTTGCTTTACTCTCTCGTTACAAGTTTATACTAGGAAAGTAAACGAACAGATCTAGTGTTGCTATCTCTAGAATGAGTGGGAGCACCGTAAGTAGTTAAAAGCGCGTAATTAAAAAAAATTAAATTTAAAAAACAACAACAACAAATAAAACTTCACGAAATACCAATCCAAATGTAAAAAAAAGAAAAGCTTTAAATAAACATTTCAACTCTTATTGCTTATTGTGGGTTTGGCGGTTCATACGTATATTGATATTTCATTGGCGCTAACCAAATCATCAGTAGTGAAGTTCATTGGTTAGAGCCAATAAAATATCGATAAATGAACGGTTAAAACCACAACAAAAAATTAAAGAAATTTTAACTCTAATAGTTTGAACGATTAGTTGGGGAGAATATTCCAAATAAGAAACGGCAATATTGCGAGTACTTATTAAAAAATTCAATATAAATTTTAGTTTTACTTGTAAATAAAAAAGGGCTGGAGCTAAAATAAAGAAATTTATTAACAAATAAATAAAAAAAAACTTTTTGACAAAAAATTCAACCGACTTCAAGTACAACCTCTAAAAAGTTCGAAATATATTTTGTATATCTATTTAAAAATTTCTGTTTTCACCTAATATTTGTTCGTTATAATCGTAAACATTTACAAGCATTTTGTATTGGGTCCTTAAAAATGGAGTTTGTTATAACCGCAATAAATTCTATGAATTATTTTTACAAAACTGTTGGTTTCGGCAAACTCCACTGCAATTGTTTATTCATGTGATGCATTATGGTCGTGATACTAATAAATCTTAAGTCTCACAGAATGACTTAAAATTTTTATGCAAAATGTCTAATACCGATTATATTTGCTTTGTCGTTTACGTTTATAATAAACATTAAAAGTAAAATTGCTAAGCAAATGAAATTTATTTCTAGGGAACCACTTTGAATACACGGAAATTATAACAAGTCCAATCAACAGATTGTATCGTCTGCTCCCTGTTATCAGTGGGAAAAAAATGAGGAATGAAGCGTGAGCAAAAATTTCATACAAATAAAGAGATGTTTTCAAATATTCTATAACAATATAATGTACTTTGTTCAACAAAAGAACAATAGACAGAAATTTATTATCAAAATTAGAGCAAAAGTACATAGAATGCGTATATACGTACGAGTATGCATGTATATATTTTCATTAATGATGGCGTAGAGCAGTGTTAGGTAAAATGAGAGCAAGTGTTATATTTTATACATACGTATATGTACGAGGGCTGTTTGAAAAATAGCCGACCTAACAACAAATTTGCGAAAAATTTCTTTATTTCTCAACACAATCTCCTTTTAGCCCAATACATATTTCCCAGCGATATCCAATAACTTCGATACGTTGTTTATAGTAAGAACTGTCTGGCTCTTTAAAATAGCCATCAACCGCAGACTCCACCGCTTTGGCAAATCTTTTAACACAATTTTTTTCATGTTTGGAAATAGAAAATAGTCCCAAGGCGCTAAATCCGGCGAACAAGGTGCGTGATGAAGCAATTTTAACTCATTGATTTTGGCCATTGCAATAATGATTTTGTTAACGGGTGCATTATCTTGAAGAAACAACACTTTCTTTTTCGTCAAATACGGCCTTTTTTCCTTAATTTCATCAGCTAAACACTGCACTAAGTTAGCATAATAATCGCCATTGATTGTTTTTCATTTTTTTTAAGATAATTAATAAAAATTATCTCATGCGCTTCCCAAAAAATCAGACGCCATGACCTCGCCTGCAGATTGAACAGTCTTCTTTGGACACAATTCTCTCATTCCAGTCCACTGCTTTGAGTGTTCTTTTGTCTCCGGTGTGAAATGGTGGACTCATGACTCATCCATAGTTACGAATTGGCTTTATTGCGCTTAAACATCGCCCAAATACTATATTCAAACATTTTCACGAAGATGTTTTTGTTCTATTGTGACGGCACCTATATTGCGCACAACTTCCTCATCTTCGGTCAATATGTGATGTATAGCACTAACGTCTAACATTTCAGGTAGCTCACGCACCTTCACCCGTCGATCATCCAATAAAATAATATTGGATGATCGACGGGCATTTTCGTAACCGTTTCTGGCATGGACACCTCAATTGGTCGCACTCATGGCTCAATAAGAAACTAAACGACGCGGCGCCTTGAAACTTTAAACATGTATTTTCTTTTCTAAACTTTCCACATTTCGCCAAGTAACTTTTTTTCAAACTACTGACGGCATTCATTTGTTACGTCCGCTAATTTTGTGATCGCCCTCGTATATATTTTCAAAGGATTACTTATATATAGATGCGAAACAAAACAAGAAAATAAAAAAAAATCCTTTGGGACTTTCTATTATATTTTATAAACTTAAAAAAAATTATTAATCCCCAAACATTAAAGTTTTTAAAACATTCAAAGAAAAACAAAAAATTGAGGAACACATCCTCACAGCTTATTTCAACCAACTACGAGTATATTAAGTAGCAATTACCATAAAAAATCAACACATCTTTTGTAATTTTGAAGCTTAGTTTCGTCAATTTCAGCTTACAGCTTTTTCTGATGCGATTCCACTACTTTTCTATTAGTTTCAATAGTGATTTTTGTCCATTCCTTTTACTTAAAAGCCTCTTACTAAACCATTTCTACTTGAAATCTAGTACTGGAGCATGTTGTCATTTAAAATTTACCACAAGTTCTCAATGATTATTAAGATGAAGTGATGGCGCAGGTGATCGCAAGAGTTCCAAACAGGCCAAGTTTCGATTTATGTTTCGAATCGTGGCCTTAACAGAGTCGGAAATCCTCCCGTATATCTACTTTTCTGGTACTTTGCAACAATTTGGAGTAGAAATTGTTCCCAATTGTACTCTTAGGTTTTCTATTTCAGCTGCCAAAGCATGGTGCTGTTGTTACTTTCGCTGTTAAATTTTTATTGTGGAACTCTTTATCGTAGTTTGAAAGTTTGCCAACTTTTCAAAACTTTTTTTTTTTTTTGTTTTATGCCACTCTGCGATGAAAGATTACAACTTCTTAAAACTGTTTAACTCGTTTAAGAGAAACAGTTTTAACTTCATCCGAAATCATTTCAATTTAAAATCTTAAATAAGCGAAAAACAATTCCTACAATTTTCCACTTTCGTCTAACCAAATTTGACTGTTTGTCGAACCACATTAATATGACCTGTAGAACTCACTTATGACGACGGCTCATTCTTTCAAGAATTTGCTTCGTTGCAACGTCAGTATGACTTTCAATAACTTAAATTTATCATTTGAATGTGCTGCGCAAACATGACCTCTACCACAGACCAACATCAGATCTGTCTTAATGCGAAGTTCTTTTTAAGTGGACTTGCATGAAAATTTTATTGTTGTAATTAATTTTTATAAATGATCAAATTCATAGAGGATCAGAAAACATTTTCACTGCACTAGTTTTCAGAATTCTATCAAATCTCCCAGCCAAACAAATAAAATTAGTCAGTAATAGCAAATTTCTTTAATAAATTCTCAAGTGGACATTTTATTAAAAAAAAATTTTTCTTCTGTAAAAAAAACTATTGAGAAATATAATCATATCTACTAGACACTTACTTTTTTTATTAATACAATTAAAACACTCAAATATTAGAAAAATAGTTAATTTAATTATTACTCATAATTAATGCAAACACTATTTCTATTTTTTTAAGTAAAATTATATTAAATTTTAAACTAAAATTTAGTACATATTAAAAAATTAACATCATAATTTCTAAGCACGTTTTTCTTTTGACATTTCACACGCGAACGGACACAGGAAAATAAAAAAATATACACAAAAACAAGGTTTCAATAGCCCGTAAATAGGCAATAAAATATAAAAAAAATTACTTATTTGTTTCAAAGTACAAATTGTTAACTGTTATTATTATTATTATTATTATTGTTATTTTTATTGTTTATGAATTGGTTTTTGCTATTGCTCTCTTGATATATTTTCATAATATATTTTTTTCAACAAGAGCCCGCGATTTAAATGGCGAATTATAACGCCAACTTTTGTCGCGTGCTCGTTAACGGTTCCATTGCAGTGTGTTCGCAAACTAAATTGAAATAAATTTCTACGTTATAATTTTTTAATCTTCAATCACTCCAAATTATACCGGGGTTGCCGCTTTCGTTTGACAAATATTTTATTTGCGGGTACGAGTATACGAAAATTTATGGGCTTATCACATTATGTGAAAGTTTTTAATGGAAAAATATCACATGTTTGTGAATTTGAAATAAGAAAATATTCCACAATCAAAAATTATAATTAATTGATTTGGAGAAAAATTAAGTAACTACATATAGACTGAAATTTCTAATTAAATTCTATTGAAAAATTGATATGTAACAAATGCCGTAACTTTCCTCTCGATTTTCATTCATTAATTTGTTCGCAACAAGTTATTTTAAAATCGAAAATTGTATTCAATTTTAACCGTCTTCAAAAAAAGAAGAAATTATATATTCCTCCGAACGATTTGAATAGGAATGGTAAAAAAAATTCTTAGGTTTTGGACCTGTTTTCATCAAAAAATACAATGTGGCTCAATAATTCTGTGACTTCTTTAATTTCCCGCCTCTTAACTGAAAGGACAACATTGCTCCTGTCAAGAGGTTTGTTGAAAGTTGGCTCTTGTCAAAATTTAAATAAACTTCCGTCATTTAGTTTGTGTTCGCCAGCCATCGATAGCAGACTAACGCGTGAGTTTAGGAGCAAATGGATGAAAGTAAATTTCGTGTGCTCATTAAGCATTAATTTCTGTGAAAAAAAATCATTGCTCAAACCAAGATTAAGCTTGATAAATAGTCGTACTATGGGAATCCTGCACCATGAATTTCAATGGTAAAAGTAGTTTACTGAATTTCGTTGTGGCCGTACAAGCACGGAAGACGCCAAAAATTCTGAACGCCCAGTTCAGGTCACTACACCCGAAACAATTGAAAAAAATTCACGATATGGTGTTGGCTAATCGGAGATTAAAAGTGCGAGAGGTACATCAGTGATTTCCATTTTAAATGATTAGTTGGGTATCAGAATACTTTCCGAAATATGGGTGCTGCATTTGCTCACAAATTATTTTCATCGAAAAAGTTAATTTATATTCAAATATGTAATTGTTGTTGTTGTTATTCGGCGCGAAATGATTTGATAACAGAAAACTGCGATCAGAGATGGTGAAAAGCTTTTAATATATATTTAAGAAAATCTCCCCTTTTATTGTTGCTTTCGATATGAATAATGTTCAATGGAATTTTTCTTATAAATTTATAAAATCTAGTTATTTCACGTCATGTCTAAAATGTTAGGCAAATTGGCCCAAAAGTAACAAAATTATTAACATTCAACAAATTTTACAAAACGGCATCACTGGTGTGTGCGTATGGGCCTATTAAAGTCATAGTTCTTAGAAGAAAGAGCATATTTCTAAATATACTTCATAATATCAGCAACTAGCATGTATGTATATACATACTTATATAAATTAAGATTATAGCAGATTGCTACATACTGTCACATTGTTCTCTTACAGATAAAGTTTATTTTTAATATAATTTACATCAAACATGTATAAGTAAGTGTATGTACTAGAGCTTGGCAACGCTCACGTGAATGGAGTAAAACATACATGTTTGAAAAAAAATTATCAATTGCAAAATAAAAAAGAAAATATAATAAATCTGATTGGGGCAATTGTATTTATTGTTATAAACACGCAAAGAAAAAACACGATCGAGTTCATTATTATCACCGTGTTCTTTTCTAAAAAATTTGAAATATTGGAAAAAAGACCATGTAATTACCTAGACATGTTACACAAAAAACATGTAAATATGTAACATGTTTTGCACTCAACTTTATTTCAGGGTAAGAAACTACTCTTTTCCTATTTTGTTTTGTTTACTTCTACATGTTCATGTTCATGTAGACATTAAAGGAATTTTTGCATTAGATGAAGGTGAGGAATTTATTATATTATGGATAGTTTACAAGATTTTTCGACCCGAATATAAACTTTGAAGTTTTTTGCACTTTTGATTTTTACTCTACATGCCATACTGCTCTTACCTGCGCATTAAATGTTGAATAAGCCAGTGCGTTATCACTTATCGTTCTAAAGTTATCGCCCTCCAAAGTTGGACATATCGGGCATTTTGTGAAAAATTAGTACCATTGAGCACTTCATAGATTTGGAACGCGTTATCGAGTTTATATAACTGGTTTAAGTGGCATACGTTCAGTTGCAAGGACCTTTAATATGAAAAAATATTTTTAACCGTCAAACATCCTTAAAAAAAGATATCTAGATGCGTCGATAAGAGGATAATATGTACTCATTCTAAAAAAAGAAATTGGAAAAGATAGAGAGAGTAACTTGGCATATTCCAACAGAAAATATCCTAATGGGCAATTAAAAAATTAATCAATTTTAAAAATTTTGCAAACGCTGTTCTGGTGTAATTCTATCCATTATAAAACAGCAAATGCTGGGGATTGAAGGGTAAACCCGTGTAAAGCAGAGCTGTAAAATAATTCGAGATTCAAAATTATTTAGGAAATTTCATCTTATGTTAAAAACTGTCGACAAATTTGTTAAAATTTTAATATTTTTTAATGAACGCATACAAAATATGTTAATTCATAACGAGTGCATTCTTACTTTAGCACAATTTAATTTTTGTCATAGATGATGAATTCAAAAACAAATATTAACCAGTCTTTTACAGCTCTGATGCAAAGTAATGATTAATTAGCACATATAAGTGCTAATTAATAATTACTTTATTCTCAGAGCAACCAGATATTCTGGTTGCTCTGAGAATAAAGTGCGTTTTTAAACAAAAGTCTGAGGGTATAGGAGGAGAGGGATTAGTATCCCCCACTTCAAAGTAATTATTAATTATTCTATATTATTAGTTATTCTAAGTGTTATTAGCTATTCTAATTATTGGTTATTTTATGAGTAACATGGGTTACTTATAAAACAGCAAGACGTTTTTCTCATCGCAATCTCTCTTTATGGGACAACCAAATATTGTTATCAGTAAATAGTTAAAATATGCTTTTTGTTCGTTCGTCATGATAAAAATTTAATTTTATATAGATCTTGTTAGTCTGGTATACGAGTAATAAAGATTTTCTCATTATCATTTATGCCCATAAGCCGTTAGTAACAAAAACATATTATCACAATAGTTGTTGGAAATGTTACTGATATGTACTCGTATGTCTTCGCTTCTGATAAAGAATAAAATATACGAAGTAGTTTTACGTATTGAAATAAATTATTTAACGAGGGCAGCTACGTCTTGCTTTGATGAAACACACCATAATATTAGGCAGGAATCAAACCCATAACCCCACCCCCCCAGCTTGATAGACTAATTTGATTTGAATATAGTCAAATGGGTAAATCATAGTAATTCATAATAATTTGTCTAATTTCTTCTTGTTTTAATTATGGCAAAAATCATGTTGTGGCAGCAAAAAGTGGATTTGAATTTTTCCAAAAGAGACAACTAAACAAGATCTTAAAACATAAAAATGGGGTAATTTCGTATAATTTGCTTCACAACAACGGCGGCGTTGGGTATCGCGGATCCGAAACGTCCTGCGATATAAAAAAATCTAACGGGGCAAATCGCGCGATCTTGGTGGACAGTTCAAATAAATTCCACATGAGATGACCATGTCCTCAAATCGCTCATGCAGAATATCCAACGTGGAATGAGCTGTGTGACACGTAATGCCGTTCTGTTTAAACTACATGTCGTTGGTAGGTAATCATCGACCTATAGCGCTACCCGTTGGAAGTGATGAACTGATTAATCTTGTTGTCAAAGAAATATGGACCGATGACACCCCCAGCCCAAAATGCATACCCCAAACAGAATGTAGTGGACGATCAGAATGTAGTGGACGATCTTGGATATCATGTGGATTAGTATAGTCCCAAATTCGGCAATTTTGTCTTTTGACGAGCCAATTCATCCAGAAATGGATTATGTCGCTGAATGGGCGAAGCGCGCAGATATTGACCATTTACAAAAAGGTTGCAGTGTGACTGGCTTAGCCAAAATATGTCAAGTGGCAAAATCTCAATTAAAATGAAGGACAAAGCAATATAAAAATGTGTTAACAACACATTTTGTGGGCCAGGAGTTCGCAAAACATTACGGGCATCCCTTAGTATGGGCTGAAAATGAAAAAGTGGGCCAAAGTGCAATAAGAGTATATTAAGAAATCTTAAAGATGATTGAACATAACACATGCCAAAAAAAGATGAGCGATTTCTTTCTTTAAAAAACTATAGAGCAAAAAATCTGTCTTTTGAAGAAATTTTAATGTTTATTTCTCTTTAATTTAGTTTTATATACTACATGTACATTGTTTATCATTTTATTTATTTATTTTTAAAGGCAATTTTTATTTAGTTGCTGAGAATTACAGAAACTGTAATTGTTTACGCTTATTTTTTTTTATTATTTTTTTTTTTTTTTTTTTTGGGAGTAACACAATTTTAAATACCTAATTTGTTTGAACTGCTTACGTTATTTTAGTAAAGTGATTAAATGTAAGCATATTCAATTTTTATCCAGTTTTGAACAAATTTAAAAACTCTTGGTAAAACTTAGTTCACGTTTTCGCGAGTTCACTGTATATAAGTATGTATATACACATAAAAAATACTCTGTATGAAACATTGAGAAGATATTAAAATTCCCCATTTTTGATGATGGGACAACGTTGTCAACTCAGCGTTTTTAGAGCTGTTTTTAATGCATTTTAGTTCCCGTTTTCAAATTAAATACATATATGCATACATGTGTACACATATATTTCAATTAATTTCGCCTCACTCACCCGCAATTATACAACGAATATTAATTAACTTTTGTTGCTAAAAATATATATAAATATTTATTGCAATAAAAGTAGCAATTCAAATCATTCTCTCCCGTACAACAACCTTAATCTAAGAAATATTCTTGATATGATGAAACTGTCTAAAACGAGAATAAAAATGTTTTTCTACAGAGACTACATTATTTACTCCCTATAATTTATATACAAGCTTGTCCACAAAGAAACAAACAAAAAACGCTATAAAATTAATCTATTGTCATATAATTATACTCGTAGTCTAGATTCAATTTTATCTCTATAGTGTAAGAAAATATTAAATAAAATATAATACATTATACTTATGGGAAAGATCCGAAGCGAAAAACAAGCTTAAACAGAAGGCATCATTGGCTCCGAGAATAACCTTTACAAAAATATATGAATGTACACACATACATACTATAGTATGAAAATCAAACCAAAAAATTTTGACTCAAATAAAAACAATAAATTAATAGCGTTTTAGTGTAATATTTTTTTCCCTCCTTTTGTGTCCTTTGGAACTTGACGCTCCTGTGTTCGATTTTTATGGTATCGAAATAAATTCTGCTAGTTCCAATATAGTTTTGTTTTCTGAATCGTTTGACATATTATATTTTCCATTAGTTTATCTGGAACTGTTTACTGAATTGACAAGTAAGTGATGAGGTATTTTTAATAATTCCATGCAATCAGTGATTATTGTATTGAGGTTTCAGTTCATAAAAATGATAATGCGGCTTTTCAAAGCCGCCGCGACATGACTTTGGCGCATAAATCAACCTTAATTTGACCGATAACATGGATTATGTTGACTTATTCGCATAGACCTGTGATTTAAGAAAACCCTACAAGAACATGTCTAATTAACGGTGTCAAATCGCACGATCTCGGTGACCAGTTTACATCAAGTCTTCAAATCGATCGTGCGATTTTAATAAAACAATTTTATCATTTGCACGTGTTGTAGAACACGATATCCATCCATGGTGATTTAGCAAAACAGAGTGCATTGATGCCAGATTTTCGAAAGTGAAAAAATCAGATGCGCGTAAACTCAATAAAGGGTACCCATTATCCGATTATGTACCATTTTTCTTACGCATCGCAATAGAGAGTAACCCCCCAGATTGAATAAATGACAGCCAATTCGACAGATGAAACTTTAACAATATGGTCGCTACAGACTGTCAAAGTTCGGAAGTCCCTATTAGAAAGCTGGTTGTAAATATGGAAATATTTCTCAATAAATACCACGGAAAGCCAATCAGTCATTGAGCCAATCATGATAATTCTCCATATCGTGCCACATTTACCTTAAGAAAAATTTTATATTATTTTACGAGAACTTCAGTTTTTTCTCTTCAAGTTTGAGAAAGAATAAACTGGTAACGCTTAAGTATTATTCTCTCTGCCTTTTGCTTCGTTCTTCCACTTGTCACTTCAAGTTTGCATGAATAAGTGGACTGAGATAAATTTATAACATTTAAAGCAGAACTAGATAAGCACTTTATAATAACGACTTCAATGAGAACATGTTAAATTCCAAGGAAACCAGAAATATAATGTAAAAAGTTTGTCTCGTACGTTTTAAAAATTCACTGAAAAAATTTTAAAATATGTTTCAAAAACTTTTAAGAATATGTTCTCGAAAAATGTATTTAATCATTAACAAAATATAAAGGGGTTTCGTTTAGACGTTTGCATTAAAAACACTGTTTTGCTTGACAACCCTCTTAAATAGTTGATATCAGGGTGAAATACCTTCACAAAGTGGCAGCTACATGTATAACAATACGACATAAACAGGCACTTTTGTTGGTGTAAAATGCATGGAACTGTCAGAAAAAGCAACAAAGAATGTAGCAACAAACCTCCCATGTACACACCAATACACAGATTTTTGACAGTTGAGTAAACTGAAAATAAACAAAGCAAAAAATAATCGCTTGGCGTACTACCTCGTAAACTTAATTCACAAATGGTTGTAATTTATTAATTCCCCAATTAATTTCCTGAAAGAAATATTTAATAAACAAGAATTTTGCGTAATGGTCCACTAAAATCGTGGATCCCACTAAATTATTATTATTATTTTTTTTTTTGGGAGTGTGAAGTCATTTGTTTATGACAATAAGCCGGATCCAATTTCACTCTTGGAATACTACATTCGACGAGTTGATATTCCAGCATTATTGGAATGAAATGGAAGTATTTTAAATTCTTTAAAATACAACTAATTGATCCTTATGCAAAATCATTCGGTTATTTTCTAGCAGCTGTAGTTTAAGAGATACAGTTTTTGTATTCTTGGCTAAATATTTCATTAACGGTACTCCAAAACAAATAATTTAGGGCCCATTAATATAAAAAAATCACTTTCGATTGGGTACAACTATGTTGGTGTGTTGCAGGATATCTTTACTTGTATTGCAAAAATGTTGAAAATTGTGTTCTTAGTCTCGTCCCTAAGTACTTAAATTTTCATTTTTTCGAATTTTGAAGGCATGCAAAAAGAACACATTACATAAAAGAACTGTTTGGTGTAAGAAATTAAAAAGTCAAACAAAAGGTTCCTATTGGGAACTTCCTCAAGTATTTAGAAAGGAAATTTATATTTCTATTATTTTTTTACATATTTAAAACAAACCCGTAATATGTAAACAAATTTACAATGTTTTATATGATGACTATATTTTAATATTAATTTGTTTGATTTGTGAATGGCCAGATTGGTTTTTTATATTAAACCTTTCATTCTATTTGATAAAAGTCCTCATAGAGGATTTAAATATATGTATCCTAAGGAAGAAAAGGATACATACAGTTGCTAAAGGCAAATTTGTAACTCAATTTCCGCAACAAACTGGATTTTCGCAACTGCTGTTAGTTGCTTTTAGCGGGGTTGCACTGTATTACCAAGTTTAGATGTTAGTTCTTTTGCACATTCTTCTCCGTTTTTCTATGTTAATATACTTGCATTGCGTTTTCTTTGATTGTATGCATTTTGATCTATTCTAAAAAGCGATCGAAATAGTGATCACTTATTATGTCGATATTTCGAATATCTTGCCATCATTTTTCAATCATATTCACGTTCTGATAAAAGCTTTCGTTTGTTATTTGAGAGTTTCTACATGATCATACGATGTTAAATTAGTCCTTAAACATGACGATTAAAGTCTCCTAATAAGTTGGCATTGGCTCTAACGAAATGCAGACACATAAGAGTATAGACAGCTTTACCACAACAAACAAATAACCAAAAGAAATTTAAATTTTTATTCAGTACTAGCGAACCAGGCGAACTTCGCCTCGCCCCAATTTTAAGCCTTCAGACAAACTTTCTATTTTTTAATTTGAAAAGCCAGTAAGGAATAATTTCAAACAATATTTCATACAAAAACTCGATTTTCGATTTTTCACATTTTCCGACTTTTCCGGAGGGATTTTCCAAAATTTTCTTCCATAAAAACCTTCTCCTCGAAAATACGAACAACTGACAAAAAGTTTTACAGAAATCGGCCAAGCCGTTCTCATGTTATGAATTATTGGATTTTGCCACGCCCCTCCGCCCACAGACCGAAAATAAAAAATCGGACTTCACAGTGTCACCCGCCCGAGTATTCTAAAGGTTCCCTGAAAATTTCGTCAAAAGCGGCCCAGCCGTTTTGGAGCCATTACGTTACATACTTACATACATACATACACACATCCTATTTTATATATATACTAGCTGACCCGGGCAAACGTTGTGTTGCCTTCAAATTTGCACTAAATCGACATAGCAATTATTGTTCAAATAAAGGTATCGGGCTAATTAACCCCACTACACGCTGATTAAGGACCCAACGCCTTCAGCAAAACGCAGCATAAGCTTATCGCGCTAATCTCTATTGGGCAAAACACAAAAAACAAAATATTGGGCCATCTGTCGGACGAACTTCAAACTACACAGAAACACTCCTCACGTCCCATAGAACATGTATATAAAGTTTGGTCAAAATCGGTGCAGTAATTCTTGAGTTACGGTGCAAAAACACACACACAAAACTAAGTATTGCGCCATCTGTTGGACGAACTTCAAACTACACAGAAACACTCCTCACGTCCAATAGAACATGTATATAAAGTTTGGTCAAAATCGGTGCAGTAGTTCTTGAGTTACGGTGCAAAAACACACACACAAAACTAAATATTGCGCCATCTGTTGGACGAACTTCAAACTACACAGAAACACTCCTCACAGCCCATAGAGCATGCATATAAAATTTGGTCAAAATCGGTCCAGTAGTTTTTGAGTTTAGCGATCACGAACATACACGTAATTTTTATGTACATATATAGCTGACACCGTCAGCTCAAAATATCTTCGGAACTACATAATCGATTTAAGAGTTTGATATCTCGTTTTGAAAAACATGACAACGGCTTTCCAAAAAAAAGTAAAATAAAATAAAAAAAGCACAAAAAATAAATATATGTATATGTCATTGGTGGTGCAATATGAAAATTGGATTTTGCCACGCCCCTCCGCCCACAGACCGAAAATAAAGAATCGGACTTCACAGTGTCACCCGCCCGAGTATTCTGAAGGTTCCCTGAAAATTTCGTCAAAATCGGCCCAACCGTTTTGGTGCCATTACGTTACATACATACATACATACATACACACATCCAATTTTATATATATAGATACATAGATAGATTAAAATGTAAGGGATCGGTGGGAGATGCGACCGATTATTTTTTTAACAGTAATAAAATAAGACACAAATTAGTTGAAATTGTTCAAGAAACGTTTTCATCATTGACCTGTGTTATCTATTCCAAAAAATCAGTTTCATTAATATTAAAAATAGAATTTTTATTAGATTTGCATACGAGTATAAAGTAAGATAAAAACCAAACAGAGAAAATATATTAATAAAATAAAAAAAAAACAACATTGAGCTTCGAAAAGGATCACCATGTCAGGGTTGGAACGGTAATTTTTAAACATATGAAAAGCTTTTTATTTATAATTCCGACAACTACGTTTTTTAAATGAAAATTCTAATATTGATTGATACACTTATTGTTGAAATTTATTGTTATTTGAACATTTCAAATTTATTTGTTGTGGCTTTAGCTGAAAATTCATTGGACACTAAAGCGAATCGCAAGAGAACTTTAAAAAGTTCACATATTTTTTGGGTACAATACAATGCCCATACATTTCAACATTAAGAATTTCAAATAAAGATTTTGTTTTTCGTTTTGCATAATAAATAAAATCATTGTCACCGAAAAGGCGTATAATTGTATAATTATTGCAAGAAAAAAATAGACTCATATCAGGGAAACACTGCATTCTAATCATACTATGATTATGTACGATAGAAAATTCTCATATTATATTTGAATGTTTTGAGGTTGAATGGTTTTTTTTTTCAAATGCCGTAATATTTTTTTCCACTAATATTTACTTATTGTATCTTCAAAACTGAACTAACAATAAGTATTCAAATTTTAGGTATAGATATGATTATTAGGCCCAACCAGTGTCGGACATAAACTTAGTGATAGTAATTAAAAATGCCGCCATATGAGCAATAAAGCCACAACTATCAATAAAAATATTTGAAATTATAAATAATTGTTTTAAAGGATCAGTTGAAGAAATTATTCCAATGAGTTTTAATACGCAGTATTGGTTAAACCTATATCATTATTTTTCTACAGAGGATGGGGGCACCCCTATCATTGCGTAAATTTGTCCAATTTTTTTATAACTTGATAATGCGATCTGTGATACGAATTTTTTTACTCACTTTTGTCTAATTTTGTTCGACGTCAGAGCACTGTGCGCCGTTTCTCAAAAAGAACATACCTTTTTTTAACTAAAATAGCATGTTTTCTGCTTTTTACCCCACTTAAAAAAGGGTAAGATTACATTAGACGTACATATGTATGTATGTTCGTCTGTATGTTTGAAGGCTCTCGCTACTATAGTCATCACAGATATAAGATAATTAAGTATTGCACCTCATCCTGATTCTGTCATATCAAAAGGAAAAGAATTTTTAAAAACCCCTAGAATGACTAGTTAGTCCTTGTAAAAAATATTTACGATAATTTTTTAATAATATGTTTATTTTAATATTTAAGCTTAAGGTCTTTTATTGTTTAAAAAATAATCGATATTTCGATACTCATTGAGTATCGTCTTCAGGACAATTCTCTTTTTTTATAAATAATAAAATTAAAAAATTAACATTTCAAAAAATGAAAGAAAGAGAAAATTTTTTGTGTCATATATGAAAAAATATATACACACATGTACACAATAATAAGTAGTTTTTTTGAAAAAACATATACATATAAATAATAAAAAATAATTATTTAGAAACATGTATGTATATATAAATATGTATGTGGGAGTAGACATATACTTTATATAAATGTTCTCCAACATGCATACATACATATTTACAACTATAAAATGATAATATGAGGTGTTACTTCTTGTGTAACAAGTGCCTATAACTGTGCGCTACATTTTCAGTGTCTGCCTTAAAATTAATTCTTTTTGTATTATTAATATTAATGATGTGAAGCATTTCTAACAAGTATCTTCTCTTATAATTTGTTTAAGTGTTTAATATTGAAACCTTTTCAAAGTTCGGATAATGATTACATTGATTACAATGTAAAGACAATGCCGTTCTCTGTGAACTGTTTTCCCCATTTTTCTGATCAGACTTATGTCCTGCAATTCTAACTTTTAACTTATTCTTTGTTGTACCTACATATACCTTATCGCAATTATTACTACTATTTCCATCGCATGGTATTTTGTATATAACATTAGACCTATCTAACTTATGTATTCTATCTTTTGTTCTACTAAATAATTTGTTTAATGTGTTATTCGTTTTATAACCCATTCTATATTTTTCTTTAGCATATATTCCTGATCTCTTTAGACGTTCTGATATACCTGAAATGTTAATTTTTTTATTTTATTATTTATAAAAAAAAGAGAATTGTCCTGAAGATGCTACTCAATGAGTATGGAAATATCGATTATTTTTTAATAAAATTGTTAAACAATAAAAGACCTTAAGCTTAGATATTAAAATAAACAAATTATTATAAAAAAAGGTCAAAAAATATAGATACATTGATAATTTATTTAGATTAGCCAACTCACTAGATACATAAAGGTCTTGCATGTTAAACCAATCGATTCCAAGAATGAATGAGTTCAAAATTTCTTTACAAAAATATACCTGCAACGTTCAGGGATTTTAGGATCTCTAGTACCGATCCTCTAAAAAAAATACTTTCCACTTAAAAGCAAAGTGCTTGATAAAGGCTCTGCCTTTAGATTTAATCTTTACGAAGTCTTTTCATTAGATTATTTATATTGCTTAGGCCCCTTTCACATTAGGCAACTTTACTTGCGCAAGTCTTGTGTTTGTTTGTGTGAGAGGAAAGATCGGGTTGAAGGGGAAAGAATTGCCAAGATTTGAGTACAGACTTGCTTGTACTTGGCAATTCTGTTTCTGCTGTCATTCTTGTCTTGGGATATTTATTTGTCTTTGACATTGTCTTTTATTTCTTCTTTGGTGTGTTGTCTAATATTGTGAAAATTTTATATTTGTTAATAAGGCCCCTGTGAATAAAAAGTTTAAAAATTATCATATTTATATCATATTAATTATCATATTTATATTATATTATATTATATTATTTTTTATTTATATTATTATATTTATATATTATTTTTTTCTTCAACTTCCATTGTATACACCAAATTTCAAATCACTTTTACAAGTACAATGAATACAGAAATGAACCAAAACGTCAACAAATTAAGAAAATTCGAGCATAAGAAAATTAAACTTGCTCAACCAAGTTGCTGAATGTGAACATAAAAGCAAGTTCAAAAGAAAATAAGTGAAAATGAAAATTATACTTGCGCAATTAAAGTTGCCCAATCTGAAAGGGGCCTTATTGTCAGAAAATATTATATTGCCTTATGTATTCTAGTTCATTCATTTCTTTGGCATTGAATAAAATTATAGTTGTATTTTAAGTAGTAGAATTAATATTTTACGACTTAGATCAAACAAAACAAACAACAATGAAATTGGAGAACACAACAATTTGTTTCTGCATCTTAAATTTTAAATTGCTGTAATTTCATTAAACTTAGAAGAACAACAAACAAACAAAAAATTCAAAACGATAAAAAGTAGTTTCCTAAAACAAGAAACACATTAAAATAATGAAATTGTTTATTTAATAATCATTCTGATTTGTCACAATTCAATTTAGGTACTTGATAAAAGTGGCGACGAGTAAAACTGCATGAAATTTAAACAACTTTATTTTATTTGAAATTGTCAAGAGAAGAAATTTTAAATGGAATTGAACGTTGTTGAGTGAGAAGGGTATTTTTGAATACTTTTTTTTAAGTCAATCTTCTTTAAATAAAGTCACAAATGTTACAACCAACTTGGACATGTTGCACGCGGTGTTGTATAGATTGAACTGGTTGGCTGATTGAACGAAAGGTCAGAAAGTTTTTATTTTATTTTTTTTTTTTTTAATTTATAGTCCTAGACACAGACCTCATTGATTAAGAGATGCATGTTGACATTCATGCTAACATGGCTAACAAATTTAGGGAATTTAGGCGAATTCGAGTGAAATTCGTCATTTGCATTGAAAAGCGTTTTTTGTGTACGTGGCCGGATAAAGGTAATTGTATTAGTCCTCTAGTGGATTTTCCGACAGTTTTGCAAGGAATCAATGTAAGCGGAGAAAGGTAGTGGAGTTAGGGCAAAATATAGTCCTCTGTTGGATTTTGCGACAGTTTGAGTTGAAAAGGGTTTTGCGACTTTTTTAAGTTTCTCGGAATATTGAATGTATGACTAAATTTTTTTTTTTTTTTTGGGGGGGGGGGAAATGAGGCAATATAGGCAAACAATGGTAAATGGAATTTGCAATGTAGTTCTTTGTTATCGTTCATGAGCAGAATCTTTAAGATTGGATTGGAACGAATTTTTTGCACTTTTTAGTTATTCGAAATAGGAAAAAGAGTCAAAATGGGCCGACGAAACTAAAGGAAATTAGTATGCAATATAGTCCTATATTAGCATGCATAAACGTAATTTCCAACAATTTAATTTGGTTCTTTTAAAAGATTTCTCAGATTGGCATTCTCTGAAGGGATTTTTTTAAGAGTCAACATGGGCGGACAAAATTAAATGAAGTAAGTGCACAATTTAATCTTCTATCATCGTAAATAAACAGAATTTCTTAGAGTTTGAGTTGGAAAAATATTTTTATGGTTTTTTTAATTTCTTAAACTTTTGAATCTGAGGGATGAACAGAACTTTTTTTCAATAGAGTCAAAACGAGGACGGACAAAACTATTGCCTTTTGCATTCCAGTTCACTCTTTTCTTTGCCACTGAATAAAATTACTCGTTTATTTTGTAATTTAAGAATTAGAAATAACATGTTTTACTACTTAGAACAATAAAAACAAATCGCAATGAAATTTGAGACAACTATGTACAATTTGTTTATACATCTGCTGTGATTTCATTAAACTTAGAAGAATAAAAAAATCATAAATAGAAAAAAGAACCTTAAAACAAACGAAATAATAAAATAATGAAATTGTTTATTTAACAATCATTCTGAATTGTCACAATTCAATTTACACACTTGATAAAAGTGACGATGAGTAAAATTTAAATAATTTTACTTTGGTAAAAATGGAATTGAATGTTGTTTAGTGAGAAGAGTGTTTTTGAAAATGTTTCCAACTTTTGCTGCGTAAATTTTAAGTTTTGTAAATTAATTACAAGGACACATCTAATCTTGCACATTCATTAGGTATTTCTTTCGACTGGATAGCATTATGCACTATCCTTTTATTTAAATTAATTTTTTTAAAGTAGTAGAATTATGAATAGTCCTTCAATTTAAATTACACTGTCATTCGCTCTGGTCTTAAAGCACCTCAACGAAAATTCTCAAGGCAACCAAAAAACCCTCATCAAATTATTTGAAATTATGCTATAGAATTATGTTCTTAGAAAAAATGTAAATATGTAAGTATATGATTATAAAAAACGGCAACTAACAACTTAATACTTTCTTTCTACGACTTGTTATTCAAGATGAAAAACTGTTGCTTTAGATGCTTGTGAAAGTTTGTAAGTGTGATCCTGAATGAACGTTTGCATACGTTTGCAACGGTAATTCTTTGCAAACATCCGGTGATTTACAACAACAGCCTTTATGTGTTTCGCAAAAACATCTAAACGTTTAGGAATACTTTTAGGCAAAAGACGTTTGAATGGGAAAAAACTTGTCAATTTAAAAGAAAGAAAAAAGGAAAGAAAGCAACAAACAACAATAACACCTACGTAAAACACTTTGCATCGAAAGGAAACAAAAATGAAATGATTTGACAAGCGGAAAAATACAGACACATGTATTGGATAAATGGTTGGTTGATAAGGCAGGAAAAACTATTTAAAATTTCACTTCGTTTATTGGTGATAAATTTCTTTTCCATCACTAAATCTGTATTTTTTTATTTATGAAATTATTTATTTAAGATTTGATTTAACATTAGACTGTTTACAATAATTTGGTTAATATAATAGTCAAACTTGAGGTCTTATTTTATCGTTAAACAATTTTATTTAAAACTATCGATTTTTCGATACTCATTGAGTATCATCTTCAGGATAATTCTGTTAAAAAAACAGAAAATTTAAACAATTGTCCTGAAGATGATATTCAATGAGTATCGAAATATCGATAGTTTTAAATAAAATTGTTTAACGATAAAATAAGACCTCAATCTTGATTATTATATTAACCAAATTATTATAAAAAAGGTCAAAAATATAGATATATTATAGACTGTTTACAATTAGTGAAACAATTTCAATTTCATTTTCACAACTAGTTCCGGTGGCTTATGAAGCATTTAAGACATGCTAATAAAATTTCAGTAAACAATTGGTTTCTCTTCTAGTTCTAACTCTGACCGATATTAAAGCAAATCACAGAGCTGTTAAATTACGAATTGGCTCAATTAGTCCTTGACTTTTTGAATTTCCCGCCTCTTAACTAAAAGGGCTACACTGCTCCTGCCAACAGGCATATATCAGTTGACTCCTGCGCAAAAGTTTTAAGAAGATGCGTAATTTAGTTTGTAATTGACAACAATTGACAGCAGACTACCGCGTGATGTAAGGAGAAAATAGAAAAAAATTAGTTTCGTGTGCTCATTAGGCATTATTTTTTACGGAAACAGCCATCACTCAAACCAAGGCTAAGCTTGGTATATAATATGGAAATTCTGCACCATCAATTTCAATGGTAAACAAATGCTTTAATGTATTTTGTTGTGGCCGTACAAGAACGGAGGTTCCGATGTTCTAAAGACTAGTTGAGGTCTCTACACTTGATATAATTGGAAAAATTCACGAGATTGTATAATCCGTAGGCATATCACATGATTTAGTGGTTTACATTTTCAATGAATACTTTCCACTTTCCGTAAGATGGGTGCCGCATTTGCTCAAAATCGACTACAAACACAATCGTGTTCGCAGGAGTGTTAGACATTGTTCAACGGTCATATTGACGAGTTTTTGCATGGTTTCGTAACTGTGGACGAAATATGGATACACCACAACACACCAGTCACAACAGTGCATTTCTCGGGTTAAATCGGCGCCATAAAAGTCCAAGGTGGCCTTGTCAGCCAATAAAGTCATGGCAATCGCTTTTTGCGATGCACGAGCTTTAAGACGCATTGATTATATTTAAAAGAGGTTAAACAATCAATGGTGAATATTATTCTAACTTATTGGGTCGATTGAGTGAGGATTTCAACAAACAAACAAAAAAAAAAAACTAGCGCATTTGGCCATGAGAGGTTTTTTTCTACCAGGACAATGCAATTGTGCAAGCATGTGCAGCTTTCAAGGCAAAATTCCATGAATTAGGCTACGAAGTGCTTCCTCATCCACCCTATTCTCCAAATTTTGGCTCGAGTGATCAACTCTTGTTTCCAAACCTGAAGAAATGGCTCGGCAGAAAAAGATTTGACTCCAACGACGAAATTTAACTCACAAGCAGAAGTATCTATTTTGATGACTTTAACAATAAAAAATTGGAGAAAAGTTGTACAATGTACATAGATCTCAAAGGAGAATCTATATAAAAATGATTTTTTACCCAAAATCCTATGTTTCATTCAAAAAGTTACGAACTTATTGACCCTCCATCGTATCAGCGCGCGCTAATTTCATGAAAAATATACAAAACGCAGATCCACTCCACTCTGCCTAAAAAATTAGATGATGATTGCTGTTGACTTGCGTACACTTAAGAAAATAATTAAAATTATGATAATCAGGTCCAGATGAAAACTAAAATGTTCATTTTTAACTGGAATCTGAACAAAAATTTATAAAAAAAAAATTTAACAAAAAATGTTCTATTGTTATAAAATAAAGAATGTAAGGATTAGTGCTGTTGTACTAATTAAAAGTGTATTAGAAAAATTCCGCCAAATAATTCGGCCTCAAGAGATTATATACTTTCTGAAGATTTATACAAACAACTACTCGTATTTCGTATAGTTCAGTGACCAAAAGCTTCACAAAATCGTCTTTATTTCTACATGAAAAAGTTATTTATTAACTGAAAAATTTATTCAACAGCCAGTTAATTTGCACCTTCGTATTTTTTTATTGGTAGTATTTTGTTACACTTATTCAACCGAAAAAACACTTGATTAATCGTTTATTTCAATACTCCTCGATCATCATTTACACACAACAAAACAACGTCAATGTTTGTTAATAAAATACAAAACGCTCCCATAAGTAAACGGAGTATGTACACCAAACCATACACTTTTTTTAATATTTAAACCTCATTTATATACTCATGTTGCACAAATTTAAACACTCGAGAAAAATTTATCTTATTGAAATTTGTTGTCAACTCGTAAATGAATTGAAACCACATGCTCCTCGGGCACGACGCGTATTTAAAATAATTAACCCAATGTTTCTCAATGTGTGTCAAGACAAATTTAAATTTAAGTAGCAGAGACACAAACCAATTTCTTTGACATTGCTGATTTTTCAGTTAAGGAAATTAGGTAGATCCACTATGTTCCACTAGATCCATATTAGAAAAAACAAATGGAAAATAAAAGAGCGAAATAAAGGAACACGCAAAAAACTTTGAAAACAATGAGAGAAAAACAATAACAACAACGATACCATTTATATATAGTCTTTAGAGGACCCCCAATATAGAGGGATATACCCAAAACTAATTATTTTTCCATAATGGCCACTAGTCTTCTTTCAAATGCATTTCTGTAAAGTCTTATCTGCTTCTTAGAGGACACCCCGAACCTCAATTTCTATATAGTGTGATATATCCAAAAGAAAACATTTTTCCATAATGTTCCCCCTAGTTTTCTGGAGACATTTTCTACAAGTAGTACTTTTTTCAAAGTTGTTTTTCGAAAATTCCAAAACTACTTCAGAAATACCACCTTATTGATCTGCTCTTTAGAGATCCGTCTGGAGCATTATTTCTATATAGTAGGATATACCTAATAATCACTAGAATCTGAAAGAAAAATTCTTCAAAAATCACCTCCTTAGAGGACTGTTTGGAGCATCATTTCTATATAGTGAGTGGGATATACCTAATGGCCACTAATCTTTACAAGAATTTTATTAAGTCGTTAACTGCTACTAATCTATGTTTTTAACTTAATGCTAATTTAAAATTATTTTCATACATATTGTTTAGATTTTCGTGAGAAAATTTTGTTTAGAAATGAATGAATAAAACCACCGTGTTTAGAAGAAGGATAATTTTCATTTTATTCTTAGTATTACGTGCACCAATAAGTTTCATAACAAATTTTTATAAGTAAAGGAAGAGTTATTTTTTCAGAAAACGTATAAACAACATCCTTGGGTTATTGCAACTTTTCCAAATATTAACTGGTTTATATTTTGGGATTTCCCAAAAGAATAATAGTTATAATTTAATTTAGCAAAAGTTATTCAGCTTTAGCGTTTCTTATATTATTATTTGAGTATCTTAGCCCTACTGAAGATAAGTTTTAAAATTGTATAACCCTAGACGAGAACCTTCGCGTTTAACACAGACATTTACAAACTTGGATAATACATAATAAAAATCACTTTTTGGCAACAACAGCAACAAATGCTAAAATATGCAAATCGAGCTTGAAATATAGCAAATTAAATGATCGATTAATATTGTTTGAATTGTTGCCGGTAACTTTTTTCACAATTTTATTTACGTGTTTCTTGCCTTTTAATTATTTTTTTTTATTTATACGCCACATATCGATTGGTTTAACAGGTGTTTGGTTTAATCATTTGGAAGCAAATTGTACAAGCAAAAAACAGACAAACATAACAAAATATTTTTCCGCTTGAATTATTTCTCTTTTTATCAATTGAAACTGATAGAAATGAAATAAGAGTACAATAACCGAAAGTATTTTAAAAAGGACTTAAATGTCATTTTTGAATGAGTTACTTTTTCACTGTGACCAAAATTTCTATTAAAGGAATCATTACACTAAATAATAATAATAATAATAATTTATTATTAATTTGTGGTAGTGAGTCAGATATACGATAATTAAATATTACTTCAAGGAAGTAGAGCCCTTACTCCTGCTTCTACCATCTCAGTGAAAAAACATGTAAGTTATTCTTACGAAACGACATTTTTAATGCCTCCAAAGTATCCCATTAGTACGACTTCTATGGAAGTTAAGTTGACAAAAACTTAATGAAAAAATTAAATTACTTTTACAAACTTGTAAAATTATGTTTTACTTTTAAAAATAGTTTTTTTAACATTTATTCTTTAAATTAACATAAAAATATTAAATGTTAAAATTATTGGAGATGAATCGAATTTAATTCAGTTCCACATCACAGTCGCCATATTTTCATTATTTCTTTATCAGTCTCCGCCAGTAAGTCTCTCACAACTACTCTCAAAATTATTTTATGTGTACGGTAATTTCATTCCAATTCACTATGATCTCTACTCCCGTGTGTCGGAAAATATATCAACAAAAATTAAATGATGCGACTAAAACTCAAATGTAATAAGAATACTTTCCATACGTATTGTGATGAATATTATACTGCGGGACTTCCAAAAGATCTTTTTTAACTTTACACATGACCTTGTATCGAGTGAACATTAATCAAAGAAGATAACATTTTGCAATGGCAAACCCCATGTTAAAATTACTGGACGTTATTCGAATTCGCACTAGTTTCGGAACTTATTAATTTCCTTGGAAGTTGTTTTTAGTGCTTTATTTTCTATGTGGTTAATGTCTTCGCTAAGATCAGACATCGCATCTAATCCAATCAATCATGTAAAGTATAGTTCACAAAGAAATATAGTAGAAGTACTCGAAAAACTTTTCGAAAGCATGAAATAAATATATAATGCTAAGATACCCCAGGACTAAAGCACGAACTCCTGATTTGCAACATCGGACTAGTACCAAAACTACTCTATATAACGTATCCATGAACCACTTCCAGAACAACGATTATAATCGTGAAAACATCTATTTCAGCTACATTCACCAATTTTTACAGGGATATTAGTACCAGTTTGTCAGATGTAATAGTTTAAGTTTAGTGATCATAAAATCCCACGTTTTTAACCTACTATTTGCACAATCTTTTACAATCTTTTATCTTTCTAAAGTAACAAGTTCAGATATTCTCTATAAAGATCGATATACATTCTTTCAATAATGCCACCGCAATGTATTGCTGCGGAATTTTAACGAGTGCCATATTTGTTTCAGAACATATTCCGCAAAGATAAAAATTAGCTTCTTTGATGGAAACCATTGAGTCTGCTCAGCCGCCCTACTATTTGCTCCCAAATGAGCCTGTTAAGAAGTCTTTAAGTACGTTCGTAAATGCGGTACTGCGCTGCAACAGGAGGGCAAACTTACTTCGTTCTGCCGATACAAATAAAACGATGCTAATTTATTATGTGACTTTTTTATATGACCCGTATTTGACATATTTTTGGACACCAGCTGCTTTACTGTTGCAGTTAAGAACTTTTTAATTTAGTGTTGCACCGCAGTACATTCACGAACGCGTTAACTGGTTAATTATATTGGACTGCAAAGCTGCAATTAGGTTTCTCACAAGGTAACCGATAATCTATCCAAAATGGTGACTTTACTCCCAGAACTGGAAATTGATGCCGTCGGTGTAAACGCCATATAAAATGCTTCAATGAATCCATCCGCAAGGACTTCCAGGCTAATATGCTCCAAAATTGACGCTGACCGCCCTAAAATTATTTTACACTTTAAATCATATAGGCATATAGTCGCAACAATTACCGCACACTGCAAACTTAGCAATCACTCCAAACTAGTGGGTCTCACATCACACGATTTCTGCAGTAGTTGTGTGAATGAAGAGGAGACTATCTTTTACTTTCTGTTCATTTCCCTTCACTGAAGAAGCAATGACAAAGGGAGGCGCCTCAGTCATCATTCAAATGACAGTCTGAATGAGAAAGCGACCGTTAACCTGAGGAGGCTTAACTCCTTCAGCAAAAGCAGAGGATGGTTTATTATGTTGTTTATTATTCTAAAGAAAAATATTTATTATCCTAAAGAAAGAAACCTGTTTTTACTTTTTCCATTCCTATATTTTCTCCTCTATTCTTTAATCTTCCTGCAAGCTTATTCTTTAAAAACTTTTACCCACTCCTTCATACTTCATCTATTCTCGCAGGTATCACAAAATTACTAAGTCATGGACCCAAAGGAAACATGGATCCATGTGAAACATAACATCAGTATTAGTAGTAATAATAATACCAATGGCCTAAAGCTTGAACAATACTATCCTACCCAGAGCTGTCCGTAAAGCAAACCTGACGAGCACTGGGTTATTCAAGACATCAAACTGCCAGGAGTTTAATTTAGTAGGTTGCCCTGATGTATCTAAATATGATCGCATGGCCCACCACGTCCCCGGCTTTCATACTTATAGTTCAGAATTCAAATGAACACTAAACTAAGATTATATTTCAGCTTGATATTATTACATTTGCATCAAATGCCTTATTGATGTTAAACACTTTTTGGAATCATTAATTTTTTTCTTTTTTACATTTTAAACGGCTTTGCCATGTTAGAATTGCAATAAATTTGTGTGCAAGATCTCAAAGCGTTTTAAATGTTCAAACACTAGATGCTCTGAAGTTGGAAGTACAGTGCGTTCAAAGTTTGCACGAATTAACGAAAAATTTTCCTTTAATCGCTTTTTTACTTCAACGCAATTACTGAAAGTGTCTAGTTATTAAAATAGTGTATTGATATTTTTACAAGTAAACAATCCTAATTAATAAATTGTTAATATTAAACAATGTGTAAAATAATATTCAAAAAAATTGCTTGTTATTTTAAATAATTTATATCGTGAAAAATAAACATGGAAAATAAAGTTTTATTAACTTACTTGATATTTGTTGGTTAGACATTTACATTTTATAAATGAATGAAGATACTGGAAAGAAAAATACAATAGAAATATTATTTCAATGTTGTAATATATAAGTTCAAAGAAACTAACAAAAAAATTAATTAAATGAAAGAGTAAATATTGTGGTAACGGTCATCAAACAATAAGTTTTGACTTCGATTTGCATCCAATGCTCTGGATTTTTTTAACACAATTAATAAAGCAGCGTTGTTAACTATTTGTAAGGAAAAGGCTTTGTGTCGCTATTAAAAAAGCGTCAAATACTATTTAAGCTTTTTCTTCTAATATTTCATGAACAAATAATAAAGGGTGATTTTTCAAAGATCCACAACTTTAAATCAAAATAAAACAAAGAGAAGCATTGAAGTCGAACCCCGATAGTCGCCAAACGTAATAGAGCCGATTAATTTAACATTCTATTATATTTTTAAAATATAAGTAAAATTTTTAAGGCCAGCTGACGGAGAAACAAGCCGACAACAAACAATCGACGGCGGCAACTGCGCAGTTTCATATAATTTTCAACGACTTGAAATATTTTCTGGCTGCTATTGTAAACGAAACAAATACATAATTTTCAGTTAAAATAAATCGTCTATAATACGTCTATACGAGCCGATGAAATCGACAGTGCCAGATGAGAAAGGTTATCAAACGACAGCAGCGCTCTGCCAACCGACTTGTTTTCCTTCTTGATGGTACAATTTTAAAACTCGTTGTAAGATTCGACAAGAATGAATATATGTATCATTTTTTAACATTTTAAATACTTTTCAAGATTTGAATCAGTTTTGAACACTAGCTCCAACTACATATTTTAATAAACAAGTTTCATTATAATTTTAATCATTGTTATCTTATAATTGCTGAGGAAAAAATTTTATTTATAAATGAAGAATGAGAACATTAATCTTTAGCAACACTCACACTAAGTTTATTTAGGAAGTAAATATTTCTAATGTATT